>VWYH01007286.1:1942066-2377586 GCA_013399365.1 Pampusana beccarii
TTTTTTTTTTTTTTTTTGCTTATAGATTGTAATTGAATACAAAGCATTTTTTTTTTTTTTTGTCCTAAGAACCAGAAAGGAGCTCTCAAATCCACTCGCTTCCTTATCCCTTTGTGTGGCAGATCACGGCAGCATTATTCTGGCCTCAACTGTTTCCAATGAGAGGGGATATCAAAGCGGGCTTGGTTTCCGTGTGAGCTTTTAAACGCCTTGTGGCTTCTCAGCACATTTTCTTCTCTTTGTGCGGTGCATCTACCTCCCTCCCCTTCTTTTCTTCTCTCCAGGAAGGCTGAGATTTCATAAGCAAAGAAAAAATGAATTTTTTTTTTCTTCTTTGTCCTGCTGCTACTTCCTAAACGATTCCCCATCCTCTCCTGAACCCCTGCTGCCCTCTCCCCAGGCAGCACAAAGGGTGAAAACTCCCGAGGGACCGTGGAAGCCCTTGGGTTTGGCCTCAATCCTGCTGAGATCCCGGGCAGAGCGGTGGGTGATGCCTGGGTGATGGGTGATGGTCGGTGCTGGGTATCTCCGGCTGTGCAGTTCCTCTAACAGCTCCGCTCCACGTGTCACCTCACACAGCACGGCTCTGATCTCCGCCAGCTACTATAAAGCAATTAAGAAATAATTTCCAAGAGCAGAGTGTCATTAGCATCTCGTACTCAGTAACCCCAGCAGCAATTCGAGGTTCAGTGCATTGTCTCGAGTCAGGCTGATTTATTCTGACAGTGATCAAATGATCTTAATGATTTGTCAGGCAGCTGTCATATCCAAATCTGTTTATGATGAGGACCAGGGTGCGAAAGCAATTCATTTAGTTTGTTTACCATCAGGATGGGCCTGGACACCCCAGAGTCATTAAAAGAAGAAAAGGCATCTCAGAAAAGCTCGAGCTATTTGATTAAAACAGGCACCACGAGCGGGCTTCCTCCAGCACAGCAAAAGACTTTTAAAGTGCGTAAATCAAAAACTACAGCAGCGTGAAATTTGACCAAAGCAAGCCAAATTAGGTGTCCAAAGCCCTGGGCATGAGGGCTTTTCTTTAAGAGCTTGGGTGACCTTTAGGGGTGTGTTACCTCTTGGCATGGAATCAGAATTTCTCTGATTCGCGTGGATTGTCTGTATAAGACAAGCTGCATGTGGAAGCTCACAGGGAGAAAGGGAACGGGGGTGCTAGAAATGGGAATCAAAACACCCAGAACTGGACACGGCCATAGACACACACTGAAAAAGCTGATGCCTTCACCCCATCCTGCAGTGGTTACGGAGGAAGAGGATGGAGCGGAGGTCTTGGAAGCCCCAAAGGTGCCAAGGTCCAGCTCTGCTCCTGTTCACGGTGCCATGGGAATTGGTGCAACACCACGTACCAAAACCTCAGGGCTGTGTTTTATCCAGACTGGCTCTGTCGCGCAGTCACATCAGACGCTGTATCTAAGCTTGTGCATAAGCAGCGTTGGTGTCAGGTCCCCGCGAACAAGGCCCGTTCCAACCAACCGGCACGTCCCAGGGAAGCTCAGCTCTGCTGGAGCGCTCCCAGCCAGCTCTCCACGACAGCAACAGCAGTTTGCAAATCCGCACCTCATCTTCTATTCCATTTAAATGATCTACCATCTTTAGCGGGGCTGAGCCTCTCCAGAGCCTGTATCCAAGGCAACAAGAGCTACCGGGGAAAAAATGGATCCAAGAAGTTATTAAAATCACAATATCCTTTCCGAGCAAGGCAGAGATAATGAGCGCGCGTTACGCCGGTTCCCTGCACCATGGGCTGGCTACCAGCCACCTGCTGGGTGAAGCCCCCTGGCTGGTTACCAAACACCAGCTTTGTGGAGGCATTTTAGATCCTACAGCCACAGGGCAGAGCTTCTGCACCTCCAAACCTCCGCCCGAACCCACAAAAACCCAGAACTTATTCACTACCTGTGGAACCAGCCTCCGGCGCTGGACAGTAGCGTTTCTAAGCGTTAGGAAGGGGCCTGTATTTCATATTTATAGACACCTGGAGAATTTCAAGATGCTGAGGAACCAGTAGTTTTGCAAAGAGGAAAACGTGGAATGCTGCCCTGACTTCCATGCAGCACCCATAGCACCCCAGGACCCGTGTGCCATGGATGAAACTGAGACCCCAGGGCTGCTCCAGGGTCCATCCCTTGGCACGTTCCTCCCTTTTCCATACAGCAAGACAGAGCACGGAGATGCGGTGACTTGGAGGCACCGATGGTCCTGATGCTTCTGCGCTGGGAAATATCCCGAGAATCCCCAGAAACAACCCCAAAAGTGGTGGTTGGGGTGCTGGGGGTGAGGGGCCGTGGCAGCTGCCCATCGCTCTCCCTGCTTTGCATACATGGCCCCGCTGCAGTAATGAATCACTTCTGTGTGTGTCGCTAAGCGCTTTATAAATCCCAGGATTAGGAGAACATGTCAAAACGCTCACACTCTGCGTGCGCTTGGCACGAGACGAAACCTCCTGGAGTCAGCCTGAGAAAAAGATCGCGGAGTCGTTTGTTTTGATGTCTCAGGGCTCCAGATCCTCGGGTTCCAGCGCAGGACAAACTCCCGCTGATTTTACAAGGAAGGACAGCTTTGCCTCGCGAGCTCTAAGTCAAAATCTGGCGTTATCTTTCCGCCTCTCCAGAGCAACGCGCGACGTTAAAGATCTGATTTGCAAAGAGATTGTGCAAACATTTCTCTTCATCCATCCCTCTGTTTGAGCTGCTCTAAGATTTTAAAGCAAAACGCTGACCTTTCCTGGGATTTATACTGAAACCAAAGGAATCGGCTGAGCATCAGCTCCATAAACTGAATCCACGTTTGCTCAAAAAGGGAGGGGATTCTCTTCAAAATGAGCAGCAGGCAGCGAACGGAGGCGCTCATTGGAAAAGCTGCCAGTGACTTCAGGAACCCCACAGCAAGTCTCGGGGAACCAGCTCTGAATTTCTGCTCACACCAAAACCAGGAATCAAGAGATTTTTTGTGGATGTTGAATCGTGTCACAAATATTTATATAGAGTCATGGTGAGCAGCTTCCAAACAGATGCAGGTAATTAATGCCTGGTGTTAACAAGCAAATGCAGACTGACACCTAAACCAGCTCCATGGGCGACAGCTCCACCGAAACCACCCCGGCACCTGCCACGGTGGAGGATGCTCAGATGGACCCACATTGGGAACCAGACTTGTACCAGCACCGCACACCTACGTACCAGAACAACGGCATCCGTACAGGGCCTGTCTTGTATAATTACGACAGCAAAACAACTGAAACATTTTATGATATTCCCCCGCTTGCAAAATTATACAAGTACAGCTTTTAAAATGACGATTAACCAAAATTCACAGCCTCAATCACTGAATCATTAATTCAGTGGTTTTTAGTGCGTTTTTCAAATGAAATGTTTAGCAAAGAGTACTTATTCATTCTTCATTGCTTTCTAGCTGTAAAAATACTCAAATTAAATTCAACTTTCAAATTCAAACACGACTTCAGAGGTAGAGGCAGCCAAAACAAGCACGGGAGAACAGCAAAAACGTCCAGGACATTTGCCCACCCTTTCTGGGTCAAAACTCAAGGCTTGGGTCACTGGTTTAGTTTGGTAAATCCTGGCTGGATAACCTGGCAAAGCGGGAGGTCAACGCTGTGACCGAGGGGGACATGTCCCAGTTTGCGGCTGCATGGGGAGCAGCATTCGCAGGCCCAGCTTTGCAGAGGGGACGTGTGGGTCTGGGGTGCTCAGCGCTGGGTCTGTGACTGAAATAATTTCCTCTGCCCTCGGACACTGACCAGACTCAAAAGGAATCAGGAGAGATCTCCCCTGCAAGGGGCAGGAGGGAGACTGGCCCTTTTCTTAAAGGGATGTGAATAAAGAAAGCAGCAGCAATCAGGCTGCTGTCCCTAGGACAGCATCTCTGGAGCTTATTCTCTTCACCACGGGGGTTTGATGAAGGCAAACTTTCCCCGCTCACTGCAGCACATGCACAAAGAACCGGTTTCCAAGGCAACAGGCATCTTTTGCATGTCCAGCATGTGGTCAGAGCTGGGGAAAGGTTGTGAAGACAGAGCCTGCCTTCCTCCATGGCTGCAGAGCATCCCCATCACACACCATCGCATCCCAGCCCGGCAGAATCCACTTGGGAGCTCTGGTGCAGCCGCAGTTTCTACCTGCCAGCAGCAGGTTCCATGTGCTGTTGGGGTGCTTGTTTTGATTTGGAGAAGTAGGAGATGGGCAGTTTTCACCCCTGCATCACCTGCAAATTTTAGGGACCACATCATTCCCCAAAAGGGTAACACAGACATAAGGAGGCCAAGAATCCAGGCAGGACTCGGTTACTCATTCCCTGTCTTGCCTATCCAAAGCAAACTGACCCAAACCAGGAGCTAAACCCCAAAGTTTATCACATCTTTAGCAACGGATAGAAAGCAGATGCCTCTTACTAGTCCAGGACTGAGACGCAGGAAGATACCACACTTACCACTTTGCCAGGACAAAAGAACACAGCACCTGGTACCCTACAGCATCGCCTGCCTCCAGCCTCTTTTTAACCAGACAGATGTCAATAAACCAGTGTGAACAAAGCCGCAGCCCCGCTGTGCCGGTGCCGTGTTTACAGGCACACACGGAGCACAGGTTGTCTCTTTTGTCACCTTTTTGGGTCACCCCCTCGCAGCTGCCACCCCAGCGGGTGCCGCAGAGCAGAGCAGAGCAGAGCAGATGTGGTTTGTGCCCCGCACACTGTGCAGCTCCTGCCTGAAGCTGCCCCTGACTCTGAAGCCGCGTGTCTGCAGCTACACATTTGCAGACACTCTCTGTGTCTGTAATTAATTAACGTTTGTACAGTGCTTTTAAGATAAAGTGGCATAGAAGCACCAACTCTCATTATTGTTAGACCCATCCTGATTTAAACCCATCAAAAGCCAGGAAATTGGGGGTTTAAGAGCCTGGCAGCCCGGTCACACAGCGCTGCTAACACTCGCGTCTTTACGCTCTGCGTTTTACTCGGCAGAGTAAGTTAAGTCACAAACGCCAGCTGTGGATTTGCAGACTTATCCCAGAACTTACTGGATTTTGTACCTTGAAGGGTGAAATCTCTTAGGAAGGGATCCTCATGAGGGAGTCAGGAAAAAAACCATCAATTCAAGGGGCCTTCACGGCTCCTCCCCAGACTTTGGCACATGCACCCGGGTGCCAGCTCGGGTCCCAAGTGTGGGGGGAGCGAGGACACCCCCTTTCTCCAGGGCATCTTCCCTCCTTGCCACCTAAGTCAGGATTCTTTTTCCCCCCCGCTCTATGTTCCTATTATCCACACTGAAACCCCTGCCTACAAAACTACTCATTTTAGCCGAGTTCATTTTAAATGTCAGCGTCCAAGAGTTGGGGAGGGCTAATTAGTAAGGGGAAGGGAATGGGAATGTCGGGAACTTTAATTTCACTCAGTGCAGCCAACCCTGAAGAGGATTCGGACCTCGCCATTAGCGACACAGCTTTGATTGGACTCCAAATGTTAGTCAATACCTCTAATGAACGGGAAGAAGTCGCGGCACAGAAAGTGCTAAAGCCAGGCAGGGTCTGGGTGCAAGGTGCTAATTGGGGGTTTAAGCAGGTGAGGCTGTGGATGAACAACCCTCTGTCCAAATCGCTGGGGTGCAGAGAGGCGCTGGCAGCCCCGAGCACCCACGATTCATGGGGCACGGTAAGAGAGGTGTGGGAAATACCATGTAATTGCTCTTGCAGTCAATCGATCTGAGTATTATGCCAGTCCCTGCTCCATCTCTCCCGCATCATCCCTCCCTCCTCCGCTGGGCTCGTCCCCCTTCAAATCGAGGTCCAGCCTGGATGTTCATACAACATCTTCCCCAAAAACCCGTGCTCCTCTTCAAAACCTTCCCGGGGAGGGAGGGAACAATCACGGCACTTTCAGCAGTGTCCGATAATTAATTGTCTTCTCTGTTTAAAAAGTCGGCATGACAATCTGAGTTAGATCATTTGAATCTCCCTATTCATTATTTTAACCCCCGTGTGACACAGACATTTCCACACCCAGCCGCGTTCCCTCTGCTGGGCTCGGGGAAAGGACACACAGAGCCCGGCCCGGGACTGCGCTCGCTCCTCGTGCCGTGCTGAGAAGGACGGGTCCTGCCAACACATCCGCCCGTCCAACCTTTCATCTGCCAGGGAGGACCGGGTTTCAGATGCTGCCTGCGAAAACTGTTATGAAATATCAATGATATCATTTTATCTACCTGCAGAACTGACAGGCGTATTTCAACAGTGGTATATTATCAATTATAAGCTTAACAGAGCATGTTCTCCCATCTGATTGTTGGAAAAATCACTTGTCAAGGGCTGGTAAAGACCACAGCTGTGTTTTTTCGTATAGACAGCCCTGCAAGAGATGCGAAGCTTCTGTGGTACAATGAGTTTCCTTTTTTTTTTCTTTTTTATCTCTAGTATAATAGAAGAGAACTGAATAAGGTGATTTCTATGGTGTCTTTACACCGACAATGTTTTACAAAGCACCGAGTTGGATCCTGGCAGCACAGTGACGATGTTAATCCAACACAGCGCTAACACAACACAGCTGGGCTCAATCCCCATCTCACCCCTGGACCCACCTCCTGGGCATCGTTTCGCTCTCCTCCAAACCCCAAGCGATCCTCCCATAACGCAAACCAGGGGTCTCCTTCGGAGATGACGAGCGATGATGCTTCTCAGAACGGGCTTTTGCTTGGCAGGTTTTCTGCTTTGGTGTACGACCGTCTACGTGGACACAATGCCAATCAGAGCTACTTACACACAGGGCAATGCCAATTGTAACTACTTACAAACAGGACGGGGGGATTTCTAATTATTAAAAAGCTGTAGTGCTTTAAAAAGCTACAACAAGAGAGTGAAAAAGAAAAGACTTAATCAGTTTTGCTTTGGAGTTGCCTCAAATTTGTAATTCAATCAAACCTCCCATAGCAGTAAGGATGTCTTTCTAATATTCACAGGAGCTTTCCAGGGGCTATAATCTCTGAGAGATTTATTCATACTTTCTGCATTAGCTTAAGACTGTTTTGGAAGAAACATCTCTGCCTCCTTCCCATCAGCAGAGCTCCAGAGAAGATATTAATATTAAAACAATTCAATTACTATGACTTGGGAGAACACGGGTCCTGGGGAAAGGGCTGTTGGTTCCGCCGTGCCACACGAGCCCTCTCGTTCTGTTCCTGGTATCCCCACGTCGTTGTTTGGGAAGAGTTTCCTGAAAAACCGAACGGAGCTATTGAAGAGCACTAGAGGAGGGAGCCGGGCTCGCTCTCCTTACAAACACCAGCTTGGGGAATTGCACGGCTATCTGTACATCCTGAGGTGGCGGTGAGAGCCCAGGGAACCCCAGAGCTCCCCAGCACGGGCTGCTCAGCATCCTGCCCCAGCAGCCCCGCACAGCCCTAACCCTTCCCCTCCCTTCGGTCACCACAAACTCCTCACGCTAAATCTAGGCAGCACCCCGGTATTTCAGGTTACTGTTGGAACAGGGACGTGGCTTTGAGGGTGCTTAGCAAAGCCGGTCCTGAAATCCTGCGTCTGAGCCCCTGTAAGAACACCCCAGCACCTCGGCCATCCGCAGTGCTTTGCAGAACGCGCTGGACCCAGGGTGGGAGGAGGAGGAGACGACCATTTCAGGGAGAAGGATGGGGAGCGCTTTGCACTTCAAAGGACTCATCATCTCCTTGCTTCTCAAGATCACAAGGAAGAAGGAACAGCAAGGCTAGAGGACAGATTAACCTTCCTTCTCCCTCCTGCTTCCTTGTTCCAGCCAATCCATCCTTCCCACGCCAGCTAATTAAACATGAAACAAGGAGGGGGGTGCTGAGCCCCACCAGCTCCAGCTGTATGTGCAGTAATTCTGCTGCTTCAGCCGTGCAGCAGGAAATGCTTTGGTAACGCTGGTGCTGCAGAGCAAACCACAGCACGGCCCGAGAGGAGCCTGACGCCGGCTCTGCTGTCCCTCCGTTCGCAACGCCAAGGATGCCCAAAATCCCTCCTGCCAAGTTTAATGCTGCAAGTATAAGAATACAGTGACAGCAATCAAATTAAAAGCCATCGTTCCTGCTTTACACTGGTGCAAGAGACCAACATCAAGCTGCCTTCTGGATAAGAGGTTTGTTTGCTCCTGAGCTGAGCTGGATCCCAGCGGGGTCCCTCACTGCTGCACAACATGGTGCGATTCCCATCACCGTGCCAGCGTGATAAACCCAACACACCACCCCACACTGGCAGGGAGAAAAGCCTTTGCAGCAGGAGAGCAGCTCAGCGCCTCAGACACACCACGTGCTGACACCTCCTGTAATCAAAGGGATGTTCACCAGTGTCGATTTTGCTAACGAGTTCACTGCTGCGGGCTGAGACCTGACGAGCTCATTAGAAATGAAGCCCCAAATTCTACACAGCTCCCAGCCCCACTGGAAAAGGAGCCAGAAGGGGCATAAAATCAAACTGATGGCAGAGAAGAGGGATCAGATTTTGAAATGGAAGAGAGTCAGACACCCAGCTGTCACACTCAGCCGTACGTCTCTATCCATATATCCAGATCCGTGACATCCATAGCTTTCAATATCAACAGCCATATATGAAAGTGCCAGAGAACTCTGAAAGAAAAATAACGTTGCTGCAATGAGAATGTTTTATCTTTCTCTGTGGCTCTCAGGGGCAGCAGGCTGAAAGCCGTGATATGTGCAGAGAAACTGCCAGCAGAGGGAAGGAAGGTACCAAGAGGGGAATATATATTTTCCCTGAGGACACTGCTATTTTTCCAACTTGCCAGCTCCAGCGAACGCCTGCTGCATGCGTGTGCATATGCCAGCATTGTGCACGGGGTAAAATGTACCTTCAGAATAATCTCCTAGCAGAGGGGCAAAAGCATCGCAGCAGCACGGCCGGGTCGAGGTGCCCCAGCCCCAGCCTGGCAAGAAGATGAGCTGCTCGCTGCCCCCAGCCGCTGCTCTGCCCTGTGCCCGCTGCGGGAACCGGGGCCTTTTCCCATCACATCACGCACTCCCAGGTGGAACCAGAATCCTGCTGTTCCAGCAGGGATGCACAGAGGGCTCCTCCTCCCAGCCCTGCAGGCAGCAGCAGCAGCTGTAGGCATGGAGAAGGGCCAGGACCCAACTGACAACCAGGTAACACAGACTTTGTGACTGCGAACGACTGTTTTTAACCTAATGATGTACCCATTCTGTTCACTTCACCGATGGGACCTCACCAGGGGATTTATTACAGCAAATTCAAACATAAGCGCACAGCGCTGGGTTCAGCCGGCCAGGGATGCTCTCCGGGTTCTCTGCCACACCAGCCCAGCTGGCCTGACCTCCCCTCGCTTTGTGATCAGAAAAGCTGCAATAAAGAGACTCTGCAAAGGGGGACGAGATCTTCAGAAGAATAACGGTTTTCTTTTGAACATGTATGAAGCACAATGTATTGCCACTTAGCAGAGAGATTCAGGAATACAAGCTTGTTGCTTCCCACACTGACACTTCAGTGTGTTTATTGTCAGAGAGGCAGCTCTGCAGAAATGAGCCACCTCTGCCACTCCAGATTTTGCTTGCTTGGAAAAAAAGCAGAAAGTTTCTTCTATTACTGCCATCCAGCTTACTTTCATTTCTTGGCAGTACCAAGTACACGAACCAAGTCAGACTCCACATCCGTATGCGCCCGAAAACTAGCGTGTTTGTGCTCAGAGCAGCAGGACCGGCAGCTGATGGACTGATGGAAATGCCCCTCCAGGTCCCTGCTCACTTGGCCGTGGCTACTTGGCTCAGCAGCTCTTTAGGAAGAGCTCTTTATTCACAAGCTTTGCGAACACAGAGGTAGGGGGTATTTTAAGGCAGCACAATGATCTCGGAAAAGACAACTGGTGTGATTTGTCTGGAATAGAAACAAGGGACGGAGCTGCATTAACAGCAGGAAATTGCACAGAGATGGAGCTGCAATAACAGACAACGCTCGAGTCCCACTGCAACCGGGGATTAAGTGTGCGTTTGATAGGGTATAAATATGCAGATCTGATCTGAAAACCAAAAGCTTACTTAAAACCAGTTTTACTGTCTTCAGTTCTCCTGTATCTGCACTGCTTCTCACAGCCAGCTTGAAGGCATCCGCTCTTGTCTCCCAGGTGCTTGCTGGTTCGCACCCAGTGTACATGAAGAGTCTCCTCGGGAGGAAGGGCGGCACAAAGCGTTTTGTGTCCTACCTGCAAGCGAGACCCCTCTCCTTCTCTAACACAGAAATCAAGTGGTGACACATTCCCAGCGAATACCCCAAATCACGTGAAAACAAACTCCATCGATTGCATCCAATCTTCCCCTGGAGAAGAGAAGCCCTCGATGAACCACAGACCCAGTTGTGTTCCTGGAAGATGTTCTGACATTACGGTGATGAAAGTGAATTCCCAGCACTGCAAGACTTTCCTGTTTTGCAGAAAACAGCTCCTGTCAGCCTTGAACATCCCAAGGCTGATGTCTTGAGTTCACAAAGCCCTCGCAGCATTTACACTAAAACTGTGGCTTGAAGAGAAAAGCCTGATATTGTTCTGAGGTTGGTTTGATCTTGTCCTTCATGGGCCTTGAAGGTAAATTCATCCGGCCTGATTCTGTCTTTACAGCACAATTATCAGCCCATTCGAATGAAATTCACCCCAAGCAGAGCGCCAGCGTGAAGCTTCCCATCCACAGCCAGGTTGTTCGGTTTTGCGCAGAGGTCGTGAAGTGAAATTCAGCCTTTTCTTCACTTCACAGCTCAATCCGAGCTCTTTCACATACGGATGTGAAATCCTTTAGCGAACATCAGTAGACATTTGCCTGCTCAATCAGACAACTCCGTAGCCATCCCCTTGTTCACGGGGGGGCAAAGTTTCCTGCAGCGACTAACAAACCGCTCACCTTGTTTCCTCTGTGCCCCTCGCTGTTAATGGCCCGGAGCCTCCCTCGCCAGCAATAACCCAGAATTATGGGAGAAAGCTGTTTTTTCTGAAAGTCCTGGCTCTTGACAGCTGCCCACCTCTTACTGTGATCAATTGCTTTAGTCTCGTGGTGAGGTTTCCACCTCTTCCCAGGGGTACCAAGCGATCAGCTAATAGTTTTAAAACACTTCCCCCAAACTTTTAACGTGTCTTTGAGATTTTCAAAAAAACTGGCTCTGGTCTGTGTTTGAAGATACACGTGAACTTGCCCCTTGATGTCCTGCGATGCCCTGAAAATGCCAAGCATTGGTTCTGAGCTGGGAATAAATTCATTTACTGAATAATTTATAGTACGTGGCCTTCCAGCCACAGCACGGGCTGGTTGGGAGGTGCTCCCCGCAGCAAACGGGGTGCACCCGCAGCGGGTGACCCTTCCTGCCCCGGCACCCTTGGCCCATCACAACGGGGAAGAGACAACGGCAGCGAGACAAAGCCGGCACCGCTGAGAAACAATAGCTCCAAAATATCCCTGCAGCCCTTGTGCTGAAGAACAATGCGCGGTTCAATCCGAGCGGCAGGCAGCCACATCTCTATTTCGCTCAGGGCATCTCCATCCAGCCCATTTCACTTGGACAGCATGGAGAGAGAAGCAATTAGAGCCCTAATCAATAACATCCACAGCCCTCCCTGCGTCAAGCTACTTAATTGGCATCCCAGAGTCAAGGGGAAGGTGAAAGTAGGTCTGTGAAAGCAAATTGAGGAAGGATCCCTGGACGCTGGATTTAACAAAGGACAAACGAATCCCAGAGCGAGACGTCCTGCTTCAAACCCAAGTTTTGTTCGACGCCAGCAGACAGGGAAGCGACAGGAGGGAGTTACAGCCACGGTGCTTCTGGTGAGGACCTTGTAAACCGCCTCATTTCCACCCAAAGCGAGACCAGCCTGTTCCAGCTGAGGATACATCCCGAGCTTTCCTACCCAAGCGTTATATCACCGGAGCAGTGCTCTCTCCAGCAGCACTAGCGGGATGGAGACGCCACATTCACCAGCAATCTCTCGCTTTGCCATTTCCCTTGACTTTAACTGTCTCATCACCAAGCGCTGACGTTAAGCAATACCCTGTTATCCCTCCCTTCTCCCTGACCACGCTGCAACCTCAGCTCGAGACAGCACCGAGCGGGAACGTGGCAGAGCCGTTAGCTTTTACAGATGCATCGCTCTGCTCAGCTTGTCACTGTAGACTCCACCTGGGAGATAAATAGGCAGAAATTAGAGGCAGATAGGAAAAAAATATCTTCATATATCAAGTTGCTAGAGGGAGGCAGGTTCAGAGGGCCCGGGAGACAGGACGTCAGCAGCAGCCCCTGGGTGATGCTCAGCTCGTGTGTGGCTGGAAGAGGCGCCTCAAGGCTGGGGCTGATGGACACACATCTGGACCAAAGCAGGGCCAGGGGACAGTCACACCAGAGCTTCTGGAGCTGTCGGCAGCACAGGGAGATTTGTTGTTGCTGGAAACACCTGGGGTACTGAGAAGCCCGGTGTGAAAAACAGGAGCCAGGCTATGGGGTGCTGCGGGAGGAGGAGTTTCCTCCATCAAGGCTGCAAATGGCATCTGGGTTATTTTAACAAAACATGGCAGGCAAGGCAAGATTAATCCACATGCTGTTGCGGTCACACAGTGAGGCTTTGGCAAACTGGGAGGAGAACAAAGTTTTCCAAATCCTCCCAATCCATCCTAAAGCGTGAACCCCAATCCCAGCTACACGGGTACCACAAAACCCGCCTGTCTCCGCTGCTCTCCCTCCTGCAACACTTAACATTTCAAGAGAAGAAATTATTTATCGTCGAGCTTATTGTACAAGCTGGCATGATTTATTTAAACGTTTGCCAATAAACACCAGAATGGGAGGCTGTTTTTCCAGCATTCCCACAGCGGAGCAGTAGAGGAAACAATAACCAGCCCCGTGATCGTTACTGCGGGACTTCTCCTGCCAATTACACTGACTTACAAGTTTCGGTTATGGGATATAAAAGAATTAATTTCATAAGGTCCAAGAAGAATTGCTTGCTCTGTATGAAGAATCTTCTTCCTCTGGCTTTTTATGCCAAAGTGATGTATAATGATTAGAGTTTTAAAAAAATGCTATCCAGGCTCCACCTAATAGAGTATTTCACTGTTTTCCCTGAGCTTAATAACAAAGATGGGGCTGCAGGGTTGTAAAAACCAGGTGACTGTTTCCTCCCGTTCACATCTCTGTGGCAGGAATGGGACTTTGTTCGGGAGAGCACTACATGAAAACAAGGTGCATTCAGCAAAAGCTTTTGGAAACTTGTCATATAAGCTTTAACTTAATGAAAATAAAAAAATCAAATTAAAGATCTGCAAGTTCTTCCTTGGGATTTTTCAAGTGATGAGATTTAATTAAAAGGAAGCAAGCAAAAAAAAAAAAAAAAAAAAGGCATGTAGCATTGTACTAACTAGAAGAATAAGCCAGAAATGGAATTGCAGTCAGGTCAGTGTGCAGAGACTGGAAGGAAAAAAAGGAGCAATGTGGGCTGGTGGGGTGAGGTTTCTGTCATGGCCAGTATTTCCAGTCCAAGGGCTTAAAGTCCTTAAAGGCTGTATCACAAAAAGGAAAAATAAAGAGAAATAAAGTCACCTCATTCCTGAATGACTCCCGCACCACTGGAAGCATATTATCCGTGTATATATATATATATATATATATATATATGTGCTACGAAAGCAACTCCTACAAAACCAAATAAAATAGCCCCCAGAACCCCAACTGAGCACTTTCAGCCCTCAGTAAAGATCTGAAACGTGCAGATGAAGGCTTAAGATTACATTTTGGATCCAAACTAGGTCGCATTTGCTTCTAAAGCCAAAAATAAGCTCTCATTCCAAAACGGCGGGATAAACAGAAGCCTTTCCATCATCATGGAGCATTCTTCAGTCTGATGTGCCTTTCAGAGCACAGTCCCTCTCGCGCATAAATGCCACGGTAGGATAAGGATTCAGGAGGGGCGGCTTAATGTAATAATGTTTTGCAAAATGAGAAAAATAATCAAATAAACCCTCAAATGGAAAGGCTGGTATTCATTCCCAACAGCGCAGCGTCAAAAAAAGGAGATTATAATTACCTCTAAGCCTCACAACAGCAAATGCACTTTCCCGGGGGAGTTTTACCTCCATAAATTAAAAATATCCTAATTTACAAGTATGGGCTCCGTTAAGTGCTATAGAAGTGGTGCCACAACCCTGCCAGTTGTGCAGCCCTATAATCCACATCTCATGCAGGGGTTTTCTTGCTGACGGAAGAGCTCGGTGTGCGAGGGTGGTTGTTCCAGGTGGGAACAACAGGTGACTGTAGATACCACACCAACCTCAACTGGAGGATCTCAAAGCAAATTTCAGCTATTTCAGAAAACAAGATGATAATCCCCACCCCACATGAGACCTGATTTTCCATGGATGAGGCCCCGGGGCTCAGCTCGAACGCTGGTTTTGCTCCTTAGCGAGGCACAGTGACAACACATCAGCCCTAATCGGTGGTTGCTCCATTTATTTTGCGCAACCGAAGTTGAAGGATTCCTCCCTGCCCTTTCTCCCCCAGTGTATTTGCTGATAGCGAATCATTCTGTATGGAAGAGGAAGGCAAAAAGGGGGGAGCGGGAAAGATCCACAAGTTTTTGGGGTAAAAATCGCTCAGAACAGCTACAGAAGATGCTCTGGTGGAAGGAGCGGTGGAGCTGGAGGGTCTCACGACCGGGAATGAGTGGAAACCAGTGTGGAGACAAGAGCACAGCCCAGGCTTCATTATCAGCATTGATTTTACAGGGAAAGCATTTAGCTGTGATTGCAGGAGGTGTCGGAACAAACCCCTTCGATTAGATCAAGGCCTTGAGAGGCTGCGCAGAGGAGGGTGAAGTCGAGAGCCGTTTCACATCGGATCCTTTGAACCCGGCTCTGCTGGGCCCCAAGCTCTGAACACCTCAGCTCATCCAACCTGCGTTTTATTCAAGGACAATGTACTTGTTCCTATTGCTTTTCTCCTTCACCGTGGAATTTCTAACATTCAGAAAATAACCAGCTGTAGCAAAACTTCTGTCTCCTCAGCTTTCCTCCTTATTATTGCTGCTTTGGTTTTTAAGGCTTCAGGCACTTGACAAATAAAAATACTGCCTTTTCCACACAGCTCTGTGTCCTACACCCACCAACAAGCTAAAATAACCATTTTCTTATATTAAAACAAAAGTTTAATCAAATAGCGTTTTTCTAGACGCTTGCCCGCACTCCGCAGTACGAAATGAATTCCAGGGAGAGCCTTGCTGAACTCCAAGGCCTGACAGACTTTTCATTCTGTAATCATTTTTCAGAGGAAGGGAAAACAAAACACATAAACCAGACAAATGGAAATATCACTAATCCCATCATGGCCGCAGAGGAAAGGGTAATAAAGAGAAATATGACAGAGTGGAATTTTCCCGCAATGGCTCTGCTCGGGTTCTTTATCTCCGCAGCTTTGCGGCCGGCTGCCTCACCTGGGGGAAGGCACCGGCTCTGCCATGGCCCCCGCACCTCTGCCGCCTTCCAGAAGCTTTTTCCGCCCATCACCTTCTGCACTTAAGAAGAACAACAACGCAAAGAGGGGAGAAATGGTGGGAGCTGTCAACGCCACTCGGAACAGATGAAGATTTGCGGATTCCTTTAGCTACAGGAAACATTTTGTTAATATAGGAAGATAGCTGCGAGCTTTAATGGCAATTAAAAGCTTTACTAGCAGCCAAAGCCACCCCATTGAGTATCAGCGTTTGTTTGGCAGCGCAGATCGTGTGTTAGACCCTTACATACCATTTAAACAGCGCGTAGTAGTACCGGACTTAAACATCTGCTTAACTGTAAGCAAAATGTTGAAAATCTTTGATAAATTGAGGTTCTGCAGAAAGAATGTAATCTCTCCTTTCCTAACACAGACTCATTTAAATATTATCGATTCAACTACAACCATGAACCACCGATAAATCAGCCCCGCAATTGTGCCCTGTCCATCTCTACAGTGAAGGGACTGGATTTCCTCACTGAAATCTGTGCTGAGCAGACTGACCAAGCCGCAAGGAAATTACACCCACCCCACCCACAAAAATAAAACCACGAGCTAATTTTAAGAGTCTCAGTCCCATCAGCAAACTTCCCATATCTATCAATTACAGCCAGAGGAAAAAAAACAACCAAAAAAGTTCTTTATGCAGCCCCCCCACCCTGAGCATCACCTACGATATCAACCAGATCCTTACCCAAGTGTTTGGTATCTTTCTTTGGGGAAGGATTCAAGGGATGTCTCAAAGAAAAGCCATTTTAAGTTTTATTTGTTTAAGTCTTGCTTATTTAAGAATATTTGTCTCAGTGGTTAAAAGCAAGTATTTCACTTGTTGCCAAGGTGCAAAAGTAGTAACACTTGCTCTGGAAAGCAGCTAAAAACCTCCCATGAGTCCAGATGATTTATTCTCTCTGTGGTCCCTCAGACTCCTCTTCTATTAAAAAATGGGTGAAGTTTAGCCCTCTGGAAATTAATTGCTGACAACTTTCTCCTATGATATATATCTCCAGAGGTTTTGTTGGCAACTGATAGTTGCTGCTCTGCACATCTGTACTAAACACTGTCTGCTGGCCATAAATCCTCCCTGCTCCCTCGAGCCCGGATGCCTCCCGTTCCATATATGTTCCGAATGGAAATGAAAGGTGGCTGGAGAGGGGGATGAACCATTTCCCAGCCCACTATGGAACCCCAGCGTCCGCCGAGCCTTCGGCCAACGAGGACAGCGAAGCAACGACAGCAAGAGCTTATTGATGATTGGGGATGATCCTCGGAACGCCCGAACATTAAAATCACTGCACTTACTGCTTCATGCACGCAGGTGAAACCTCCTTCAGCTTTCACCTTCATTTCAGTTCTTCCCCTCTTTCCCCCTCCCCTTCATGTCTGTAGGTAAAAGGAAAAGCTTTTTTTTGATGCAAAGGGAGGGGAAGAAAAAATCAGCAATGCCACGACCAAGAAAAACCTCTTAAATTCCAAGCTCAGAAAGCTCAAACCGCCTTTTGTTCTTCTGAATGGGACAGGAGAAGAAGTGAGGCACAAAAAATGGAACAAGGAGTCAGTATTTATATCCACAAGGCCAAGGAACAGATGCTTGCTAATGGCCCTTCCTGCCACCAGCCCAGGAGGTCTCAAAGAGAAGGATCAAAGCAGGGCACGATCCACCAGTTCAGCTCATCCAGAGGAGGAACCGCGCACCTCTCATCTGTGATGCATTATCCAGCAACCGGAACCCCTGTTGGCTTGGTGGGAATCTCATGATCTTGAAGGAAATCTGGGGTCTAAATGTTTTGGTCATCTGGAAGTGGGAAGAGCATCCATCCCATGTATAGATTTTTAGCCCAGAACCATCGTTTCAATTTTCTTTCTCGTTAACAGCCGATACTTCTGCAAGTAAGGAGAAAGCAGCAAGGTGCACATCAGGACACCTGGCTATGCTTTAGATTGGCATTTTTGTCATGGTCTACTAGTTTTAGATCTATTAGATCTCCTGGTCCCACCTCTGGGCGAGCTGGCAGAGTCGCTGCGGTCGCCCATTTCAGAAGGGAAGAACTTCTCTCACTTCACTGCTAAAAAGTCAGCACTAACGTACCCACTGTGTCATAATTCCTTCTCAACAGCTTGGAAATCACCACTGGATGCGGTTTGGAGCTAAGGCTCGGGGAAGCATCAGCCGTCCTGCAGATGCAAACCAGGACTACAAAGTTGTCATTGCTGAGTTTATTTTAAAAATAATACTTTGCTCTCCAAGTAGAGCCTTTTTTCCAGAAAGCAGACACAATGAGGACGTGAAACAGCAGGGAAGAAGAGTTGTTTAGAGTATAAACAGGAATAATAATATTAAAATGAGTACTAGAATATTAGGCGAAATATCTACCGTGGAGCATCACTGAGCTCTGCCAGTCTCTGACCTGGAAAACACTCCCAGACTTGTTCCCATCAGTCCTGCCCTGCTCTGAAGGGTTTCAGATTGACCAAAAGTCGGCATTTTTGGTCAACCCAGCAGCTCCACAACCTCCCCAGCCCACGGCTCAGCCTGGAACGTCCCCATTTTCAGGCACCATTTTGTAACACGAACAGCTCTTTGCTTTCCGACCTGCAAAATCGTCAACATTTCCAATAATAGTTGCCCCAGGAATATAAACCAGACACATTTGTGCAGAAAGAACGACAAGGATTCAGTTTTGGTTTATGTTCCCTTCCTCTCAGGTAATTTTTATGCCAAGAAGAGATGCGGATACATAAGGAGCGGAATACGACTCCACAATAAAACATCAATAGGTAGAACCAAGCTATTCGAGAAGCAATAGCAATTTTACAAAGTAAAAAACAACTTAAAATAGAAATAGTTATAGCAGGAGCACATACCAAGGAAGCATATGGTACAGTCTATTTTACTAATTAGTTTTCAGACCCAGTTGTAGAAATTAGCGGTGATAAACAGCATTTCTCTTTTAGGATCTAAAAATGTTTGAAAAACTATAGCAGAGTCGAGCAATTGCAGGAGAACATTCATAAAGAGATCTAAAGTCACTGATACAGCATACTTTTTATCTCTTTAAGAAGTGAATAGTAACG
This sequence comes from Pampusana beccarii, assembly GCA_013399365.1. Lineage (NCBI taxonomy): Eukaryota > Metazoa > Chordata > Aves > Columbiformes > Columbidae > Pampusana > Pampusana beccarii. The sequence goes on from VWYH01007286.1 coordinate 1,960,675, forward strand.
GCCCACATTTCTTCACATGTGAAGGATAATAATTCATCTTAGCCTGATTTTAAACTAGCAAGTGTTTGGGGTTTTCTTTTTGAAGCCTTTCTGTTTGGTTGAGTTTTTTTAAAATATATTTATCATCTTCTTGAGCCCCTAGACATCGTCCAGAGAGGTTTTCTGACATATACTGGACAGGCATAAGCTTGGGAGGTCCATGGACATCTCGTCATCCAATTTCTAATCATCTCTATCTGGCTGCACACAGCACATTGCATCAGCTCACGCGTGTTAATCGATCTTCAGCTCCCCTTCTGTGAGGCAGATAAAACAAAGCGTTGCTATTCCCATTTATATCGAGAACCGCAGAGGGTGTGTAACAACCCAGCCAGGACAGGCAAGACTCTCTGTCGAAGCTCTCTCCCCCAAATCCATTTCTGTGCCTGGCATATTGACTTCACAAAGGCAAGAGAATTGGTCAGAACTACCCTTTTTCCAGCCCAAATGCATGGATATCTTCATGGTTTTAGCACCTAGCAATAGAACTCCCTGCAGCCACCCCTGGAGAGGTTTAAAAGGCGTTCTTAGGGACATGGGTTAGTGCTAGAGTTAGGTTATGGTTGGACTCGATCCTGAGGGTCTCTTCCAGCTGAAATGATGCTATGATTCTATGATTCTAACCTTCCAAAAATTATCAAGAGAGCACTTTCTGGGTAAAAAATCTGTAGTTTTCAACAGAAAGAATTTATTTCCTTTTGTGCTGGGATATGCAGCATAAAAAGAACTGTTTTGGCATTAACTAAGAAAGGCGTTTAGAGCGATTCAGAAACAAAGAACGGGTTTCCTTCCTGGTGGATGATGTAACGCTGCAGGGAAAACAGGACTGGTACAAGGAGAAAAGCCAAACCTATAGACTTGGTAAAAACGGTACCTGTGTGTTAAACCATTTCCAGCCCCACGGCACGAGTTCCAGCAGCCTCGGTGCTCGAGAGGGGAACGGCCTTGGGTCCCCGGGAAACCGGGTGCTTCAGGCGATTTATTGCATTTCAAAGAGAAGAAATGGTACCACTGGAAAAAAAAAAATCAATGATTCTAACTTGAAAAATGGTCACAAGTCATAAATCCCACATTGCACCACAGCAGCTGGGCTCAGGCTCCACTCCCTCTCTGCAGCTACAGGGCTGTTGAGCTCCCTTGGTTTCAAATAGATTTTAAAGGAATGCGGAGCAGCCCGGGCTGGCGGATATCGCAGACACGCAAAACAGCGGCTGCGGCTCTCAGCCCACATCATTCTGCATTACCCTGCCCAGAGACACTCGTTCCCTGCAGCAATATCCCCTAGACCAAGAAGAACATCTGCCAAAATATTTCAGCAGCTCTTCCAACAAGCATTCGCGAGCCATTCTGGCACGAGCACACACCTGGACCCGTCTCTGTGCAACCATTTCTTTTAAAACCCAGCAGGACGGAACAGCTGTATTTTATAGGTTCTAAACTTTATTGGTAGTGGTGGATTTATTTAATCGCGCTGTGGCAAAAGCGCAGTTACGTTTCTCAGCCCGCTCGAAGAAAAGCCCAGAAAACTGCCTGGGTGCAACTGGGGAAATCCTGCAGCCGTAGGCTGTGCTGGTGACTTTACACACGTGCTCTCCTTTATTAACTACCTGGAGTAAGTATGAGCTTAAACCCTGCCGCTTAAACCCAGCCGCTTCTCTCCCTTATTACTCTTGCCCCATCCATGGGGAGGACAGCAGGTCTATTTACGGAATAACTGATTGCATTTCCCATTACATCACGTCTAGGGCTTGATTTCAATCACAGACCTGTTTTCACATACAGCCCGAGTTATTTTTAGGGCTAAGCAAGTAAATGGCTCGTAAATAGCTTCTTGATTTGTAACAGTTTATGTTGCTATTACATGCCCTGCTTCTCTCCTCTGCAACTCCTGCACCTCCCTGGTGTCAACGCGGCACATTGCGGTTTGCCCTTAAGTGCTTTACAACAAGGGAAAAGTCGAGTTCAAGTCAACGGGATGGAGAAGAACCAGGTTTCTGCAAATTGCCTCGGCAAACAGTCTTGGACGTGCATATTAGGGGTGCCGCGTGACAACTTAATTTCACACTGGTCATGATTAGACCTGGTAGGAAAATTGATTTGTCTCACTCCATTGCCCACATTCCAGTTCAGCACAAACCACCAAACCTTTTCACAAGAGCAAATTTTTAGAGAGAGATTAATTTCAATTGACACAGCTTTTCTTTTCTTTAGCTAATCAAAAGCACCCTCCTAATTAAAACAGTATGTAAACAGGAGAGTAAAAATATAACTGCTGTCCTCTCTTTGTGCTTCCCACCTGGATAGATTTACAGTGCTGCTCAGCCAGGAGGGGATGTTCTGCTCAATAAAGGGGTGTAGAATAATCTCTTGCAGGGTTATGAACTCAGAGAGGCATGAACAGGGGAGGGGGAAGGAAAAAACTGTGTAATTACTGCGGGGCAGCCCTCACAAATATCACTCAAAATCACAAACCCTCTGCACGAGAGGACGGGATGAGGATCGGACGGGAGCCGGCGCTCGATGCTTGCACTGCACAATTTCAGACCTTTAATTTCACCTGTCGGGATCCAGTTTCCCATCTGGGATACAAGGACGAGCACCCGCTCTGGGGCTGCAGCCTGGACCATGTTCAGCCCCCCCAAACCAAGCACCGACGCCGAGCATCTCCCGTAACATCCACCCCAAACACCTGCGGCACCAAGTTTTAACCCCAGCAGCAAGAGCTCAGTGATCATGTTGCTTATTTAGAAGTCAAATTTCCTTAAAGAAATCCAGCCTGACCCCCAAAAAGGGCAAGAAACGAGCTGCCTCCTCTAACCCCAAAGCCTGTGGGGCACTTTAAAAGCTTTAAACACTGAGAAATACAACAAGAAGCAGCCAGACCAGGAAAAGAAGCTTATTAATAATGATGACAGTAATAAACCTGCAGCATGATTTTGCTGCTCTGTGCCGCAGATTTGTTTCGAGTTAATCTTATTTGCTTTCTTGAGGGTTTTTCAGGTATTCAATAAAAAGAACATGAAAGCAGTGACAGGTTTATCAGGTGCCTCGTACCAGCAGGGAAACCCTGGTCTGGCAATGAAATGCTCAAGCAGTCCCACCGCAAAAATATTCTGCACAAACTCTCCAGCACGGGCTCTTTCCACTTTTTGGTGGGTTTTCCATCCCATCACGCTTCATGTGTTACAGAGCACAACGGAGGGGAAAAAACCAAACCAAACCAAACCAAAACTCAGGGCCATGAAGTCTCTAGCAACATTTGTGGGGCTGCAAGAAGTATCCAGACACCTGCTATTATATCCAACCTAAGTTCCCTGTCCCAGAAAAAGGTTATCAACAGCTTCCCAGGTGGTAACTTTATTTGTGGGTTTATTCTTAAATATAGAGAGCTTTCCTGGAGAGGCGGCAAGTGACATTTTATTTGGCATCCTTAAACCGAGAAGGATTGCTCTATAGTTTGCAACTTACTGTAGATGTTTGCTTGTCAGTGCAGGCTACAAACCTATTTTAATTAATGGTGGAGCTAGAGACTGACAGCCGAGCTGAGCTGCTTTAAAAAGAAGTGCTGAGAAGAGCCTAGAATGGGTTTTCAGTTTCTACAATAGCCCCATGTTTTATATCAAAGGGGAACAGGAATGTCCTTCAATTGCATTTTACAGTTACCAAAGGACAATGGACTGAAAGCCCGAAGGTTTAGAGTAACTCCACTTGGTATTAACTCTCCTGCAGGATGTTTGTTTCATCAGCGAGATGCCTAAGGCTCCTTACACTCATGTCATGTCTTCAAGAAGCACAAATCCCCCTTCTCCCCCCAACTTTCAGAACCGCAGTGCAGGGAGAGGGAGGAAAAAAAACCGTTGTGATTTAATAGACTTAAACTAAATTTGCCATTTTGAGGAACAGCTGCTCCTTTCAGTGGGCAATGAGATAAAAGCGAAGCCCTGGGCTTTCCTGCGCAGCATCCTAAGAGGAAAGGGAGCAATGTCACCCTGTGCCCTTTGCTGCAGGACCCATGGGGCACAAGCAGCGGAACCGTGTTGGGGACCATGGCGACTCTACCTGTCACCGTTTGGCCACAGCTGCTTCTACAAAAGCATCTTACAACAGATCTCCAAGCACAACCTAATCGAAACATAAAAACACACTTCAGTTTCCTTTTTATAGCGTATACAAATATTGTTTCTCCTCCTGGAACATTTGAACGTTCAGAACGGGAGTTGCGGATCAATAATTGTTCTATTAGATAATTGAAACATGTCTCTTGATTTACACTAATGCACTTGTTAAGCAATAAGTGATCAGGCTGTGGGCAGGTCTGCGTTGCTGGATTTGATGAATGGTCTGCGGGGAGGTGAGGGACAGACTGGTCCAGCTCCATTCAGACGGTTTTACCTGCCCGAAAGCTGCCTGTGCAGCAGGAGCTTTGGACCAAGGGCTCCTCAGGGCGACGAGCCACTGAGCAAGCACTGGTCCGGCTCCTGCTTCTAAAGGATCATTCTCCCTACTTAAATTAAATGCATCGTCTGCCAGTGACAAAACCACCCCGAAGGAGGGCCCTTCAGGCAGCCCCTGTGCTTGCAGCCAGGGCCAGTGACACGTCTGATCCCTGAGGTGACATCCGACAGGTCCTCCCCCCAAACCCCGGCCCTGCGCACAGGGGGGACGGGGGGGACAGCCCCGCCAAGACGTGTCACTGACACAAACCGTGGGCGCTGCCACGTCCCAGCGCCAAGCCAAACAATTTGGGTCCTCAAAGATAAATACTGTGACGCTGATTTGAGGTAAATGAGGCCGGGAACGCCGGGTTCACCAAGTCTCTGCGTGTGTCCCCATCAGTGGGGGCACTGCGGCGCCAACGCTGTTCCAGGCCCAGCGGCTCAGTCCGCGCTCCGTTCTTGTTCTCATTGACCCATACATCATTCCTGGCTCAAAGCGTATTGAAAAGCTCAGTTCGATTGTACTTTCTTGAAACCGGGGCCCTAATCAATGCAAGAGAAGTCAGCCGGCCTCCAGCCCGGTTCTGCTCCAGCACAAGCACCATTAATTCCCATCGGATGGGAAGCAGCAGGATCTGTCTCGCACTCATTAGCGCGTTACTCAGCTCCTCAAGGAGCAAACGCCTCGTGTGCCATTTTTGGTCAGAACTGCATGATCAGTCATCCCAAGTTCCTCAGGGGAAGTCATAAACGGAAGACTTTTGCTCACTAGAAGAGGTGGTTGGAAACCCGCTGCTCCGAGGACTGCCCGATTCGCCCACAACAAGAAACAAAACCTGCCAGAGAGGTTCGGTGCAACGGAGCTGGCTGGATGAATCACTCCCAGCGAGCAACAGACCCTGGCAAGCACATCTACATAAACGAGGTTGCTAAGATCAGCTCCAAAGAGCCGCTTGAGCTGTGTGGTTTCACCCAAGCCTTCCTTTTTCCTTGTTTACCCAGCAGCTTGCCTGTAATCAAATTGGATAATGGAGTAAATCCCTTTAATTACACTTGTTAGAGCAGAGGAGCGGTGACCTGCAGAGCAGAGAGCACAGGCTCCATCCCCTCCGGAGGAACGCGGCCCATCGCACCTCCTGCCACCGCGCACGACGAAATAACGAGCACAGCTGGGGGAGAACGGGAGGACAGCGACATTATTTTACTGCCCTGTGACTAATGATGTGCTAACACGCTCAAGCATTAAGGTGAAGCTGCCAAGCAGTCATGGGAAACATAATTAATCCCTTGCTTATTAAAGCTTGTGGCATCTTAAAGAAAAGTTGGCAGCGTTCCGCAAGCAGCACCGGTGCGTGAGTCACGGCCCCGGCCCCTCGTCACTGCCCTATGGAGAAGGAACCCAAGAGCCCAAACTAACGAAATTTGGCCTTTTCATAAAAACAACGCGAGTTTGAGACGCGTGGCAGAGATGTCAAGTCACACCAGTCACACATCCATTCTACCTGAGAAAAAGTGAATGAGTACGTGAATTGACAGACAGATGCACAGTTCGCATGCATGGATTTAAATTGTATTCCTGGGTTAGTTCCAAAACACAGGTGGTGATTTCTGGACACTGGATATATTATCTGCAGAAAAGCAAAAATTACAGTGATAGAGAAGAAAGGAGTATTATCATCCTTCTATCACTCCACCTCCGAAAAAACTCAACAGGTCTGCTGCTTCTAAGCCCGCCCTGATCAATCACCGCCAATGCTAAAAGCATTTAGAAGACGTCCTCCTTTGAGCCATTTGTCAAGTGGAATCTGGCAGTTTTTAGTCCTTTTATTAGTTCTGCTTGTGAGAGAAATTCACTTGAAGCCAGCGCTTAATGCAGTGAGAAAGCAGTACATATTTCTGTGGCAGAGCTCCCCATTATTCAGCTGTGCGCAGAGTTGTGAAGGGGATTTAACAAAGCCGTGGGCTGGAAGGGAGTGGGTGCCCCACGCCTCGACCTGCTGCCCTGTCTGCACGTTCCTTTAAGCCAGCACTTCAACCTCAGCCTGAAATGTATTGGAAGCGAAAAAAACAAATGGTGCATGTGGTGAAAAGAGACACAGAGCGAGCCCAGCACCCCCACCTGTGAGCTGGACCTGCGGATTAATCCACCAGGCAGGAGCAGAGCTGGACACAGAGAGATGATTCGGGGTTGCTGCCTAATGATCGGCTCCTAAGGATTGGCTCCGAGCGACGGGGCAGCACCAGCAGAGATGGCGGCCCATTATGCTGAAGGCTGCACACAAGGATGGAAGAGTCTCGGGCATCTCAGTGGCTTTTCAGCCGTGTCCGAGTCCGCGCAGGCCCCTCTGGTGCAGCTGTTCTCCCACAGCCCCATCCTCCTAACGTAGGATCAGTTGTACCTAAACCACCTCTAATACGCTTTAAGCCTGAAGAACTAAGGCACAAAGGGATTAAGAGAACTGCCCAGAGAACACACAGAGGGGCGCGTGTCAAATTTGGGAATTGCACTTTTATCTCCTAAAAACCTTCCTCGATCATTGCTCAGTGCATTGAGCCTTTGCGGGTTGCACAGCAGCTACTTTGGAAGCTGGTACTTTCTACTCCCATGCATTTACACAGCGCCCAGCGCAGAGTACTAGTGCTACAGCAAAACTTAGCACTTTTTATAACTCCCCAAATTAACAGCGCTGGAGAAAAAGTGGGAGAGAAGGAATACAAACCAGACACGAGCCTCCTGGGACTGTTCTCTGCTCCCTCCCTCCTTGCAGCGCTCTCATTATTTTGCAGCAAGGGCAGTCGGCTTTTTCTCCCTCTCGCTTGTCAGCATCAGATGACATTTGAGTTGTGCTGATGAGACCTACCAGGGCGAGACACATGTTTGTGGTCGCTTTGGGCAAGCAGCTGCCAGGGCCTTTAACTGCTCTCTTTTGATTTTCCTACCAAGCCAACCCCTCTGCATCCCCGGCAATTGGAGTCGCGCTGCCCAGCGCTCGGCCGCCTGGGGATTTGTGCGGGGGCTGCTCCCACCTCAGCCTCTCTGCTGCGGTGAAAAGGTGTTTTTTTGGTGTTTTTTTTTTTGCCAGGGGGAACTGGAAGGTGCTGAGTAGAGATGCAGGGTAAGGGATGGCTGGGAGTGGGATTATTTTGGGGAGAGCCGCTCGGCGGGGGGCTGAGGGACCTGCTGCCCGGTGACTTCAGCAGCCAGCCATCCCCAGCTGGCTCTGCCCCATCAGCTCCATTTCCAGCTGTAGAGCTCTCCCAATTAATCACAGAATCATTTGGGTTGGAAAAGACCATTAAGATCATCGAGTCCAACTGTTCCCCCACCCCTGGCACTGCCCCATGTCCTGAGAACCTCATCTCCGTCTGTCCAACCCCTCCAGGGATGGTGACTCCAGCACTGCCCTGGGCAGCCTGTTCCAATGCCCCACAGCCCTTTGGGGAAGAAATCGTTCCTAAATCCAACCTCAACCTCCCCTGGTGCAACTTGAGGCCGTTTCCTCTGCTCCTGGCGCTTGTTCCTGGGGAGCAGAGCCTGACACCAGCTAAGGGTCTGGCCCACCCTATTTCTGACCTCACGCACACGAGAACATTGTCGAGACGAGCTCCACGCACAGAAGCTGTGACCCTCACAAGTGCTGCTCGCCCAAGTAGCACTTTCTCCAGTGGGTCCCGTGGGGCCGAGCGAGCACGGCTGAGGACGCTGCACAGGAACAAGGCTGCAAAATCCAGCTCCCTGGCTCCGGTCCAGCAAAGCACTTGAACAGCATTTAACATCAAACACTGTCCTGGGTGCCATCAATTACAAAACTCACCGTCCTTCAGCGAGGCACTTGCTGACACGTCCCGAGGCGCTGGATGGGGTGTCACAGCGGTGCTTCTGTAACACAGGATTCGCAGCCACAAACGCTTTGGGCCTGGTTTTATTCTGCTCTGCACATTCCCCAACAATTTATATCAGTGCATAAATCAGAAATAAACTCTCCAGAAGAAATTCTCATTTAACTGTCACGGAAGTGTTTCATATTCATTTTGCAGCAGTATAAATGACAGCCCAAGATGCAAGACGAAGGTTGATGAGTGTCCTTAGGGGAGAGATCCTAGATCATTTAATCAAACGGATCCAGACACGCTGTCTTTGCTAGAAGTGTGACCAGGTGACATCTGTATTGAAGAAAGGTCGCATGCTGTTTAACCCGAGAGAGACAAATATTCAAATAAAAAAGATAAACCTAGGCCATTTGGGAATGGTAAACAGGCAGCTCTAGCAAACAGGCACACACGAAACGTGCAGGGCAGTCAACATCTTGCAGTGATGACAGAGCCGTCAGTATTTGAAAGGTTTGGAAACAGAAGAGCTGCTGAACAGCACACAGGACACAGAATGTTCCCAGCTCAACCCTCCCCAAGGGCTGGTGCCAAAACCTGCACCGAGCACCCATTTCTGAGCCCACCGGCCCAAAACCGAGATCAGGGCAGAGCCAACCCCTTGCTATGACCACGGAACATCCTCCTTATGTCCATCCAGCTCCAGTCCCGCAAAATGTAAAGAAATATAATGATAAAGGAGGCTGCTGTGTTAACGCTGATGTGTGTCACAGATTGAGGCCAGCTTGTTTTTCCCCGTCTAAAGTACTACTTCTAGCCTGTGAACGATTTCTGAACTGCAGTTGTTCCAATTAGTAAGAAACATTTAGGTCAATTACAACAGCGTGCTGGTTACTACAATTACTATTATTAATTGTATTCAATTACACATTTGCAACTATTAAATACAGTATCTCTAGAGTACCTGTGCAGACTTTTAACTCAGCAGAAAACAATGAGAAGTATTTAAAACTGAGAAATAGCCAGATAATGCGAGGCTAAAATCCCTGCGAGCCCCATGCATCATTTATCTCCTCCCAGCGTGTGCCCGGCTGATCCAGCGCACGACAGACACAAAGGACTTGTTTTCCTTCATCCTCTTTTCTCTCTGGACCAAAGTCTTACGGCCTTGGGTGTCCTGCATACGCTGCAGCTGCTCGACTGCCCCAGTCGCCATGGTCAAGGGCACGTGGTCAATGCTGTGGGAGGGTGGGACGGGTGATTCTCTGCTGCTTTGTGGATGTTTCTGACATTCTGCAACGGGGCTTCATCCCAATTAAGAATGAAAACTCAAACTTTCAAAATTGGCCGAGAAAAATCAAAGCCAGCGATAGCCTGTTTGGGGAAGGCTCCAGCGCTAGATTTCCCATGGCTGCACAGGCTTTTGCATTGAATCTCATATAGCCAGGACTTCACTATATTAAAAAAATTCACTTTGAAGAAGTGTTTCTGTGTCCTACAATGTTAAATTTCTAATGGAAAAGGAAATGTATTCATGATTCAGCGTATAAAAGCAGCCTTGGAAGAACGCAGATTGTATTTTCCCTCTGCAAACATTTGATCATCCCAATAAAACAGCAGCCCCGCCTTTTCCACCGGCTCAATAAATCACAGAGAATGGAAACAACAGGTTTATAGTTGTCATGATGATCATTACAGAGGAATTTTATGGTGTACGGGAGAGATGGGGGTGCTGGTTTATAGGCATGAGGTGCCTCCTGAAGGACTGCGGGATTCTGCAAAACTCAACTTGCTGCTTAAGTTTCTGATTTAAAAAGGAAATGATTCTCTTGATTCAGCCTCCGCCTCAGCCGTGACTGCACTCACCGATGCTCCAGCCCTTGCCGGCAGCCCTGCAAACAACGGCACGGGTATCATATGGGTACCGCATGGGTATCGCACGGCCTTGTGCTGCTAATGCTCCCGTAAACCTGAGTCACACAACTGTAAGGCTCCAATCCCTGCTGCTGCATTTGTTACTGTTAATTACCGCTATTGATTAGGATTGGAGCTCACAGCGAAGATCAAGGCCACGTTATACAAGCCCTGGATCATGTTCAGAGTAGGAGGCTGCTCTTATCCACAACTGTTCCTTTATCTCCCGCGTACCATTCCCAGGAGAGCGGGACAGTCACCTGCCACACGCTGTGTGTCCCCAGGACCATCCCCGACACAAATAACCTTTTTTTGGGAAGATTAACCCTTCCCAGGTAAGCACAGAGAAAGCTGCCAGTGACCGCCCCCCTCACTTCTGCATCGCTTTACCTATGCGCCAACTTTATGTACCTACAGTTTATTTCAGCTTTAAAACCTCCGAGTAGCTGCTGTCGGCTGCCCTGTGTTATAAATACAGCCAGGAAGCGCTGGGCCAGAATGCAGGGCAGTAATTTCGAGGGATGACACTGAGGTGTCTCTGTTCTCTTCCAAACACAACCCACCGGCTGCACGGGACAGCAGTTCCACGGGTGGATCTCGGGCTGACACAATTCCTCCATCATTTCTCATCTCCATCCCTCTGGGTGCAGGAGCTCTGCATTCCTCTACCATTACACCTTTCCCCCCGCTACCTCTCCATGGGGATGATCACAAATTAGCATTTCACCCTCTGGAATGACTCTGTACAGTGAAGCATCCGTATCTTAACACGACGTTCATTTTATTGAAGTCTCCGGTGTTGTTTTATGGCCAGCTCTGCAGACTCACTGACAATCAAGCAAGAGGAGGACAAATGGTTTGAGAGGTGCTCAGCAGCTCCGGCTTCTGCCAACTCAGCGCTTCACAAGAAAGCACTCAGCATTCTGCCAGGATTGAGCTTCTGCTTACATACATATAGATATATTTTTAAACCCTCCCCATGCTTTTTTACCATATAAATTAACACCAGGCCAAGTATGCAATGCTGCTCAGGGCAGAGTGAGCTAATGAGCTGAGCATTGCACTGCAAGAGCAACCTCCCTGTCTACCTCGCTTCTCTTTCCTTTTTTGCATTTTAATCCTTAATCTTTTCTAAAAATAGACACAATTCTTAGACCTTTAATACAGTCTTCATAAAAAGGTGCAGTATCTGAAACAAGACCCTGGGCTCTTTCTGAGCTCAGTGCAGCAGTACTACACCTATTTGCACCATAGTGCAACAGTACTACACCTATTTGCACTCTGTAGGTACAAGACACAAACCTGGAGCCCTGAGAAGGCACAAGAGTGACTCAGGCTCGTGGAAACAAATGCCTTAGAGCGAAGACTGCGAAAAGATTAATCTCTTTAACTTATCAGGAAGAAATTCAAAAGATAATTTGATTACAGTGCACAAGCACTTTCACAGGAAGAAACTATCAGATACCGAGGGCTCTTTAATCTAGCAGAGATGAGCGGAGAGAATCTCTTGGTGGAAATTAAAGGCAGCCAAATCTGAATCCAAAATAATGCTTGCATTTTTTGAAATGGGGCAATGAATCATTGGAACAACCTGGGAGTCGTAGACACTCCATCAGCTGATGCCTCCCAGCCTAGACCTGGCTCTCTTTAAAAGAGACTTTTTGTAGGGAAAAACAATCTTCACAGCTTCACCTGAGAAAGAAATCAGATATGGGATCTCCAGTCCAGTGCAAGAGCAGCAAGGATTTCCTTAACCTACCCATTAACGGTGCTCAGACTTGTATGATACTGCCCAGGAACGGAGGCAGCTTTACAACAGATTGTTCCTCTCCACAGCAAATTAGCAACTGGAGTCTGGATGCTCACTGACAGGAATATCTTTGCATCCTTTATACACTCCTGGGCAGCTTCCCCCTGAATCCAGACAGCACATCATTTGTTTAACTTACTGAATGAAGTAATTAATACCAGGGAGTTCCGGCTGCTTGGCAGAATATACTGTTAGAGCTAACAAATTTCATGTCTTTAGGCTTCACGGCAGAATTTGATTTAATTTGTCCCAAGGTTAAGAAAGACAAGAAGGAAATTTGATAGCGGCAGATCACAAATTCACTGCAATTCATCATCTTCACCATGTGGCGCGGACAGACACGGCTTCCAAGTTCAGATGGTGGAGTTCACCCAATCGTCTTTGCTTTAAACTTGAATTCACCTGTTATCAGACACTGTGTGTCCAAAATACGCGTCTCCCCGCCACGGGAGCAAACGCTGCACGCGGTTTACCCAAAACTGGGATGTCTTCCTGCCTTTTGGATGAGAGGCCTCAACACTTTGGGATTAACTAGTTAAGACCTACACAACCCCAAAGAAAGGTAGGGAAGCATCTTAACCAAACTCTTCCCCGAAAAGTTCTGTTTAAGCTGCATTTTAAAAAGTTAGGAAATTCAAGAAAATGTTCTGAAATATTTTTTTCTTTTGTTGAAAGAGAGGAAAGGGAACATGCAGCACAGTGGCTGTTTCTTAACCACATCCAGGTTGCTGGATAACGCAATTTCTAAGGTCAGATTTTCTTCCTTAAATCATACAAACCAAAACAATGGAATAATATCGATACTTCATTACAAGCTAATGTTTGTAATGGGGAAAATAGTTATACAGAGGAGCTTCGCTCCAATTCCCAGCATCACAGCCTTGCAGAGAGCTGCACATTCGGTCTCCCCACAGAATTATCTTTAGGATTTAAACAGCACACTTGCCTCTGTTCAGCAGTGGATTTGGGAGCACTGAGGCTTTTAGAGCCTCAAAAAGCAGCACAGCAGCGGCCTGGCCGCGATCTCACGGAGCAAAGAGAAGGAACCAAGAGTTTTCCACTCCGTGAGCCGCAGACCTGCCCAATAGGTCACGCTCAATTTCCAAAGCGGGAGCTACAGCGTTACAACAGCAGCTTCCAACAAGACACGTCTGAAGCTGTAGCTTGTGAACAGCATTATGAAGCAATTACGTACCAAAAGAGCTCCCAGATGTGCAGTGAACGTGGTAACAAAATGTCCCGGTTTATGGCATTTCCTCCCTCTCTCTCTCTCCTCTGTCATTGCCCTTTAGGAAGTGAACATTAAGAATAAAGCTCTATTTTCAGAAACAAGTCCAGATCCTAAAAAGAGAAGAAATTAAGTGCAGAGATGTCCTAGGCACAACTGAATTTGACTCTTCCTTATCTATGTGACAAATGCTGAAATTAGCCTAGTTGTGTTGTCGATGATTCACGGAATACCTTGAAGGGTACAAGCCACTTCCTTATAAGATTTTCCTAAAGGTTAATTCCATTTTGAGTGCTGATTTCTGCATCGGGTTTCCACTGCGGTTTCCCCAAACAGCTCCATACATGAATCTCCAGATCAGACAGAGGCTTTTGTCATTATTCCAACAAGAAGCTGAGCAAGAAAACAAGAGGAAAACGTTAATAGACGTAAGACAGAAAATCATGTGAAGTTGTCTAAGAAGTTGGGAGAACTTGGATTACACAGATCACAGATTCTAATGCAAAATCTAGACTACTGTCACTGGTCTTTAAATCCTTAACTTCTATGACACAGGGCTCAACTCTCTACTCTCTTTACCGGACAAATTGTCTGTGACTCACTTTGATCTTGATGCCCTCGGCAATGTACCAAGCGCCAGGACTAAGTCACCGCTACTGGTCTCCCAACGAGGCCATTCCAGATTTTGCAAACAAAAGAACAAACGTTCCATCAGGAATAGTCACTCCGTAGTTTATAAACCGTGCTGGAGCCAGCCAGGGCGTGTGTCCAGGATTCTGACTCGAATTCCTTATGCTGCCTTAGTTAGGCAGCTCCTAACATGATTTATTTTAAACATGACAAAAAAATTATTATTGCTGATCACTTAAAATAACTGTATTTGTAAGTACCTGAAGTCCAAAGCTAGGAGTCCAGGTCCTCAGCAGAGACACAAGCCCTTTGGTCGAGTGGTTCTTTTGGGACACAGCGGACCATTTAACGAGGTTTTCTCGTTAAGGCCGGCGGGTCAGGTTCTCCTGATGTTTCCCCATTGCGGGCTGAGGCCAACGCTCCCGGCGGCTGCACGTGCTGTTCCCCATCATGTAACACCCAAACTGCTCACTGCCTCTTTTTATCCTACTTACTTCTTGTCTCTCATAATATTTAGAGGCTCTTTGGGATGCGAAAAGTTTTCATTTGTACGTACAACCAGCTAAAACACGGAGGACCTGGGTCCTCTGTCCAAATAATAAATAATAGTTAATATAGTCCAGGCATGACTAGCCAGTTTCTACCTAAATGTCAATAAAGCTGGGCCATATTGATGCAAAGAGACATAAAATGTGAACTCCTTCAATACACGCACTTATTTGTCTCAGTTTGTAAGGTTAGAAAGGAAAGAGCTGTTAGCAGTGAACAGTATTTTATTAGCATCATAAACCCCAAGAGCAAAGTTTGTGTCACAGAGAACTGCACATGCATTTGAAGGCTTAATTTATGTTCCCGACTCCTCTTTTTCTTCTCCTTCCTTCTCTTTTTTTCAAGTAGGGACACAGTATAATTTAAAAGAAAGACTAAAGGACTCTTGAAGAGACCTTTGGGCGAAAGGGATGCTCACACAAGAGGTGAACCTACACCCTGCTGAAATCCTGGCAGTTCGTATATTAACCTATAGCGCAGAGGTACATAGAAGCTTCAGAAAAAATACAGTTTCATATGCACCAGGTTCTGAGCAAACCGCATCCTGAAATGCCAGCAACCTTGAAAGGCAAAGCCCACAGGGAACAGACAGATGGGGGTGAAGTGACTTGCCAAGGAACTCCAAGAAATTAGCAGTGGCAAATCAGGGAGAATAAGAAAGCAAGCACAGCTTTTGCTGGTTTTCCATGAATTTGAGGTTCAGTGATAAAGAAACACGACAAACTCAGAGCAAGATCTGAGCTCCTGAGTTCCCCCTGGCTCGCAGCCTGCAGAAGATAACCACTCCACAAGCCACAGATTATTAAATCACATTCCTTCACCCTTCTCCTCAAGGGTCGATATCCTGAGTCTCTCTCATCTTCCTGACCTAATCTAATATGAATAATGCAGGAGGTACCGGTGGGGCAGTCGCTCGCTGGACTGCGGCCAGCCAAAGGGCTCTCTCAGCAGATCAAAAGCCAATCAAGTTCATTTCAATATTTATTTTTAATCCTCCGTTCTGAAATTATAAATATTTAATGCTGCGCCCTTACCAGGAAAGCAAAGCAAAGCAAAACCAGAGGAGAGGCTGGACCAGACAGACCAACTCTTTCATGCTAATTTGTGCTCAGGCATATGCTGCTCTATTCGCCCATTAATATTCTTCGGTGAACACGGCTTATTTATTTGAGTCCTGCGAGAGCCCCCGAGGACGGAGGTCAGATCCGAGGAGCACAACACAGACACAAAGGCAGGTTTTGCTCCTGAAGGCTTTTCACTGAGGTTAAATTTTCCAGCCCTACACAAATATTCAGTAGCACCATGGTGGCTCTGACAATGCCCAATTACCCTGACCCCTCATCTCCGACGTCCCCCAGACCCCGACCCGCAGGACCACGCACCCCCTGATGTACCAGAGGCTTCCCAGCAGCTCTGTCCCATCGCAGCCCTACCAAAGACTTGGGTGCATATTCAGTGCAGCAAAGAAAAGCCCCTCAAAAGCCTTTTTTGCTGATAATGCCCCGTTTCCGCATGCCTGAAGATGAGCGATGGGAACAAAGCCGCACGTGGATGCAGCCGTGGGGATGCACGGCCCCGTGGGTTCTCTTGGCAATCAAACCCTGCCAACCTGGGAAGAGGTGAGGAGTGAATTAAAGAGATGTAAATGAATCGAAGATGCAGGAGATCAGACTCAAAGGTAACTTACAGTTTTCCCAAAAGCAACCTGCTGGCTTCTGTAATCGTGATTTAAAGACATCCACCCAATTCCTAGCAAATAGCGCGAGGAGCAAAGGCTTTTTGATGGGGATTCTGTTTTCCAGGCAGAACCATTTAATAAGTTTCACTCAGGAAGTCTCTGTTCCCAATAAAGACTTAACAAAGTTAATTAGACTAAACAGTAATTATCGTGTGTCTTCATTGTTCAATTATCTTGCTGAACTGGTGTTTCCTGATTAATTTTCTGATTAAAACGTATTAAACCGAAAAGCACGTGCAAACACGGGCTGACAGGTCCCCTCCCACGCAGAGGATTCCTGGGGGCCGGGACGGGTGACACCCACCCTGGGACCCCCCAGTTCGGAGCCTGGTTCAACACACCCACCATACCCACCCACCACAGCCTTCTCCTGTTTGTGATGACCAACACATCGCTGGTGAGTCCTCCTATATGCATCTCCTGCTCGGCTCTTCCAGGCCTTCCTCCTCCTCTGCTATTTTGCTTTTTTTCGGAGGTATTTTGTGCACAGATGAGGTACGAGGGTTGAACGAGCACTTCACGCAGTCACAGTATCTACCCAGCCACGTTAACATCTTTGGGTCTGGTATTGCATCCCGCACCCCTGCAATTACCGTTCCTTTGTTCCTCAGCTGACAACTTACCCACCGCGTTTAGCATCCTCGTCTACCCAAACCGTCCTAACCAAGGCCACAACCTGCACCCCTCAAGTCACGTTCTCCTGATGGGACCAACGTAGTTCCATGGGTGACATCAAAGCTCATTCCAACCTGCAGCATTTTGCTGTCCGCCTGCAGAAGACACCGTCACAACTGCCATTTATGAGCCACAACAGCGCTGCTCTCCAGAGGGGCTGCTTTAGAACTTGCCTTAGCAATCCAGTAATCACTGGCATTTTCATCAGCCCCTAATAATATTTGCATATCTTTTATAAGGCAAATCAGAAGAGAGGATTAATTTTTCTTTCTTCACTTTAATATCACCTGTGGCTGGGGGGAAACAAACCAATTCACTGCCTCCTCCTCTGAATCCTTGTGATTAGGTTGCTAGAGCCCACGACTTACTATAAATTACTGAAAGGACGCAGCTGAACCCAAATCCCACAGTGGGCTCTTTCTGTCTTCCACACTGCTGCCAACATCTGCCATTTGCTTCTGGTTTAGAATCATTCCAAGGGCCAAGACAAAAAATATTGAAGTCTAATAGCCCAGGTAGCTTTGGTTTTCTTTTTTTTTTTTAATAATCATATAATCATAAGTAATGAATCAAAGTGCTCCCTGGCTCCTAAAGCTATGATTTGGCAAACAACTACAATTATAAAACCCAAACCTAATGACTGCATTTTAACACAGCCCCTTGCTTAGCAGCTTACAGTAACATTTATCCTACATCAGGCTGAAAGGAGATGTCCACAGGGAGTTAGCTGTGAAATGCTTGATTTCAAAAGCCTGCGGCAAGTTGATTCATGTCTATTTAATTTTTCCAGGCAGTTTCACTAGAATGCTGTATATAAATCAAATACAAGGTTAGCAGCAGAGACACACCAAGTTGGGGAAATACTGTATGATTTTAATTAAACTACATGCACAAATCAGGCAGTAGTGAAGGTGGAAGAGGAGAGAGAGAGAATTGTATCACCCCGGATAAGCCAATATTTTTGAACAGAAAAACAAATAACCATTTACTGTGAAAAGTCTGATCTCAAAAGCAGCATTTTGTCACCGCGCTGATGTTCATAATCAATTTAAATCTGGAAGAAACCACGCTCGGGCACAGAAAACACCGCAGCCTGGAACGGACGTTAATTAGACTGTGTCAGCTCAGCCTTGCTCATCCTTTACTTACTCCCCAACTTTATGGGCTCTATCAGGCAGAGTTCACTCTCTGGCGGTCGTGATTTACAGACAGTGCCGGTAAGCAGCGTTCTGACAATGACAAGGACATTTTCTGCACCATCCATGAAGCCACCAGCCATCCCCAGAGGGGAAACTCAAGACCCCCATTTAGAAAAACCAGTCATCCCACGGCCACGTCTGCGTGGAGCCACGCGGGAACCGGGGGCGCTCAACGGCTCGGCTGGACGTGGCAGCACAGAAAACAGGAAAAACATACGGAAACCATACAACAGCCCTTCTGCCGGAGGGCAGGACTTCTAGAAGAAAGCCCCCATAAAAGTGTTTTTATTCTTTGCGGCCATGGGACTCGCAGCTGAGGATCCAGCGGCAGGACTGAGGTTTGGAGGAGGATGACGTGGTAACCAGCGGGCTCTAGGAAATGCAGGAGTGTTGCTCCACCTTAAGGTCCTCTTTGAAGAAGCCATTAAACAGTTTGCATTTGCTTTCCCATCTCCACACCCTGCAAAGTGGGAAAACAACTATGCCTAATAAGCAATAGGCCATGCAAGGATAAACACATATCAGGTATAAGATAATGGAGCCTATAAATACCTTGACAGATAGGCATTTCCTTCCCTATCTAAAGACTAACACTAAAGTTGTCTGCTTTGAAAAACAAAGTAACATACCAAACAGCATTCAACAATTAAATCATTGCTTTGAATTGAGTAGTTGCGCTTGCGCTTACATGTCTGTACTAAAACAGGTTCCAATCGTTTCTTTGTATTTCCACCCAAGTATTGCAGCAACCGCCGACTTCAGCGCCCAACACGCTTTGTTTCAGCCGGAGGCGACGGGTGGGAAAGCGTCTGTTCCACAATCTGTGGCCTCGACAGACAAGACAGAGCAAGCCTGGGTCGATCCCGAGCCCGCGGGAGCAGAACGACGTGTTGCGGTGCAGGCGATGGCTGAGGTGACTCCAGGGACTCCCCACGGACGCACCCAAAGCTGCGGGTCCCCGAAGCCATCCAGCACATCCACCCAGACATCTGCACCACAGGGACCCATTAGCTCCGATTAAAGCCACAACACCCCAAGCCCCTCGAGTCTCGGTGCTGTTGAAGCCGTAATGAATTTTGCAGGGTTCTTCTCCTCCTTTTCCCCACCTCAATCACTCTCAACTACAGGGCATGAATAATACAATAACGCGTTGCCTGGCGATCGCTGTTTTGTTTTCCTTTACAAATGCAGTCGGAAGGAAGCAAACCAGAAACTGCCTGCAGGAATCGGTTGTTTAAAGAAGACGACCCAAGGGGCTGAGGTTCTGCAGATGGAAGATGCTCCAGAGGCCGATCGCAGCCTGTCCTGGGAGGGCGTTTGCTCTCAGAGCACCTTTTACAGCCCCCGTGCACGTCCCCCTGTACCGCAGGAAGGGGACAGAAGGTGTGTGTAACTAACACTGCCGCGCAAGGTGCTTTGCCACCCTTTACTGCAAAAACAAACAGGGCTGTGAAAAAAAAACTAAAAAAGGAAGAAGTTTTCAATAAAAAACATGCTCTTTGGAACAGAGAAGGGGGTTTTTTATACTTTAAACGAAGCAAACTCATTCCTCAGAAAACTTCTAGCTGGTGATGCAGAGTGCAGCCGAGGTTATCTTCCAAGATAGGTTTGCTCCCATCAGAAAGAAAAAGCTCTTCCAGCTTTTAATTCTCTGCAGCACTCCAGATACAGGTGGGCATTTACAAAAGAATGCAATAGAAGCTCGCACCGCCCCTCTGAAAGCCCCTTCGAGTCCTCTCCTGCAGACACACAAAGGCCCAGAAAGAGGGCATGAAAGCGTTCAAAGACACACTCCATTCAGAACCCAGCGCAGCACGGATTTTTGGAGTGGCTCATCACTCACAAACTGTCTTCTTGGGCCAATTTAGGCATTTAAGCTATTCCCTGGTGCTTGTCTAATTGCCCACTGAGTCTGCAAACTGCACTGGGGCAGCTGTGTCTCCTGTGCACAAGGCACAGAGTGATCTCGGCTGTAGCCTTTAGATACTGCAGCAACACAGAAAAACAGCAGAACTAAATATTCTCGGACAGTATTTACTCCTCCAGTCTAATGACGCTGCTCCGTACTAGCACCATGTACTTAAATATAGACCCTGGGATGCTGTGCGTTGTGCATTGGTGAGGAATGGAAAAACAGGACAAGCTACGAGATTTCAGGTCCAACCTGATCCCAACCAGAGGAGCCGTTAAGAACTGGAATACTTCAATAAGGAACAAGACCTCAAGGAATAAATGTTCTTGGTGTATTTAACGATGCACCAGCCTCCGGTGTATGTGAAGAGCAAGGGCAATTAATAAGGTATATTTAGCATGCTAAGCTGAGGTGTTCAGCTCCCGCAGCAGCTGAGACGCAGCAATTTAAATAACGTTTATCTTAAAGATCAGCCTGGCTGTGACTGCAGCTGGCAGGCGCTGTCGGCTGCTCCGCAAACACGCTGCTTTTCTCACCGGGGGGCTCGTGTTCGCTGCTGCATCGTCCCGCGGAGAACAGCAGCTCCGGGCCGGGATGCAGCACAGGGACGAGGGTCCCGATGCTGCTGGACCAGCCCGGTGCCTTGGGAGAGACCAGTGGGACCTCACGGGCTGTTTGTGTGGCCTGAAAACACGAAGGGAGCAGATGGTGCTTTTCCCCCCGCCGCTCACTTACCGGCCAGGTTCAAAACTATGAAAAGGAGATGCCTTTTCCAGGAAACGCCACGTCCATAAAGTCCTCCAGAGGTACTGCTGGTGGGGATACACAGAGATATTTACCTCCGCGGCAACTTGAACTAAAACCCTCCAAATGTTGTTTATAAAACAGGGTTTTTCTAAAATTTCGTTAATTAAATAATATTAGTTTTTACGAGAAGCACAAAACAAATCTGTAGTTGGGACTACAGCTGTCTCTGAACAGATTAAATGGTTTTGCTGCCTTTGAACTCACACGCTAACTATTCCCAGCCTGTGGCCACCCAGTTTGCCACAAGGCACCTGGCATTTAAAACTCATGGATAAAAGAAACTGGCTAAAATGAAATTAATATCCTACATAGAAGACTGTGTAACAAACTGAATCAAAGGAGAAAATAAAGACCTGAGCTAAGCAAAATCTATATGCAGATTATTAGTTAAGATTCCAGGACTTGACATTAAGGTTTTGGAAGCAAAAGATTTGGGAACCGTGTAAAGAGCCTGATTTCGAAGCCAGAAAAGGTCCAGAAAATATGCAGCAGACAGGGACCGGACCTGCTGGTCCTGGCACCCAGTGACACCCTCCAAAGCACAGTCCCAGCCACCCAAAGGAGGCCACGGTCCCCCTGTCCCTGCTTGGCCAAGTGCAAGTGGATGTCTTTCTAAGAAACTTCTAGAAACAAACATTTGTTGCTCTCAGGCTCCATAGACAGTTGATAACAGGGACCCGCAGACCCAGCCAAGTCCACGCACGGCTTTCATAGCAAGCCAACACAAGCCAACACTCACAAATACTTCCCCTCCCCTGGAAATACGTTTCCCAGCTCTCCCTAGAACTAATAAACACTCATTTTTCTCATGATAAAATCAGTCCTGCAGCACTGGCTATGGCAGCTCGCTGCTGACCTTAGCCCTCTGTTCTCCAAGATATAACAAAACTATTAGAGGTCTTTAGAAACTGGAACAAAACATCTGTTTCCTTTATAGCAGCTGCCACCTGGAGAATACAGCCAGAGCCAGAGCTCTGCTGACCCAAACCGCCTGTCTGTGCAAACCGCAGCGTTTCCAACCGCAGCCAGAACTTGGCACCTCCACAGCTTTTCGAGTGCTTTGCGAACACCACGGCAGCCCCAGCGCGTAAAGCTGGTCCTGCTGGAGGAAGGCACGACGTGACACGGGGATGTTTGTCCTGTCTGCAGGTGAGAGGGGAGAAGCTCTGGGCAGAGCCTGGCAGGGCTGCAGGTTTCTACCAGAAGCGCAGAGATGCTGCGGGACAGGCTGGGGGTGCCACCGGGAGGGGTGGGTGACGGTGCACGGCCCCCCCGAGCTCTGCTGCCTGCGTGACAACTCCCAAACCAGCTCCATCCACCCGTGCCCCGTTCTGTGCCCGCAGGATCCATCGGAGTCACCATGGGCCAGGGCTGCAGTCATCCAGACGGTGACTTAGGCCTGAATCACAGCCAGGAGCTCTTTATTCCCTGACTCAGGCGAACCCCAGCCCGGCTCATTCCCCGTGTGCAGGATCCCTGGTAAGCGATGACAAAGAGCCAGGACGAGCCCAGACCACAAATCCCAGACCCCAAATCCTGGATCTCAAGCCATGGCGCGGCCACACGTCACCTCCTGTCCCCCGCTGGCTGCCGCCCTGCCACCCGCGATAGCGTCATCTCCGCTGGATAACTGATCAGGAACAGCAGGAGAAAAGGGACCATCCGGACTACAGGAATTAAAGCTTTAGAAAAGGGTAAGATAAGAAAAACGAAAAAAAAAAAAAGATATCCACCACTCTGAAGCAAACTGTAAATTAAACAAAGTATCCCCAAAACTTTACAGTGCTCTGACAGATAGACAGCAGTCTCAAATAATTAATTGTGTCCTGGTATAGCCGAATGAGCCACCATATGTGAGTGTTGACAAAACAATTTTTTTTTGGTGGCAAGTTGCAAACTGTGCAGATCATCAACTCTGTGAAGAGCTGAAAACTGACACATTTTACTGGCTTCTCCCTCTCTTGTGAGAAAGTAGATAAATCTGCGTGGTACAGGGTTATTGGGAGGGAGCGGATCTGATAACAGCTTAGTTCTGGAGCCACTGAAAAAAAAAATAAATCACTTTTTGCAGAATTTAGGGTTTGATGTATGTGAGAATTCACACGATCAAAGGGGCATTTGAGATGAAGCTGTTGCAGGAACCCCATGAGATGTGGTCACCTCCCTCTTGCTCAGCACGAGGCTGCAGCAATGGCCTTGTCACCGTCACAGCCAAGAAGGAAAGACAGACGAGGGCTGTTGGCAGAACGGCCACAGCCGAACGGGCTCGAAGGAGCAGAGCAAAGCATCCTTGGGACCGGACTGTGCGGGGCTGGCACAAAGCGGCAGAGCAGGAGCTGCAGTACGGAGAGGAGCAGCACAGGGGAACATCCTGCCTAGTGCTGTCTTTCTGATTTTTCACAAGCATTAAATTCACTCATTTTACTTTCTATATTGATATCCATTAACAATTGCACTCGAAATGGCTGGAAAAAAATATTACAGAGCAAGCCAAGGAAGCCTCTTGGAGACAGTCCAGACTGACAGAGCCGAGTTAAAATGTAAATGCGGAGCGACTCTTCCGGGGTTAGGCCTGACATAAATCCACAATAGCTCTATTAAAGTTGCTCCCAGTTCACACTGCAGGAGTCTTGCTTCAGTCCTGGGGCTGATCCTGAAGTCACCCCAACTGAAAACAGGCTCCTAGAGACCAAAGTCCTCGGAATCCTTTGCACGCTGTCTCTCCTCATCGTGCACAGAGCTCTCCTCCTCCTCTGTGTTTTTGTTTCAAACGAAAGAAAACACCCCTGTCAATTTGACAACCGACGATACCGTTAAAGCCACCTGCTCCTCCATCACATCAGTGAGCCTGAACCCCAGCAGGACCACACGCACAGCCTGAACCGCAACGAGGGGGCTGGCGGCAGGGAAATGCTGGGCTGGTGAATACTCCTCTTGTCTCCAGAGCTGCAAAGGCCACTGGAGATCAGACAACCAGGCTGACACAGACACCGATGATCCATCTGCACGTGGAGGGCATGGTAAGAAAAAATAGACACCAAAAATACCCAGTTATAACAACAACCGCTGCCACCACCAAACAAACCAACCGATCCTGCCCTAGGGGATGTTCTACTGCCTAATTATGGCACCCAAACTTCCCAGCATTGGCTTCAATGACCAGCACACAGTCTTTAAATGAACTAGCGGAGACTTATGGGCAACAGGTTCTGGTCTCACTCCCGACTCCCAGCCCGGTTTTGACACCGTGTTGAGCAGCCCTTCCTTCTGCAAAGGTGTTTCCCATCCCACAGGAACTTCCAAGATCAGGAAAATAAAATGTTTTCTCTGTTTTTTTCTTTTGACGGGGTCAGCGAGAGGATGACAAAACAGAGTCATGAATTCAGCGCAAGCGGAAATGTTTCAATGTGATTTAGGAAGAGCAATGGATGGTCTTCAGGTCACGGAGGAGGACTCCGGGCTAACGTTGAATTTTAGCCCTTACATTGTTAGTCTTTCCATTCGGGTCAGTCGCCGTCAAGTCACAGCTCTTTTTTGGCACAGTCCAGTGTTCCTTCCTCACATCTTTACGAGAAGGTATGCACAGGACCCTTGTACAGCACAAACTGTTTCCCCGTACCCACAGCTGTCCCCCTGTGTCCCAGCAGGGCCCTGGGCTCTTGTTTTGCTCAGCTAATCCAAGGTGCCCACTTCAGCTCTATACCTAACGTAGCCTCGTGTCTTCAGGAGATTATTTGAAGTGCTTATTTTTGCGCCTAGAACCTTCAAAGGCAGAGTTATTAAGTGTATTTAAAAGGAAGAACTGGTCCAGATAAAGCCGGGATGTAATTAGTTACAAGCTAGTGTACTTTGATGACAAAGCAGCATTCAGCAGGCGGCCGGTTCGCAGCGGCTCTGTAGGGTGTGCTAATTACTGATAGCAGTCACAGCCGGGGGAAGCCTGACACTCCTCTGATAAAGCAGAGCCTTCCACAGCTCAACTGCTCGGGTTTAACTCTTGGTGTTTAACTCTCAGCCAAAGCCTGGACTTTGGCACACAGCTCTGTACAATTAACGGTGTTTGAAAGCTCAGAGAGAGGGGGGAAAAAAACCCCAAACTTTTCAAGTAGGTAGAAAGAGGCCGGTTTACAGGCTGGGATCCTGGCTGCCGGCGGCGGCAAGGTGGGGAAAAGAAATTAATTCTGTTTTCCCAGAGAACCTGCTTGCTTTCTTGCTGCAGCTTCTTTCTGGCTCAGCATCCACCCGGGGAATGGAGAGGTTCCTCTCCAATCTGTGCAGAAACACAGGAGCCAAGCTCCTAGGACTAAACCAGGAACATTCTCACAAGGCAACAGAACATAAAACGTCACCTGGGGCTCATTTTGGGCACGTGTACTCGCGTGGACCAAAGCCTGACGGTTGCACGTTGCTTACTCCATCATTCACACGTTTTTTAGGAAGGGAAGTTGTCCATAACGTCTTTTTGAGTTCCTTAAATCCAGTTACCTCCAGCCAGGCTCTGTTCCTAAAGAATTTGTGTTGTTGCTATTGCTGATGAACATACAATTAACCCACGGACCTAAAGCTGTGCCAACAGCGGACAGGAGCCGGTAATTTCTGTTGCCACACTAGTGATATGGCGCTGCAAGAACCAATCTCAGCGGCACAGGGTAGAAGAGGAAAATGGAAACTATTTCCATATTTATTGACAAATTTAATTTACAATCTGAGTTTCCACTTTGGAGAGAATATATATTTTCTCTCTAAATGTATCAGTCTTTAGCAGTCAGCCCAGCAATAATGATTTCTGCGCCTGCAGACACTTTTACACTGGGTGCAGCAAATTTATATGTAACACTTTTGAAAGAAAATGGTATTAAAATTCACCATTTAGGAGTAAGCTGTAAATTAACTGTTACTGAGCAGACAGGGGGTAAAAACAAATTTTGTGTGCATGTGTATGGCTTCTCTATTGGTGTTCGGTTAAACGCCTGCCCAGCTGAGCCTTGAATTCTCACTCGGAGCCTGACAAGCACCCGAGTCACTCGCTCTCCTCGTTTTGAAGTGAGGAAAAACTAGAGAAGAATGTTCTAGCAGATTTCATCTGACAATACTAAAGCACTTGATAAATAACAATTAATCCCAAGACAAAAGCCTCTTGGGAAAGAGGGGAGAATTATTGCCTCCTCCATCTCAGCTGGCCCAGGGTTAGAGCCAAGGGCAATTACCGGCAAGGAAGGTCCTGCAGGAACAAAGCACTCAGAGAAAGAAATAAAGTCACATTAAACCACACACTGTTTCTACACGACCATCACATCCCATCCTCGAGAAGAGCCAGGCAGGGCACTCCTGAACCTCCCTCCCGTCAGCGCAGCAAAGCGTCATCACCAGCAAGTTGTTTCCAACGACCCACGGCCAGAACTTCTTTTAACATCGCAAGTCAAACTACTTGTGAGCAACCTGGCACAAGCTGCTCTACAGCAACAAAACCACAGGAGCACGGGTTTGCGATCAGGAGGTGACAGACTGGGGGGGGACGTGGGAGAAGATGCTGCCAGAAAAGTTCCGTTTCTGCCTTGTTCCCTATGGAAACAGTGCTCTGAATCTCGCAATGTGACACGTTCTCCGAAATCCCTCTCCGTTTACTTTTAGGCTCCTGTAGTAAAAAGGCTTTTTCACCCTTGCGTTTATAAAGGCAACACGGGAACAGAGCCCCTCAAGGCCAAAAAAAAGAATACCAAGAATCCCTTTTGTTCACTTTAACTGTCTTGATGTATGCTGGCTTTGTGATTGCAGGACTGGCCTGGTTTGTTTTCATTATTTTAATAGTTGGATTGTGATGCCAACAAGGACACAGAATAAATGAGGTTTGTTTTTTCTTAATATCATAGATGGCTCTTCAGCTGTATAAACTGGCACTGTTCCTCTGAAGTCGTCAGAGCCAAATTACACTTACTCAGGGTCTGGCCCCATGACAAAAATATCTTTTTTTAAAAAATTTCCATCTTACTTCAGGAAGAGCCTTAAAAATGCCCCTTTCTACCCATCTGCTGCAGTCCCAGCAGAACGTTTGCAGCTCTGCTTGCAGCCCTGGCTGATAGCCACCGCGTTTCTACAAGATGAGCACAGTACTTGGGCTTTAACAAGTGCCAAAGCTGGGGCTGCATAGGGCCGAGCCAAGGCAGCCCGGTCTCCAAAACCCAGCCCGTCGCACACGTCGTGACACACAGAAGGACCATAAAGGACCACGACATGCTCATCTCCAAGCTCTGATGGGGCTGGAGAGATCTACCCACATACTCCATCAATTATTTCCTTTGACTGAAAGATATCTCATAGATGCTTTAGCAAGAAAACAATTATCAGGTAACCCTGGAACCTACCTTTTGTTTTGTGTATTCATTATCAGTGTTCATTTAGTCGTCTCTTTGATGACTGGCCATGCAGCAAAGAGGGAAAATTTAAACCTACCAGGAGATTGATAACAGACTCCAGTGGAACAGATGTATATGAATAGAAAATTAGGCCACTGAAAGCTTCCTATAAAAGTAATGATGAGAGGCTTTGCTGCAGCAGAAAATACTCCAGGAGAGACGGAAAGGCCGGTGGTTATGTGGCTGAGGACCTCGTCTCCTTCCGAACCTGAGGCAGCAAACTTTAACAAGCTATCAGCTCCAAAATCTGGTGAAACAGCCCAAAAAAGCCACAGTCTGGGGAGGTGGAGAGGAGGGTGCACAGCATGGGAAGGAGGAGCACCCAGTTCCCCCTCTCACACTTGTCACCAGCCTTTCCTCGGGAGCAGAGCAGAAGGTGACGCGTCCCAGCTGAGCTCAGCCTTGCTTTCCCGAGCCAAGACATAAAAACTGCCTCCCCACCTACTGGTGGTGCTGTGCTCATCTGTTTCTTTGGAAAAAAAAAAGTGTTCTTCTGTACAACTGATACACATTGAGAAAAATGTTATGCTTTTTGTTATTAAAAATTGCTGAAAAAAAAAGCACCATGAGCCCCTTTTTGAATGGGAAGTTTCTTCTCTTCTTTCCCACATCACCTCCCTTAAAAAGTAAAGTTATTTGGTGTTTTTTATATCTCCACAGAGGCTCTATCACTGCAAAAGAACTGTGCTCTACTAAGAGGGAGGAGACCACACCAAGCCCTTGGTCTGGGGCAGGATGAAGGGAGACAGATTCCATAAAGAAGGAGGAAAAGCAGAAAGCGCTTCAGGTGAGCAAAGAGGTACAAGCAGCTTGCAGAATGCACTCAGCTGCAATAGCTGCAGGATAAGCTATGCAGAGTGTCAGAAGGCAACTTTAAATGCATTTCAGTGCACTCACGGGAATGCGCTGGGGATAATCTCACTGTCTGGAGGAGATGAAATTGGTAGGAGCAGGTATTTCCCGATCTGTGCCTCTTCGGCTCATTGCTAAAGGCATTGACTGCGCGAAACCGAGTAGATGAATTTGAACAGCCTCCCTAAATCCAGACACACTGTTTCCACCCCTGAGCACGGGCTATGGAACGTACAAACCTTCCCGGGAAATGAACTGGCCCATCTACTGTACCTTGGTCCATACAAGTTAATACTTGCCCTTGGAGGATAGAGTTTAGGGAGATAAGAACCAAAATGGCAGGACTAAAAACCGTTGCTGCCTGGTAGACTATCACAGTTCAGTGACTTGATCTCCACAAAGGCAGAAAACCAAAGCACAAAATACTAGAAATAGCTACTGAGAGTCCTCCCTCAAGTGTTTTTTTAGTGCTGCAACATGTCTCAGAAAGGATAACTCTACCCTTTTCTGCAGGGTGAGTGCTCAGGCAGATTCGTACCATCACCACCTCCTTTGTAAGCGTTCACACGCAGGTACAAAACCTCAAAGCCCTGCTGAACCCACTGAGCACAGCTTGAGATTCAAACCCACAGACCTCCTACATATTTTTTTTAATAAAGACACGTATGTGTGCACATATGTATACGGCTCAGAGGTGCAAAGCCAGACACACGCTTTCTTTTGCCCTGTCCCTCTGTGGCAGCAGTGTGAATTTATCACAGGAGTCAGATGTTATCACATCCCGCTGCCCCGACCCAGCACCGTGTGCTCAAACAGGCCCTTCAGAAACTGCAGACGGTGACAGGCTGGGAAGAGAGCGCGGAAAGACAAGAGGGCGAGTACTTGCTTCATCCTCAAACACCACATCACAGGCTTTATTTGCAGCCACAGTAATTTCAACTCCGCGTGTCCCAAGCATATGCAGAATGAGACAGCATCAATACACTGTCTCACAGCCTGAGCATCTCCGCAGCAAAGGCAGAGGAACAGGACAGATGTTTGTACGTCTTTCCTTTCCCTCTGTGCTTAATTCACACATTAAGGGAGCCGACGGAGCAGACTTGCGTCTCCTTCTTGTGCTGGAAACGGGGGGGGAAGCCTTCTCAGTCTGGCAACACAGCTCAAAGAGATGAGCTGTCGGGATGGGAAATGTCACCAGGTGCTCGGCTGCCTCTCCCGAGCTGTGACACAGGGGAGAAGGGGACTCTCTGCTCTCGATCTGCTCCTGTAAATCTGGAGCGACTCCTCTGACACCGCAGGGCACAGCCAGCCCCGGCAATCCCAGCACAAGTCCCCAGGGACTTTCAGAGCAGTTAAGAAAGACTTTTTGCCCTTAGCCATTGAAAAATAGAGTGAGGAGGGTCTGTGGGTGCTTATACTCTTCCTATGAACAAAACCAACCTTCTGAAGGCCAGTAGATGAACACAAGGGCTACAGACATCTTCACCTTCCTCCATCACATCCTTGTTTCTTCAGTCATTTACAACCCAGAAAAGGGAAAAAAAACCCCAAGCCAACCTAAAGTCAGAAATGAAAATTTAAAAACAAGTGTTAAAGCCAGTCTGGTATCCCCTCAGTTCAACAGCCTAGGTGTTTGCTAACAGCTCCAACCTATCAAGTGTGCAATTGCCAGTGGGTGAGAACATTGCAACCGGAGCTGGGGGAAAAAGGCTGAGCAGCAGCATCCCAGCTGCATCCCAGCTTCATCCCAGCAGCATCCCAGCTTCACCCCAGCACCACACGTTCCTCACACTGAGACAAGCACCAACATGGCAGGAACAGGCCCATGGGTGCCCTGTTCACCCCCCGTTCCAGCTCAGCCGGGTGATGCTCCAGCTGGGCCAGGGGCTCTCGGAACCCCCAGGACGAGGACAGGCACCCCAGTGATATCAGCCGTGCCAGGGTGCATATTCTCCAGCACCATCTGCTGGCTTCTTTTTTATTAACAAGCAAATGATACATAAGAGACACCTCTGCACCAGCCAGCCCACTCTGAGGAGAGAGGAACATGAGCATACCCATCTGTACCAGAATTGTGCGGGTGTTTTCCAGCGAAAAACAATGGGTTTTGTTAAATAAAACGTTTTGCATGGGCAAAAGTCACTGCTCATCTGTATTTTTCAGTGTGTGATACTCCCAAGTGAAAAGAAAATGCTAATTCTGAATTGTATTTTTACGTTGCTGCTGCTTGGGAAGTATAAAATGAAATATTTTGATTATCTCAAAAAGCAATAAAGGGAGAGTTTTGGTTTTTTTTTCTTTTTTTGGCAGAAATTGTTTGCTGAATCTGACCCAAATTCACAAACAGCTTTGCCTCTTCCAACTCAGAAACCGCATTTCTCAGTGAGTAAACTCTTTGTTACACAAATTACCCAGGTCTGGTGACACTGCAGAAACACCCGTTCCAGGCGAGATTTCAGCCTGCCGGCTCTTGCCAGGCAAAACAAAGGTTTGCATTTGGAATTAATTCCCTTGGAGCTGGAGAAGAGGAAGGAAACACTTCTAGTCACTGCTCGTCAGGCGTCGGGAGGTCTGTCTGCAGCTCAGCGCCGGCTCCGCGCCCGCTCTCCTTCCCAGCGTTACCGGCTGTGCCTAACACAAAACCCTGTTCGGTCCTCCTCAGCGGATGAATCAAAGCAGAAATCCAGAATACAGGTGTTGAATGTGACACGAAACTTCGATTTACGTTTGAGCGCGCCTCCTGGGCGCTGCCACAGGGCGAACCTGTGTGCGGGATCACCGTCTCCAGTGGGAGATCCATGGTTCAGCGGCAGGTAAAGCTTTGGGGATCTCGGGATGCTCAACCACAAACAAATCACCGAGGGACAGCCCCGAGGTTGAGGATCGTTCAGGTAACAGAGTCTACCCGCTTCTTTTGGGCAATATGCGACGAGCCCTTTTATCTTCAAGTATGCCCATATTTTATTTACCATTTCACCTTTACATTGGGAGGTCCTGCATTTTTCACACAGGAGATTTTTAAGAATAGGTTAGACAAGGAGCCATCCAAAACAACCTCCGATCTCAGGAGCTTCAGTGGGTTACGGTAGCTGAAGGTCCAATTCTGAAGCTCCATTCCCATCGTTCCGCACAGTGTTCATTATACCCAGTCAGAAAAACTAGAATAGCAACGTTTTCACACGCTCAGATGTCAGTGACCACAGGGGATATCATGGAGTAGAAAAATCAGGTCAAGAGCCATGACTCTGGATAAATAAAGTCACTCCGTAGGAATACAGTTCAAAAAAGACCCCAGTGTTCCATCGCTGCAGGGACCAACCGTTCCATACGCGGTGACAATTCCTTCTGCCCTTTCACGTTAGCGGGAAACGCTGCCCAAAGAGAAGCCTTGCCTTTAATCTGAGACAAAACCAAGATCTTCACATATCACAGGAGACTTCACACACAACGGGGATGAATCAAGTGTAAGAAAAAGTAGTCAGAACTAAACAGATGGATTCTATATTGGTATTAAAGTCACACCTCGTTTTTCATCCAGTTCTACCTGTAAAGTACTTCTGATTAAGTTTGTTAAATGCGATTTGCTGCCATGTTACCCTGTGTTAGTAAATTTTCCTTTGCAACCAGCCCGTAGATAGTAATCGGTAACCTCCCTGCGCAATTTTTCTTTCACAGGTTTTCTTTTTCGAATGAATGAAGAAGAGCTGGCAGGAACAGGAGAAAAATGGGTTGATATATTTTGCCATTAAACTAGAGCTAGGCTTCGGGTTATCATAAAAGCTGTTACCTGGTGAAAAGCACATCTCACTACTACACATTTACGGCCCTGCTGCTGACGTGTATCAAACCCACTAAGTGTAAAAGTCCAAACAAGATTACCCTGTCCTAGTAAATACAAATCACGAGTCCTTGTTTTAAAGTCGTTAATTAAGCACAATACCCAGCTTTGCCCGTTTCCCAGTAGATGAGAATCAATGCCTTATGAAAGACAAGAGCCCAGTCCTCAGCTGCCATCAATTGGAGACACTGGGCTGGCACCCCGTTATTTGCATTTCAGAGGATGTAAAACCCCCCGAGAGACCCAGACCCGCGGTGCAGGGCACAGAGCAGAGACCCAGGGCCACGGAGCTGCATCTGCTCCAGCGAGAGGGCACGAAACCCCCCGAGACGAGGGAAAACACCAGGGGCTATTCAAGGCAGCGGCTGTAGCGTTAGAACCAACGTCAGGGTATTCACCACCGCACAGATCGACCCCTGAGAGCTGGGGGGATTCCCCAAACCCCGTCCCACCACTCCTGCATTGCTGGACATGGGTTGCGCGCTTGTTTCACCCACATTTGTACCTCTTTAGCCTTCTTAGTTGAAGGAATCTCAGCGCTCCGGCACTATTTGACAGTATATATTACAGGTGTTGTCATGGCAATGATTTATGCAAGAATTAGTCACTGCTGCACTTGACAATAGGCTGAAGAACAATAGGAAAAAAATACACATTTCGAAGCTCCTGTGATACAGAGGTTGGGGAGAGAGATTTGATTCCTTTCACCCATCTGATTCCAGCAGTGACATTTAAACAGCTCAGGGAAAAGTCAGTGCCTAATCACAAGGGTTATTAATAGCATCTGACAATAACCCAAACTTTGTATTAAACTGTGCTAGCAGTTGCAATTGTATGTTCACTGCTGGCCCATTTCTGGATTAATCGGGGATTGAGTAACAACTGGAGCAGAGAAGGAAGCATTATATTTGCATTGTTATATAATGGGGAAAGCAGCAGCGGTTATTGAGAACAGGGTGGTTTATCCCATGGGCCTCACTGCTGTCAGAAGTTCTGCTGTTACAAGTCATGGATCCGTGCTGGGTTACCAAGCTTTAGCAAAAGAAAAAACAAACATCACCCAAAACTATAAGAAAGGAAAAGGTTCAAAAATGAGCACTCAAGTTAAACCAGCACCGAGCATCCCTGCATTCTCACAGGCTTCTCGGACGCGGTCACTTAGTTCAACATTACTACCACGTTACTATCTAACGCATCTCTTGAGCACGTAAATACCTCAGCTGCTCTGAACACTGCTGCACTGGAGCTGTACAATAATCAGCGGTAAGAAGCCTATGCAGCACAAAGGAATTCAAATCAGAGCTGGATGGAGAACGACTATTGCGTTTAGCGCAGACAACGTTTTTACTTGGGTGTGAAACGGAGCGGGCGCTGCCATCCTGAGGAGCCGCCATATGGGACGGCGGAGCCGGGAGCCAGAACTCGGGGTTTCCAGGATCTGAGCGAGCGGAGCTGCCGGGCAGATCTAGGAAGGGTAAAACTGCCAAGCAGGCTGCATTCAATAGCCGCCTTGATTCCTCCAGAATCAAAATCGCACTGTTTCTGCAAACAAATTTGACAAATTGGCAAATTCTGAGGGAAAACAGAACAGCATCACTTTGTAGAGAAGTTACTGCTAATCTCTTATTCACAGCCTAGAATCCAGCTCCCGTAATGAACTGAGCATATCAGCACCACTTAAACTCCAAAGTCAAATTAGCAATCAAAACCGCTGCAAAAATAGCAGGCCAGATTTTATACAGTGGAAGGTATAATTCTACTGATGTCAAAAAACGCTTTGCCAGTTTGTGCCAGCTGAGATCTAACTCCCTATATTTTGCATTTTTTATGCACTATGTTTTTTTGCCTCTTTCTCCCCAGCTTTCCTATCAGAAGCAGCAAGAGTTGGGGAGTCAGAACCGCTGGTCTGACCATGGCGAACCCGCCTGGAGGAGCCTGGCAGCGGATCTGACGGGCCGCACTAATTGCAACTAATCAGACTGGATGTTCCCCCTGTTTGCCAGCTTGCATTTGCTCTAGATAGATTTTAATTTGTAAAGTACCCATTGAATCCTTTGCTTACCCACAGCTGCCTTTCTTGCAGTCACCCACCTCAGTCACCCATTTGGAGGGGAACGGCCTTTTTTGCAAGAAACTAGTCCCAGCTCTGCCAAACAAGTTGAAATATTAGCCTTCTGGACAACAAATTAATTTCTCAGCCCTATTCCAAGCACAGAAACCTCGGGCCCAGCTCCGCGGTTATCATTTCCCCACCTGCAGCAACAGAGCCCTTGCCAGCAAGCCCTCTGCAGACAACTGGGAAAGGTCTTTTACTGCAAAGCGGCTCCAGCAGCTGCTGCCCAGCGGGCTGGATACTGATGCTCTGGCACCACCGACTCCTTGGCCAGCACAGAGAGCTCCCAGAAGCTTTTCTCTTCCACCACTGCTATGGAAAAACCTGGACGTGACTCCCAAGGTCCCTAATATGCTCACTCAGCCAAACTTAACCGCTATCAGCTAGATCCTGCCCATAGCTGTAGCGCTAAGCAACAGCTCATCTGCGGAGGTGACACTGCAGAGATTGCCCTGGATCCCACCTGCATGCCCAGCACATCACAACTTCGTGCTGCTCTGTGTCGACTGCCCACCCGTACAAACCAGTGCAGCTCTGCACACCAGTACAGTCTTCCCCCTGCCCTTCCCGCGCTGTCCCACCAGCGCTTTTCTGCAGAAAGAGGGAAGCAGATGTTTGCTCTTGCACATTCAGACCTAAAACCCGGGAAAGCCCTGTCCTGTGCAGCTCTATAGTTCCCTCTTGTCATCTGCTCCAAAATATTTCCTGTTATGCTCAATTCATGGCTTTGCTCTTCCTCTTTGCTGCTGCATGACTACTCATCCAAAACACCGGTAACGTTTAATTTGTTGGAGTGGATGCTCCCAGACCTGCAGTTCAAGGACTTGTGTCAAGGTACTCAACTTTTTAACTGATGGGCAGTTTTGCTCATACAAGAATCCGGGCTGGGTGGATGCAGGACGAGCATGCAACAAGAAAGAGTTCTCCAAATATTTGCCCGGCTCCGAGGAATACAGGAACTCCAGAGTTAAAACGCAGGTCTGGGCTACAGATATATGACCACTTCTCTAACAACGCTGCTCTGAATTATCTTGGCTCCCTTTCCTAAGCAAATAATCTCCTTTTGCAGCTACACCCTGCAAAACGCACCCCTTTCACATCCACACACGCTCCCTGACACGAAACGGCAAACCAGCTGATGAGCTCCAACCACAGCCCTTCGTGTTTCTTGGGAGGGAATGAAGAAAGGACCTGGATATCGCAGCCGAGTCCCCGACCTTTGCAAAGCCGGATTGGGCTGTGGAACTGGCTCTGCAACCCCATACGCACCAACCCGGGGAGCAGGGACACAAACACCACCTGACAAACCCAGCTGGGCTCAGCTGCAGAACGGCAGTGACTTCAGCCTCTCCTGTCACCGTCTCCTTCCTCGCCATGACCGCCACAACCAGCTGTGCAGACATTTGTCCATCTGCGCGAACAACAAGGAATGAGCAGGAGGGAATTGGGCACTGGGAAGAAGAAGAAAAGCAGGCTGGGCTGAAAAGTCTGCTGACTGATGGGGTTTTATCTTGCGCCTGGAAACCTGCAGCCCTGGACATGCCTGAGCACACAGGCACAGCTGCAAGCGGCACACTTGGGTGGGAAGATTTCACATGCACAAATAAAGAGCTGTAATTTTTTTTTTCCCGGGCAGCTTTGAGAGAAGGTTTACAGCAACATCTCAGTGCGATAATTGTGATGAAAGAGGCAAAAGGAACTTGGTATAGGAACAGGATAAACTCAAATACCTTAATACAGGGACTGTGCTGCTTCCAGGGAGCTTCCGCCCCTCTTGTTCTCCCATTTTGACATTATTGTGAACACGTTACGTGACAAATTGACATCTTCAAAAAATGGCAGGCACAAGAGGGCCCTCACATGCAGTAATTTCCTGATGAAAAACCACTAGGTCTCTGGATCACTGATTAATCAGAGCCAAAGGCTGAAGAGACAAATGTCAAAGGGCAGAACTGGCAGAAGGTTCTTTGCGGCGCTCACAGGAGCTGCAGCCGTGGGTGCCCGCCTTGGGACACAGTGGCCATGGTGAGCTCGTTTATCCTCCCTGAAGAAGGGCTTATTCAATAAATCCTCGCCTGCACTAACACAGCTACACGACGGCTGGTTCACGACACCCAGCTCCCTGCTCAGAGGGTCCCTGTCAGTGTGACACAAGGGTCACTGTCCTGCCGCGGAGCGAGAAGGACAGGGTTTGGCGTGAGAAAAGCAGAACTGTTTGCTGGGGAAGGAACATATTTACCTTTCCTTCTGCAAGGAGTACGTCTAATGTAATCTACGTAAGGGATTCAAAATTACACAAGCAATAAAGAGGTAATTATATTCCTACTAATGTCTTCAACTGGTCTGGCAACACGTGTTGGCATAAGACCAGAAAGTTACAGCAGCAAGGTGATTAGGGACAGGTAACAGCTTAAAATACAGAGTGAGATTAATTAATAATTGATGGTGTAGGTAGAACACTGCAGAAAGTATAATTAATGCTGAACAAACTTGATATAACTCTGTCTTTGTTAAAGGTTAATAAAGTGTTTCAGTGCTCTCCGGGATCCGTGTTTTTAAAACCCAGGGGATCAGCCCATCCACTAACGTAAATCAGGGCAGCTCCGCCGACCTGGGCACAGAGACGCTGGTTTGTCACCTCAGGAGGTCACGCTGTGACGTTTCCTGACCACATTGCACGTGTAAACCTGTATAAGTGTTTGCACACAGATACACACACACTCATATTGTACATACGCGGAGCCCTTTCTCCTCATAGTACGCTTTCATCCAGATAGCCTTTTGCAAACCTCATGAACCGTAACGTGCTGCAGAAATACATATATTAAAGTTATAAAACTTACTGCTTAATGACTGGAGTTGCCAGCAAGTGATTCAAGTTGGCCAAAAATAGCCATCGTAACAAGTTACAGAATCAGAGCCCCGAATCCCCAGATGAGTAAGTAGCAACTCAGTGACTGTAATTGCTGGATACGGAATAGTCAGAACGCGTGTTCACAGCCGCCTGTGCTGGGATTTCCAAAGCTCACAAGAACTGACGGGCAGAAAAATACTCCATTTGTGAACTTTTCAAGTGCCAGGGATCTTCTCATCCCACGACACTTGCAGGGTTGGTAATGCTGGCTAATATCCCCAGCTGCAACAACTAAAACCTGAACCACAGCAAAATCTCCGTTCCCAGAGTCAACATGATTCCATGTAGATCAAAGAGGCTGAGCAGTTTTCCCCAGATTACAGAAAGGAAAAAAAAAAGACCATTTGTGACTAACATTCAATATGAAGCACTTATTCAAATGCTAGACTAGCATAAAAAGAAAAAAAGAATTAAGAGGATGTTTTCATGTCCTACATAGGTGCAACGCATAGATATTGTCTTTAGAGAAGGTGACGCAGAAGCCCGGCTGCGTTCTGAACACTCATCCCTTGACTTCCAAGGGATCCCAGAGACACAGGTGATGCTCTGAAGGGGGGTGCAGTGAACACCCCGTTATTTAGTGCGGTAGCTCAAGGCAACTCCTGAGTCCTCCTCATGACTTTGCTCTGCCCTTGCAAGGGACCAACACCCACCTCATGAGGCCAGTGCGAGGATTAATTAGGTAGTGCTTGCAAAGTGCTTTGAACACGAAAATCGTGAGCTCTCTGTGCTTGTGTTTACACACCTGTTAAGTAGGTATCATAATACCTTCCCCTAGGGGGTTGACTGTAAGCTTATTTATTTTTTTTGTTTGTGAAGCACTCCGAGATCCTAGATGGAAAATGCTGCAGAAATAGAGTGTTATTGTTATTAGACAGACACGCACTGGAAACTTCTTGGCCCGCTTTAGATTCAAGGAATAAAGTGGGAAAAATCGAGGGCCAGCTCTCAGTCCAAGCCCAGCTTCTTTGAGTTCTCCATCTCAGCAGAGAATCAGTGAAGGACCAACTGATGAACCCGATTTGTTCTGGCCACGGTGGAGAAGGATTGTGTTTTCAAACATTTGCAGTTCATTCCTGGGAACAGCGCAGCCTACGAACCACCAGCCTTTATTTTAATCACCATAAGCTAACGGATGCTCAAAGGTGTTTGCTTTCATCATGGGGCACTGCCATGTGCCTTCAGGCTCCCGCGGCAACCAGAGATAAAGCAAACGGCGGGAGGGCAACGGTTGCCTCTTGTTCCTTCTCAGAAGTGAAATCCATCTTCTTTCTGGAGACATCTCGCCCCACCAGATTCTCCTCTGCTCGGCATAACGAGGGCATCGCTCTTTGCAGGTAGTTTTTGAAGTGGCTAATTATGCTGTGCTGTGGGAAGCTGCTGCACATCCCTCATGCTCTGGGTGATCCAAGAGAGTTTAACTAGGAATAATGGGACAAAGCTGTGCACAGAAGAGATGAAGCTGAGCATCAGGAAAAAACCTCCTAGCAGGGATGCAGATGCATTAGGTGGTGCCTGGTGAGAAACAGCAAAGGGATCGCTTTAAACTGGACACAGCAGCAGCAAGTGAGCAGTTCCCCAGGGGTCTAATAGCTTTTATTAATCTCCTATGGGACTGAATATTGGGACATATCTTTCACTGAAGAGACACAAGAGAAAACTGAAAGAAACAAGGAGACCTTGTTTAAACAACTAAAAACATGCGTGCAGGGTAGCTTGTTGCTGGAGTCAGAGGCAAACTGGTCATGAAATGTCAGCCTGGAATGGAAGAGCTTTAACCAGGATTGGAAGTAGAGGCAATAAACACACCGTGTGTTAAATGAGGTAGGGTAGAGGACCACAAATTAGCCTTTTCCTCATCTTACTCCAAAATGCCCAGAGACAGAAGGATCAGGCATATAGAAGAGCCCATCTGAACTCTCCAGCTCACTGCAAGGTTCAAGTGGAACCTGTCACAATATTGCAAGGGCTTGTAACAGGTATCCAGAGCTCTTCAGTTCAATTAAGAGACACAGACACTCAAGTTAGGACAAGAATAGATAGCAAAGTATGCAAAGGAGTACAGGAGGTTCAAGTTTATGGTGCACCTCTCAATGTGGACACACTTGCAAAACAAGGCCAGGGAGAAAGCAACACCTATCTAAATGCTGCAATCTTCTGCACATTCTCCAGATTGCCTGTGGAAGAATTGTTTTTTCCTGAACATTTTTTCCTTCATGGCACTTCTTTTTATTCTCGGCTAAATACAAAAGGCATCAGGAAAGTATCAGTGGTTTAACTGCTAACAGCCAGAAAGCAGAAAATACATTAGAGCATATAAGCTCTTTTTTCCTCCTTCCACTAATACTCTTGACAGTCTCTTTTACAACCTCTTCACAGTTAACAGAGCAAATTCATGTCTCCAACGGCTGACCTGTGCTTGTTTGTTGCAGGTCGTTCTGATCTGTACTTGAATCCAAATGTTTTTCAAGTCTCAAAGCACTGCAGTTCTCCGGGGAGCCTGCCAGATGCACTCAGATGGATTTTAGGATGAGATTCCAGCAGGGCTGGGTCTAATCAGCAAATCAGGACTTTGCTTCCTAAAGCTTTTTGTTTATCTGTTTGTTTAGCATGAAAGACAGAGCAGCCCATTTGAATAACTCAGGATTAGCAAGGATAAGCCTGACCAGCACGTTTTAGCAGTCTCAGAGCCATAAACCAGTATGAGGCATCTCAGTGAGCTCCAGGCAAGTACTGCACCAAAGCCCGGGATCAAAGGCTGAGGATGCAGCAGGGGGAGAGACAGAGAGGACCTACCCTCCCGCATCCCTGGGGGCCCAAAAGAAATGGGAACCCTGGGTTCAATGCTGCTGCAGAGCTGAACAAAGAGCTGTGCCCAAAGCGCCATCACTCCGGGTCTCCCTCCTCCGAGCTGCCCGACAGCGTGAGGCTGATGTATTCCCCAGGACTTTTAATCTCTTTATCATATGTGATGGTTCACAAGTGAACGAGACACATGTAACAGAGCAAGATCACAGCAGCTTTGCTGCTTTTTGAGGCTGAGCCAAAACCACGAGGGCACCAAAAGGCTGAACCGCGCTTTGTGCAGGAGGTGGCTTTCCCAAATCAGGACCAACAAGGTTCCCTAATGAATAACCACAGCAGGAATAAAAATACAGCCCCCCCATCTCGAGTCCCTTGCAAAATATAAGCACCTCTACCTGCTTGTCACCTATCAGTCCCCACCGCAGGGACAGGAGGGTATGAGGAGCGAGTGAGCAGAACAGGTTATTTTCATGTTGTATGCATTGCAGGCTTTGCCCGAGGCACTCAGAGCCAGTCTGCAAAGCTGCCTGGAATCCCTTGGTGTTTGTTAGCAGC
Organism: Pampusana beccarii; assembly: GCA_013399365.1. NCBI lineage: Eukaryota > Metazoa > Chordata > Aves > Columbiformes > Columbidae > Pampusana > Pampusana beccarii. Next base: position 2,000,930 of record VWYH01007286.1, read on the forward strand.
TGTCGGGCCCAGCAAGTGGCAGCGATAACGAAGAGTAAGTGGAAGAGTGACTTTTGAAAAACACTGACAGGAAGGTTTCCCAGCCACAGAGGCAGCACTGGGTTTTGAGTCCTCATCCTCCAGGGTCACGGTCCCAAAGACAAGAGCTACATCCAGCCCTTGCCTCTAGCGGCTTTGGCTTTGCAAGAAGCGTCAATTTTCGGCAGAGGATGGATGAAGTGTGGAGCAGAGGCAGGTGCTGCCCGCAGCTGGACTCAGCAGGGAGAGGTCCCCTCTTAGAGCAAGAACTGCTGCAAAAGCACCATGATTTATCTCTATAGAGAAAGAGCCATGTTTAAAAGAGGGCAAAAATCATCCGAGACAGCGACATCGTTCTTTCCTCATTGAATCTGACCGGTCTATCCTCTGTATGATATTTCTTCTCCCAACAGCATCAAAGAAAGGAGAAAAACAGGAAACATGCTCAGAAAATACCGCTCGTGCCATGGGTCGTGCCAGCTGACTCCAGTTTTCACAAGGACCTTCCCATTGTTGAGCCCTCTGGGACTCGTCCCCGGTCACAGCACCCCAGGCACGGGACCCTCCTTCCCCGCACACCTCCGAGCGCGTTTACAAGACAGCACTTTGGATAAACTTCATTGGACAGGATCATAAATTCGGTCTAAATAAGAATTAATGATAGTAATAATGAAGAGAACTCACAAATCTTCAGTGAAACCAATGAGTATTTTGGGAGACAAACGACTCTATTACAAGGCTATCGGAGAAGCCCTGAACCAAAGCCACAGCGAGAACAGAGCCGTGGTGCTCCCTGGAGCTAAGGGATCCGAGCCAGTTTGTTTCCCCAGCAGACCTGGCTCCTTGTGAGTTTCTCTTCAAAAAAGCTTTCACTGGCTGTACATTGTCTTTGCTTGTCCCTGAGTCATTATAAATGACAATAAGTAATCACCACTATACCACAGAGAAGGCAACCAAGGTTATATGATTTACTTCATGTTGCGAAATCAACAGGAGATAAAAACAAAACAAAAACCATGAAAAACCCCCACACCAAACAGAATCCAAATCTGCCTTGCAAGGCAGCACTGGGGCTGGTTGCCCTGACCTACACCCTCCAGTCTTTGCCATGCAGGGACCAGGACCATCAGACAGCAAGAACTTTGCTTCCAGCAACACAACATCTGGCTGCAGCTGCATCTCCATCATGGGATGTGCTGCAGCTCCACAGGTTCCCCTGAAGTGGGGGAGAGGCAGAGAAAAGGAGAGAGCTGGAGAAACCACCGTCCCTTTCTCCTCAGTGCCCTTTCTCCAAACAAACTCACTAGAAGGACGTGTGAGACACAAAAGCAATTTCTACTATTACAAATACTATCTTCCCAATGTGTAACGTCTCACTAACTTCATGCATCGAAGGCCTCACCTCCTTGCTTGAAATTTTCCATGGGAATGGGGCTGTGGATCCAGCCTCCCGGCTCTGTTCCCTTGTGCACAGAATTATGCAAAACGGGCTCTTCAAGATATCTATATCTGCCACTTTTGGCTACTCTGAAGCGAATCCCTCAATCGTACAATAATTGACGGGCAGGCTGAGAGACAGGTGATTGGCAGAGTAATTGAAGCAATGTCCCTTTGGTGATGAAGGGATCATGTAGCATCTGTATTACCCTGAAGGTCTCCGCTATCCAATCTTCTCTCTCTTGCTGCCTGGTTACAGCTCTTCAGTGCCCAAACAATTCAGATACGAAGACAAGTGAAGAGCAAAACCCTAAAGTGTCATCACACGGCAGGAGCACGAGCAGCTCTCCCAGCGCGGCAGCCTGGGCAGGGCTGCAGTGTGATAGAAAAATACATATGTTCAGTAGATCTCTCTCAAAAATAGCCTATTGATCATATATTTATACATCTAAGTCAAAGAGAGAAAAGATGTCCATATTTGTGCATATACATACATGGTTGTACAGCGCTCAGCATCACCATGAAATGGAGCTGTGCGTTCCTACAGCACATGAAGAGAGATCTTTGAATCCAGACAGGATCCGACTCTCCCAAGGAGCAAACACAGCCCTTGTTCGCATCAGTAAGGTCTCCGCTCCGAGAAACCCCCAAAGCTTCCTCACCCAGACCGTGCAGGAACCCCCAGGCTCAATACCATATGTTGTATGTATGGGCTTTTGAGAGCAGCCTCCTGCCAGGTCAGGAGCAGAAGATAAAGGGCACATCCTCTCCATGGTGAAGCTCAAAACCTTCCACCATCCACCCCCTGCCACAGGGAGTGCTACACAACTGAGGGTTTCTGTTACACTATTAAAAATACAAATTAAAACAGCCCCTGAGGCTCATCCATTTACGGACTAGCTAATTTGTGCACAGGGACTGGCTGGAGGAGACGGGGGGAGGGAACCAGCACTCTCTCTTCTGTTATAAAAATAACAAAAAGTGATGAATGACCCTCAACGCTCAGGATGGGAAGAAGCAGCTTTTTTCAGCCTGAGATAAATTACTCCTGTCACAGCAGGTAGCACAGTGATTTACCCACAATATACCCAGGCCAGAGCCTCAGCGACCTGGCTTTACCAGCCTCGCTTATCTCATCTCCAAAGATTTTGTCTTGTTTAAAATCAAAATGAGACCAATTGGGGAACAAGAGGCTCGCAGCAGCAGGCAGGGCAGCGGGGGTACCAGGAGATGCATTTACATCGCCCTCCGCTTTCTGCTATGAGCAGATATAAGGAGCCGGGAAAGGAGCCTCATTTGCTCAAACACAACAGGCTCCATCGCTCTGACCAGACCCGTACGCACCACCATATATTCCTAAGCGCCATCTATTGGCATTTCTCCCTATTAACTTTCTGCTAACACATACGCAGCCAGGGAGCATTCTCTTTACAGGCAGTAAGTAGAAAATTGCAACTCGGATGGAAAAACTAAGAGAACACAGGAGACAGTGCTGGGTTTGAAAAGGGCTGACTGAGGTTCTTTCTGATTTTATGTGGAACCCCCGTTATCTGCCAGGCAACTAACCTCCCATACACGCTAATAGATTCATTTATTCAGGACAGGGAATTGACAGATTTAGTTTGCTTTTCTTTTCATGAGCCTTCCTCCCTGAGCTACATTTCTCTTTTCATTATTGTGCTGATGGAGGAATAAACCTTTTAACTCTGAGGATCAGACCTGTCAAACAGAATCTCCTCTGCTCCCCAGAAAGGGAAGGGAGATGGGGCGAAGGGGCTCCCGGCTAAGGAAGGAGACTCGGCAGGTGATTTTAGGAAATTTGGTGCAGTCAATCGCAAGTACATGGAGTGTCATCTTCCTTAGTTCTCCAGCCGCCTCTTCCATGGGAGGTTTAGTTGGTTTTTTGCCGTGTTCATTTGCAGTGTCTAACACAAAACACGCTGCACAATCCCTGTTAGGAACAGAAACGCACCCTGGGGGTGCAATAGAGCGGGGAGCCAGGTGTGAAAGAAACAGAGATTCAGACAAATATCTATGGGAGAAGGGAAAGCCTGGCCTTATAGGAAGAGAAATGCCAACAAAACTTAAGTAGAACACTGAAAACATCTCCTGTGACAGAGTTAATGACACCCCAAAAGAGACTGACCTGGAGCCCCCCGTCAGCCCTCGGTCACATCTTTGTGGTTGTGCTGGGTGAATCTTCCTGCGGGGCAGCTGTATCTGCACAACAACACAGTCTATATTCTACCATTTTGCATCAAAACAGAGATACTTACGCAAGCACACAGCATCTGCTCATACATACATTCATACAGCTTTTCTTCCATTCCAGACAGCATTTTCTTTGCGTGCACATGTACACGTGTGTTACGGTGACACACATTACACCTCTAGATCTTCCTCACCTGCAAATACACTTTACAGGTGATACATCTAAGGGAGATCGAGTCATTCGTACCCTCTATCTTCCACCATAGGCTCATCATGGAGGCGAAAGATCCCTCAGCAGAAAAACCACGCGTCTCGCCGTTACAAAACCAGTTCTTTCCCATTTTTCCACTGCTTTGTTCCAGTTTAATGACTCTAAGACCAGATGATGAACATAGTGCAAGCAGAGGCCAGCCAAGCTCTGATCAATAGTATTTGACAATGAAGTAACCAGCCCCTTTTCACTCTCCAGTTTAACTTTGGGCCTTCCCATCACTGTGCTATAAAGGAAAGGATTGAAAACACTCTCTTGAAGAGTACAGACGGGATAGCAGCCGGCATTGTACTCCTGCAAATGAGAGCAGCGCTGGGTTTATCCACACAAACAAGGAAAATCCCCAGAGAGTCTGGAGTTCAGTTCTGAGTCACAGCCAGAAATGTAGGTAACGCAACGCAAGGCTGAACCACATCATTAAGAAAACAACATTTTTTTGAACTGGAGACCCTGCACAGAAGCTGCGAAACCCAAAAAGTGAACACAACAGAACCCCATAGACACATCAAGGAGTTATTGGAAAGATGAGCATGTGATTTACATCAATTTTGTAGTCAAGACGGATCCTTGTTACCAGAGTGAAATGCATCCCAAGCATGACAGTGAAGGTGTTAATTCCTGTGTAAATGGGGTGTGAAATGCCACAACATCAGATGGGGTTTCTACTCACTTCGCTATTTAACATCGGTGCAAACTGCATGAGTAGGACAGAGCTCTGCTTCAGAAAGCAACGCAGAATTTTTAGACTCAAGTGGAAAATTTGCCAGAGGCTGTGTTGTCAGAAGGGGGAAAAAATATAACATACGATATACCACCATTACTATAATTAGTTATTTTTCATAGTCATAAGTCATAAACCCCACTTTGCTGTTCGATGCGTCCAACAGCCCTTAAGTAACCCTCAATGGATGGAATACACTGACATTTTACCGACAAAACCTTTCAGTATTTCCCACACACTCATTTTTTTTCGTGGAAATTTGACTTTTGAGCCAGCCGTGCTTTGTGAGCACATCGCCGCAGCTGCTTCATATCTTGGAGTTTGCTCACATGGGAGGGCTGAGCAAAACAGTCCCTACAGACGGTGCTGGTGTCAGAGCTGCTGGCCGAACCCGGGCAGTGCTGGCAGCCCCAAAGCCCCGGCCGGTAACCCAAATTCCCCCTGATTTTCCCCGTGTACACTCTGCAGCCCTCACCAAGCTCTGTTGCTTTGCTGTCGGTTTTAGCAGCACCTGGAAAAGGCAATTTTGAAAGCAGCTCAGATCTGACTGCAACGTGAGGTTACCAGAGACCCTCCTCCATACTAATGTCTGCTTGAGCAAGAGCAGCCTCTTGGAAAATTATCTGAACTCGATAGAAAAAGTCTGCGTTCACACGGAATGCATTACAACCCTTGGCCAGTTCTAGGAGTTAATTATCCTCAGAAGCAGAAACACGTACCTTCTTGGTTTGAATTTCTCTAGCTGAGCTCCTCACCCCAGACTTGCTCTTGTCTTATGTCCCAGGAAAGAAGAAAGAAAATTACCTTTATTGACTTACAGCAAGTTACTCTTCATTTATTCCAGGTATACACAAAGAGAACCAGCCCCACTGGAGTTACTGCTGATTTACAATAGGTAAGTAGGTACACAATTACTTCTGGTGATTTACAACCGAGTTACCTGTTATTTATTCTAGGTATTTAAGGCTATATCCACATGGGGGCCCTAAGGAAAATTAAACCAAATTAATTTTAAAGTAGATTAGTCAAACTGTGTTAGACCATGACACAAACTCTCCTTTTCAGAACTAAAGAGGCCTTAATTCATTTTAGTTCATCTTAACTCCTTCCCCAGTGAGGAGAAACTCAGCCCAAGTGGTGGTGCTGTGGAATTACAAGGACCAAGCAGGAGGAAAATTAGCCCTGCTCATTTGAGAAGTGATCACTGCAGATTTACATTAGGAAGAAGAGAATAAGTCCCACCGACCTCAGTGGCATAAAAACCTTTGACTTGCACTAGAGAGCCTGTACGCTCAGGGCAGGTTAAGAGAGCAAAGAAAGTAATCACTATTTTTATTAATTCCTCTCAGCTCGTTCCCAGCCCTTCTGCTCTCCCAGCCTGCTCCAAAGCAGCTATTCTGGAGATGGGCATGACAGGGCTATTACCCTTTATTTAATGGTTCTGTTTAACTGGTTTAGCTGCTCCATCTCTGCTCCCAGAGCTCCAGTTTGTATCAGAGGGAGCACAAGGCTGAGAAAGTGCCAGGGTCCTGCAGAGCGACCCTGCAATCACCGTTCTGGTGCAGGCCTGGAATTATAGAACGGTTTGGTTGGAAGGGACCTTTAAACATCATCTATTCCAGCCCTGGGGATGAACCGAAGCACGAGATATCTCAGAGCCGCCCTTGCTGCCAGCACTGGGGCAGAAGCAGCATAGAACTGACCATGGCAAACCTCCATCTCCTCCATCCTTCACTCTCACACAGCCTTTTACTCCCTTCATCTCTCTCCGTGTGTTCCTCTTTCCTTCCTTTCCAAACTCACACCATGTTTTTCCTCTGTTTCGAGCTCTCTCCTTTACCACCTCATCTCACACATGTTCATCGTTATAGAAGAGCAAAACCTCTTCCTTTCTCCTTCACTTACTCTGATTTTCTCTTACATCCCATCTTTTCCCTGTGACCTTTTTGCTCTCACTGGTGCTCTCCCAAGCATGCCCAGGAAGCCCAGCAAGCAGCATGAGGAGCTGGAGGAGAGAATGTAATAAACAGTTTTTAAGCAAAAGTACCTCAGCCAGTTCCCAGCCACAGGACCAGTCTGCATGGATGAGAGATAAAGGGAGACGGAGAAGCGCAAACACATCCCCAATAAAACCCCAGTTACACAAGAGGCCTGACTGAAACGCGACCTCTGAAACTTGGTGTTTGAGGTGCTCCCCTTGAGACAACCAGAGGCCAAAAGCGCTGAAGGGGAGTGTTAGCATTGCAAAGACCAAGAGAAAAAAACACAGGGGGAAAATTTGACATGACACAGGTCTTGGTTTGCACTGCTGAACAGGGGTGAATTTCACCTTCAGTGAATTACAGCACATCTGAACTGTGGGGTTTTTTTTTAATATACAACCTAATTGCAATGTAAATGCAGTAGAGCCCAGCAGAAACAGAGCGGCCCAGCAGTATCTCTTTGCGTTAGCTGCTGCGTTATGAGCACGGGAGACATTTACTGCCCCATCCATTCCCAGGATAATCACTTAACTGACTCAGCCCATGCTCCATCCTTCCTGGATAATGGGCTAAAGCGTCACTTACCAGCCCAGCTGTACCTTGGGAGCAGCTTTGAAGCTCCAGCAGCAAGTACACGGAGTCCCTGGCGCTGCAGCCTGCTCAGCACAAGCCATCCAGAGGAAAACAAGTTGATGGATTTTCTCCAAGTTTGTTGCAGTATCGAGCTCTCCAGGAGAGGCTGTTTCACCTGCAGCTCTCCATCCTGGCTCTGCCCACCCCCGGGGGCTGCCACCCAGACCCATTACTGTCCTGGCAAATCTGATGGCTCTTCAATAAGGAAGGCTCTGTTCTGCCACCACAATTGTTTATTTTCTCCAGAAGCTGTGTGATAAATCAACCTGACACATCCCAGCCACCATGAAGCCTCCTCGGCTGTAAGAAGCGTTGTGCAAGGTTTTGTCTGCGCTGCTTGGTACATTCTCAACATTTAACTTCTATTTGCAACAGTGACTTGAGGAAGCTGAGATTGATGAGGGTGACAACACCAACATCCCCTGGCTTCTCCCCATTCACTTCAGGCTGGGAAATCCATCCTGTCTGTGCTATTACAGCCCTTTGCAGCACATCCAGGATCACGCCAAACCATACCCAACGCCAGATGCATGTTGTAGCTCTGAAACGATCATTACAATTCCCACAGCAAACCACAGTGGCTTTGTTCCTACTATGGACAAGAGCTACAAGGTGCCCACCCATCTCTCATATGAAGATAAAGAGCAGAGAATTTCTACAGAGGATCACACAAGAATTTCAAGGTGTTGTATCATCACCCCTCGCCCAGAGACGCCAAGCACTCAGCAGACATTCCAAACAGACGCTCGAGCCAATTTCTAAGTCTGGCAGAGGCAGAAGGTGGATGTGTGTTCTGGTATAGCTGTCTGGACCTATAGGATTCCACCGGTGATTTTTAAAAAGTACGTATTTTCTCAGTAAATCAGCAGTTCTGAGTTTGCACAATCCCTTAATCCCTGGGTGGAAGATCCCCATTATCTGTCCAGTACAAGGCACATTATTAACGGATTACGTTTGCAGCAGGTAAAGGTCATTTTTAATGCTTTTAATGATTTAAAAATGGATTTTCCTTTCAGATTTACTATTTTGAAGAAGCCTAGCTATGAAAACCCTACCAAGTAATATCCATTAAAAGGCAGAGATTCAACTTGTTCTGTTCTCCAAAACAGAGCTCAGACGGGATGAACTGCAATGCGTGGTTTCCCAGTGGAGATTTAGAATCCAGTTTGGGCAGAAAATACAGGCCAGATTTTTCAAAGAACCTGAAAAATTAAAAATCTACCTTTAAAGAGCAAGTTTATACACACTTTGTCCTCCGAGTACACAACAACTGGCTTTCGATGGACAAATACCACCTTTGGCTGCACAAATATCACAGGGCATCATTTATTTGGTCTCTTCTGCATAAATTTGGCTGGAAACTACAAACATCTTCCTGCCCAGCCTTGTGATTCAATTACATGATGTTTGGTTGTGCTGTGGACAGGAAAATACTTCTTAAACCTCCCTACAAGTCGACATGGCCAAGTCTGACCCACACACCAAGTTCAGTGATAGGGTCTCTTTCCAAGTGTGGTTTTCTTCTGCCAACGCAAGAATTTCCACTGACCAAAGCAATCCGAGAATTCTTCCTCAGCTCCTTCCTATTTCACCTTCTCTGTTCTCCGTTTCAGGACTCCCACGTGGCACAGCCTTCCCCAGCAACCCGGAGTGGCTGCGGGACAGGACAAATGACAGGAACCAGCTCGGGGGGGGAAAAGATCCGCTGCTTCTGAACTTGTCACTTCTGAAGGTGACACTGCAGGGCCGGTGCGATCAGTGGAAGGAGCCTGGAAAATAAGAGCTCCAGGAGGCAAGTGCTGGAGTCACCTTGTGACAGTTCCTGGGGACCCAAGAGGACTGGATGGCCACAGGTCCCCTTTGTCCTTTGGGACACGTGTCACAGCAGCACGCTGGGGGACACTGGGTGCCCCAGGTCTGATCTGAAGTCCCTGGGAGCCACCAGGCAGCTCTTGTGCAGACCTTGGAGGAATCCGGCCCTTCCAGGGGCTGCTCTGGCTTTGGAAATCCCTCAAGAGCAGGAATGACAAAGAGCAGCTCTTCATCAGCAGCCACTGAGCTGAAATGACTCATTATCAACTATGAGCCTTTTCAGGTTCTCACACGAGCCGTTAAATTGGAAGCACTGAAGCACTTTGCTTTGTATGGTATTCGATTTCTGCTTGCTTTCTTTAATATTATTATTTAAACTTTAAGCTCAGCTACAAGGTGGTTCTAAATAAAGGGAGAAGAGACAACCGCAGCTTTATTATCAGGCTCCACCAGAGCTCCCCCAGACTGCATTTGTTCTTTTAAGTGTCCCCAGTCTTTTCTCCTGTATTGTGTAGCATCCCTGCCTCTCCAGCAGGATAACAGGAGCTGCATCACCGATGAGGAACCTTTCTGCTCCTCATTAATGCTGAGAAGTCAGAGGTTTCAGATGTGCGGCCAGACCGACCCAGCTCTCAATGACAAGAAACTACCATGTACTTGCTTAGACTTATAACATTGCACCTTACTTGGTCTCCTGTCATACACACACAGCAAAAAGATCTCCACAGGGACTTTATTCCTTCTAAAATCTCACATTTCCCTCTTCCCAAAGAGGCTAAGCTTGATAGGCCAGAACATCGGAGCAAATCATGGCGTGTACACCTCAAAACCCTGCAAGAAAAGTCACATTCTGTCCTGAGACTTCAGCCAAGGTCAGAGCAAGCTCAGCTTCCCAAGATGCACAGGCTATAAAAATATTGCTTATTCATATGGTTGCACACACAGACCTTTATGCAAATACAAATACTTGTCATTTTAGGAAGTCACACCAATGCAACACACTGCCTGACGAAAAAAGGAACCTCAGGGAAGTAACAGGTGTCTCAAATTAAACCAAAAACAAAGCGTCCCTTCCCCAGTGGGACGGTGCTCTCTTTCTCCCCATAGATTTACCTCCTTGTCAGATCACAGCAGTCACTGCACTGCACTCTCTTCCCACTCACTGAAGAAAACAGCAGGTTGCAGCAGTCCCAAGCTATTCTGCAAGGTCTTGTCCATCCTAGAGCATCAACTTGTCTTACCGGCCCAGAGACAAAGCTCTTTGGCCAGAATCCAGCCTCGGTGCAAAGCCAGGATAACCCCCTGGAAGGAGCGGGAACGCTCCGGGGGAGCTGACATCAGCACCTGGCCCAGTTATTCAGCACACAGTGATTTTATGAATGTGGTGTTTTATCCCAGCAACCTCATTAGCCCTGTGCTCAGACGTTTCAGTCACAAGCCTTAGCTTCCAGAAGCACGGTATCTTGGGGTTGATAGGAGAGCAGTTGGAGGATTTGCACTGCAACACGAGCGCAAGCTGTTTAGGGCTCCTCAGCAGACGATGCTCTAAGTTGTCTGTGTTGCCTGACATCCTTCTTTGCAAATCACCTACTGCAAGGACACGCGTGCGCCAACACGCACGTACACATCACATACAAACATCTGCCCGCAGAGTGGATGTTCTAAGAGTTCATCAAGATCTGAGGATCTGTGTAACCACGTAGGTGTAGCAGTGTAAGCAGCTAGCACATGACAGCTGTCACTGCGATCAGCACCGAGAACAGGAGACAGACCCCCAAAGCCATAGCCGTGAGTCGGCACTGACCGTGCACAGCCCTGTGCATCGAGATCAGCCCAGAAAGCTGCTGAGATGAGCTACGCTGGCGCGAAAATGTGCATTGCATTAGCGTGGGATGTCCTACAGCTCCTACACTGGGGGCTTGTGCTACCACGGTGAGGGGAGGAGGCAAAACTCAGGGTCTGGCCTAAAGCTACAGGATACAGAAGAAGAAAAGCCACTAATAACGCTGCTCAGAACCATTTTCTGTTGCTAACACATGTGTCAGGGTGGTAGTTTTCTCAGATGGGTCCTAAAGGACATTTGTGAATAATGTGCAGCAGCTTCTGTCTGTCCCAGCCAGATTGCTCAGGGCATTACACATAGCAATTATTAAGTGGTTTGCTGTAACAATTTAAGTTATAGTGGTAAATAAACATGAGCAATGTTACAGGCCAGATCAGAGAGTCACAGTTATTTACCCCTAACTGCAAATTTTGGTCTTGTAGGTCTATTTACAATGTCAACTGTGTCCTGAAATAAATGAAAGCCACTCATTTCTGTAGGCACCTTCTCTACCCCGAATCCATTACTCAAGTCAGACAGCAGGAGTCAAAAATCATCACATTTCCTGGCAACTGAAAAGTTACATAACAAATGTGTTTATCCCCAACTCCTATATTTGGCAACCAACCATTGCTTTGTAGATGCTGGGCAGTAAGGTTACAGGATAGAGAGAGAGGCAGCGAGAGGCAGACGTCACCGCGACACCAAGAACGGGACTGAATCATGTTGCCTCTGATAACGAGACTCCCCTTGCTTTCTGATATGGCACAGTACATTTTTCCCTTACTTGGAAGCTGTAAGACAGGGCTTCTCTAGGTGGAGAAGGGTCCGATTCCTTCAACAAGGTGGCCAAGAACGATGCACTGGACACTGCATCCACAGACCCACGAGGCACCTTTCCCTCGCCTCATTTCCCGAATTCAAGGCTCCTCAGCTGGCTGGGCAAAGCTGTGGGCTCACTGCCTCTCTTCACCTGACCTGATTACTCTTTTTTCCAGATTGCTGTTGCTGCAGAGCATAAGAGGAAGAAATCAAACCACTGGGGTACTGGTTTCTCAGCAGTCTCCTCCCGACCCTGGCATAGGAAGAGGCACCTCCAGTTGGGCTTAGTAAATAAGAATCTTTGTGAAAAAGGAGATCTCCCATCTCCAGCTTTTTGATAACCCTTTTCACCAGGAATCACAGCTACCCTTCAAGTTAGAACCTCAGATCTGGCTATAGAAGGCTTCCTGGTGAGACAAAGGACATTAAAGAGGTAAAAATCCCCGATTCTCTCAATAGCACGGCCTGAGAGTTGGCAGGAGCTGGACAGGTGGTCGCTGCTGGTCAGCAAAAGATTGTGACACATAGAAATAAAAGGGAAAGCAGGAGGAGTCTCGACAATATCGCACTTGAAGACAAAGTGCTCCTAGGGGTCCTTTCCTCATCCCGTCCCATCCCTCCAGATGAAGAGAAATAAAGCAGGATGCATCTCTAGTTATCCAAGGAAGGCAGACACAGGCATAGTGCAAAGAGAATTCTCAAAATGATCCCTTCTGCTTGGAGAGTTGCCTTAAAGAGATTTTTCTAGCCCAGGCATAGTGAACAAATGAGTATTTCTATGCTGCAGAGCCAAAGAACCACCCTCGATGCTATCAATAACAGGCGCTGCCAAACAGCGCTCCAGGCCTATCGGCTCCTGCAGCCAAGACGTGCTGGCTGAGCCACCGTGCCATAACCAGGCTCATCTGAATTGGCTCGCATAACCCTCTCGATAGACAAGAGCAGGGGAAAGAAAAGGAAAAACTGTCCCATAGCTTGGTCCAAACCAGCAATGGATCTACAGCCTTATTATGCAAAATGCAAGGAGAAAAAAATTAAGTCAAAAAAGGAAGATAATTGTTTTTGTCTGTGCCAGCATCATTCAATAAGAGCAGCTTTCTCCTTCCCTGCAGCAGTCATTGTGTTGTTGAGCTGTGTTTTTGTCTCTTCCCCTGACAGCCCCTCCACATTTGCTTTGATAATTTGATAAACACTTTGCAAAGGAAGCTGAGCCGGACCCCAGCGCAGGCCACGGCCTGGAGGGCCCACTCGCACCTCTCGCTGCTCCCACGGCCAGTCCTGGACCTGCTCTGCTGGGCAAAAACATCCCTCATTTCTTAACCACTCACCTGAATCACTCTTCATCTCCAAAACATCCACATAATCTGGATGCTTAGTAAGACACTTAACTACCATCATCCCAGGAACATGAGGCTGCATGAGAAATCCTTCAGAGTATTTTAGATTACTGAAGACCTGAGCTGACTGAATTGTAGCGTTCTATATTTAGATCGGATATAAATACCCATGGAATAGGTCCATGACCAGTGCAGGTCTACGGAACACATCCCACCTGTGATACCAGCTTTGTACTCCCAGCAGGAGACTTTTTGGACCTCATGCTACATTTTGGCCAGCATTTTCCTGCCCAGCATTTCCCTACCTGCCAGGCAAAGCTGTTAAGGACTGGGCATTAAAGGGACTATCAGCAAGGACTACCATCGGCATTAAGGAGGTGACAATCGAAATATCTTTTCCTTATAGCTCAGATTTTGTTGACATCTTTTGCACAAGACTCTTCTGCAGGTTTCTCTTCCCATTTATCATTTGGACTTTGCAGACCCTTCAGCCCTGCTTCCACTGCATTGTACTGTGCAGCAAACAATACAGAGCAATAATGCAACACCTCCAACTCCATATTTCACGACCATCGCACAGCATGTGTATATTCAGGGCAGTACGAGATACAAATGCCATCACTCTGCTGCCAGTCAGGTATTTTAGATTGGTTTTCTGCTTGGGCAGATGTACATTAGGCAGAAATGAGTTCTCTGTCTTATGCTGGTGAAACTGAGATGCTTCACATATAAAGACAAGACAACTTACTATGAATTTTTCTTTTCTATAAAAAAATATGCTAGCTATTTGTCGGTGTAGTCTTTATTTTCTACTTGGTACTAGACGGACAGACTGCAGGGAGTTACTCTATTGTTACTTTGCCTGACACAGATTAAACCAGAGCTATTTTTAGAGGATGTTCTAATAAGTACCGGTTTCTGCAGCATCAGCTCACTTGCTCTTTCATTAATTATATCATTCCAGTCCTCTGCTTCAGAAAACCCCGTCCAGTCTCTGTAGTGTTAATACTTTTCCTCATGGCCCAACACTAGTAGCTCCTGCATTTTCAGGAATTTATCAACACCACAGTATTGTCTTTTCGCTCCTTTCTCTTCTTTATGGCCACTTTCATCCCATTTCTCTGCTGGCTGTGATCCTGTCCCCAGATGAAAAGTGGGAGAATGAACTTGCTGTTCATGAGACTGCTGCGATTCCCCATTAGGTATCTTTGAACGTGACTTCCATCTTCACACACTTAACACCCACCATAAGTAAAGCTTAATGACTTGCTGCAGTTGCATTAATACACTTCCCGGGTTGGTGTGTGTCGAGTTTTCAGAATAACGCACAGGACTGGCATAGGAGGTATAATCCTAGCACAGCATGTGATTAACAACTGTTATCACTGCTACGAAAACAGGAACTTTGGTGAGTAATTATCGAGCTAATGGAGACACTGGGTGTCTCAGCAGGCGAAGATAAAGTGCTACGCTGGCACTTTGGAACTTAACACCCGCCTCAAAGCAGCTGGAGCTCCGCACAGACCCGCTGCTCTGCCATTCCCGACCCTGACTAACGCCCGGTCATCCAGCCTGGGCTCTGCTAATTACCCGTGGTTAGTTATGGACCCACTGGTAGCTCCCTAACATCGGGCATAGAGGCTCCTCCTCAGCCTAAAGCTCATGTACAGTCCATATCATGCTCAGCCTTTGCTGTCTCCATCCCTCGGAGTCATTCCAAGCCGGAGTCGTTATCTCAAACCCTTCCGTTCCAGCCCATTTCCATGAAGATTCAGCAATTTATATCAGTTCAAGTCCAGCCCCGGGACTCAGGCCACTGTTAATTACAATTCTCTTCCTGGGATTAGTGTGTGGACACAAACAGTTGTAGCGATGACCCCTGAGCCACGTTCCCCATGTGCTGCGGTTTAGGAAGGGGCATCCCTGGGCACCTGGGGCTCTGCTTTAAGGCATTATAATATAACTTAATCGCCTAAAAATGTGACAGGTTGAAGCACAAGGAAAAGGGAAAAATCAGAACAAGACACATACTAACAAACACAGAGGAAAAGAGAGCCTCCAGGTTAGGGAAAAAAACAGTAAAAAACCCCCAAAAAATCAATAATTGCCATGTCAGTATGACCCATTCTGTAGGAATGAATGTTCAGTGACCTTAATGTCACTTAAAAATGTATGTGCACTGTCTCTGTCACCAATGCAATGTTCAAAAGCTTGAAATCTTGTTTTTTTCCCCCTGTTAAGTCCTAAGAGAAGGACAGATTGAGCTCCTCCTTACCCTGACCACGGTACACAATTTATCAAAAATAATGACTCCTTTTTCCTTACAACTGCTTTGAAGGTTCTCTATATCGTGTCACAACGAACGCAAAAAGAGACCATTTTCAAAACCAGCGTTGATGAGATTCACACCAAGATGCAAAACTCAAAGCCTAAATCAAACTGAAATTATCTCATTATGTAACTTTCTGTTGGCAGTGACAGTGAGGATGCAGTTCTGGTGGTTTTTTAGTTTGGGTTTTTTTTTTTGGGAGGAGTGGGAAGGAGGTTGAGGGCTGGGGGTTTATTTTGCATGCTATCTGGATTAGTTATTTCCTCCCTCAGGTTCATTCATTTTCTTGTTTTGTTGCATGTCAGCCTCTAAGAGCCACTTGGATGATGGTTTGTTTTGGAGGGGAGGGGTAAAGTCGGATGATTGCATTTGCATTTCTTGCACTGCAAGGAAGTGTCTCATTGCAAAGACAAAAACCTCCATCTGCATCTCCTGGATTCACACCAGCATGACAAAGATCACATCCCACCCAGATTTTTCAAAGGTAATAAAGATGCCTGTCAAACATCTTGAGATCAGACCGTGCTATTTCCTACAACGCTGACAGCTAAAAATATTCCAGCAGCAAACTTCTAGATTTTACTGTAAAGCTAAAGGAAAAATATTCAATCTCCTCTTGCTTTTTCTTAAATAAAAATGTCAAAAGAGAGATCTCCCAGGATCTAGATGCTCGCTGCATTTGAAGTTTTGACATAAAGCTCTCCTGGTCCTACCTGTGCTGAGCTCGAGGAGGATGCGACGTGGTGCGGCTGTCAGGAAATGAACACTTGTCTTCTCCAGATTAGTTTAAGCATTTCATTACAAATGAAACATTGAATCCTCTTTCATTAGTGAAATCAGACAATAAACAGATCATTCTCCATTGCGGGGAGTCCTGTAAAGGGCACAAATCCCAAGGAAATCGCTCATTGAAAGTTGGATATAAAGCCTTGTGTTTATTTTTGGCTGTTGTGTTCACACTTTGAGTTTATCGCTAGGCTAATTTATTTTGCTCATTTTAAGTTTTCTGATTTTTGCCCCAAGACAAGCCAGCTATTTCCATTGGGAGTTTTCAAAAAGAAATTAAAAGAACACTGAATTAGTTCAAAATAACAAGTATCTTAGACTTTTTCCCCAGGATTCTGCTATGGGACAGGGAATGCCAATGGCTGGATGGGCTTCCAAACCCACCGCCCTGGGCAAGCGACAATTAACTCCTTTGCTCCGTGTTCCGCACCCTTACAAGGAATTGTAACGCAGCCTCTTTTCTTGGAGAATTTGAAATCTTCAGGTGAGAAGAATCACGTAACAGTATTGCATTCTGACGGGTCAATTTGTCATCCCCAGCCCGCTATTAGCAGCACAATGTGCTGGTTTTCCCTTCTGACCCACTTCTGGAGAATCGTTTCCGACGCCGCTATTGCTCCAAGTGTCTCTTTGCAGCATTTCAGCCTTTTTAATGCTTGACCTGCCCACCCTGCCTTTCTACTGCTGCAATTACACTAATAAAGAACAAAAAGGCTCATGCAATCAAGGTATCTTTTACCTTCTCCTGAGCTTGTAGGACAATTAAATGAGAAAAACAAACACGAGGAGCTGCTCACCTTGTGATTTTCTGCACCTCTGTTCCCATCAGCCTGTCCAGGCTCCTCCCACTAAATGCACAACCTGTTCAATAAAATCAACTCAATCTCTAGACTCCAGCTGTATATTCACCACCCTCAGTTTACCAGATCTCCAGCACAATAAACTGGACAATTTCAACCTGTTCTCTTTGATGTGTAATGCTGTGATACCTCCTGAACTTCATAGAACGCACAGAGTATGCCACGTTGCTCTCCGATTGTACAATACTGATTCAAAACATCCTATTTTTACATTTATTTCAAACAGCTGCTGAATTGTAGTGGCAACAACATTTATGCAAGCAACCCAATGAGATGAAATAATTTTGTCATCTGTCTTTTGAAGAGCAGGTTTTTTTTTCTTCACCTCGCATATCCAGACAGTTCCTGCAGACTGCAAAAATATTCTGATGTTTCTGTCAAGTTTTGGACATACCTCTTTGATTACACCTTCCCCTGCCAAAAGCGACTCTCCCCCCCTTTCTATTTATTCCCTCTTTTCTTTTATAGCATTTGCTGAAGGAAAAGCACGTTATCAGTAACAGGGACAGAATCCGATTGATAGGCTGTAATAAACAATATTATAATTCAACCAGTGGCTCCGATAAGGTAATCTGATCTATCAGAAGTGCAAGAAAGAAGAGGAAATATCTGCAGAAAACGAACTGTAGCTTTTGGCTATATTGCTGTTTTCTTCCACGCATCTAGCATAGAGATTGCAGCAGCGAACTGAGGTACAAAGCTACTTACATTCAAAGGACAGACACATCAAGTGTATAATTTTGAGGAAGCCAAAGTGGTATTCTTAATAGGTCCATCACCATTAAAGTGCAGCACAACGGACACCGGAGTGCTCCTAAAGCTTGGGAAGGGCCGAGATGCTCTCCAGCATCACTATGGAAGATGTTGGCTCTGGCTCTAGGGAACGGGGCTGTGCTGGGGTCACCGCTTCAAAAAGCGGCCCTAGAAGAGAGCTCCCTGACCACAGGGTCCTTTTCCAGCACGGGGGATGAATAATAAACTGCTTTCACCAAAACATTTTCATGTTTCTCAGAAATATTCAAACCAGACATTAATTTTCAGTAGTGAAGTAATTTCTTAATGGAAATTGGAGGTATTTTATTTACTAGAGAGACACATTTTGATCTGCTTGCTTATTATAACTTTTGAAATCACCAGCCCCAGCTGGACATCGCAGTGTTGTCTGCCAAGACAGCAATACGCTGGTCTCCCATGTTCCCTAATTGGGGAGGCACAGTTATTCTTATTAACCTCATTATTTTTCTCAGGAGGGATTTCATCTGCATCCTTTTTCTTAAGGGGCTATGGCATAGAACATTGCGCCCCTTAGTCTCAATTCAGTTGCTGAAAACTAACTTAGGGTTTCTAGTAATCAAGAAGTATCTTTTTCTCCTCCACTTTAAGTCCTTGCTTTGATTTCTATCAGATTCCTCCAGGAATTGTTTACCACCCCACCTGCACTCCCACCACTGTATTGCTCCATAGGGATTTTTCCATTAGACCTCAGAAGCCAAGGGGAAGAATCAGTTTGATGGGGAGCCCCATAAATGGGTGCCCTGTGCTTCCAAATCATGCATGGAAAGAGAACTGGAGTGGGAGGGTGGGATGGAGGAGCTGAAGGTCAGAAAAGGTGACAGCTGGACAATGACCACGGTGCCACCACCCAGCAGAGCTGGGGGTCACCCCGACAGCACCATCGGAAACCCCTCGCACCAAACCTGCCCATAGCAGAGGGAATATGACAAAACCAAGGCTGTTTCTTTGCCAACAGACCCACCCCATTAGTGAAGCTGGTGATTTTGTTCCCCGCGTTCTCCTGAGCCATTCATCACGGTGCCTCTGGACCGCAGCTACGCCGCAAACCGTCCTCAGCTGCCAAACTGGGAGAAATTTCATTATAAATGAAACAGAGCTCGCAGAACAAGATAGCGCACAAATACAAAAAGCAAGGTAGGAAGAAAGCAGATCCTAAAAATCACCAATTCTTCTCATCTAATATCTTCTTCTATTTATTTCCTTTGGAAGACATCTTCTGCCAAAAAGTAATAACAAAAACAAATACGTATCCCAGCCCAGATGCATCAGTTCTGTTTCTCGAAGAGATTTCTTGGGTGAATCTCAAAAATAAATACTTGCATATACATTATTCTGCTATAATGACTCTGCAGAACAGAGCTACCCTTTTAATTCACCGCATTTTCTTCGGCTTTGATATCCTGCAGTCTGATCAAGCAGCTAAAGACAAAGCCGTGTAACGTCTGCTACTTCAATACTCTCAGTCACCTCCTCTCCCTGCAGTGCCAGGATAATTTCAGAAACCAAACCACACTGATCTGGAGACTTTGCAGGACCTGTGAGCTCCATTAGGAGCTGCCATGCGGGAACAGAACAGCACGATCCTCATTTTACAGATGGAAAATGGAAGCAAAGGGATACTTGTCACCCCCACATTGTAAGTTCTTATGTATATTAGAATTTAATCCGCTTCTGAGCTGGATCACAAAGACATGTCAGGTATGTTTTATGCAGGATATGGAGAGGAAGATGGGGCGGGGCTTCTCTGAACACTTCTGCAAGAGATTCCTATAGGTGACGCTTTTATGTACCTTAAGTACAGACAGGTAATAAATACCATGAGTCTCAAAGATGGAGACACCCAGTCCTGGCCATTTCTTCTGCCTTAAACCTGCACATCTCTGGAAACGAAAAGGCAAAAGACTCCGGTCCAGATGCAACATCTTAAAGAAAAAAACCAGCTACAGTTGTGTGGAATGGGGTGGCAGTTTGAAAGACATCTGTTTTTTTGAATATAAAAAGGATCTTTATTTCTGCTTTAAAGTGCCCATAAAACCTTAAGGATCCATGAGAGGCTAGAATAAATGCAATAGACCTTTCCATAGTGTGTGCAGAAGGATTTTTTTAAGTGCATTTTTAATTATTAAAGTCATGAAAGCAGCATATTTATCACTGCAGCAGCATCCTCTCACCACAAGGATGTTTTTGGGGATGCAGCAAAGGGCCATTTTAGGCACAACCCAATTTTTCTCTTTGATGAAGATGAGTCCTTTCCGTGAGAGGAAGGAAATTCCACCAGCAAATGGGCTCGTTATTTTGTGCAATTTAAAAAGGTTTCCTGAAGGGCGAGCCAGGGCAGTAAAGGACCCATGCAGTTGGTTGCCGTGAAACGGAAAGCAGAACAACTTGGTTGCCCCTTCTCAGTGTAGAAAGTCATTTCAATATATCTCCAAAATTCAGTTACCAATTTTCATGAAACTTAGGGGATGGAATCATCGAACTGATGGGATAGTACAAGGCACAACCCTCCAAGCCTCATTCCTATAGGAAATCCCCCTGCCAAGCAGCCTTGCAGGTCTGGGTACCACTGGTTTTATCATCCCACAACAGCTTATCTAACCCAGCAGCGGAGAACGCGTAGTGAAGAGAAAAGTCAATATACAATAATTTAAGAATCAGTAGTAAGTCTAACCTCTTATTCAATAAATCTAAAGCAAACACCACCCAGCGCAGCCCGATCACCTGCATCAGCAAGACTGAAGCCAGCGCAGGAATCCTCATCTTTGCTATATGGATATTGTATATCCTTGTGTGGGTGGGCCCTTAAGCCCCTTGGTTCCTCTCACTATAAAAGAAAGATAATAACAGTTTTCATCCACAGTGAGTATGATTTAGCTGAACTCTAAAAGTTGTTCACATCTGCTGATAACACAGGCCAGCTGAGTGCCCAAAAGCAGCTGGATCTGCCCGAGGAAACCCAGGGAATCCATGGCAGAGGAGCTAGAAATTCAAAGCTGATTTCTCAATTCAAGACCTTAAATGGAATATTTATATTTCCTCTAAGAGAAAGAAAAATGTATTTACCAGGCAGGAAAAAAAAGCAGAAAACAAAAGTGACACAGACTTCCCAAACAGACAAGAAATAAAAAATTTAAAGACTATTCCCTGAAATGCAAATTGTTCCTGGGCAGATAAAATTATAAGGGAGGGGGTGTGTATTCAAAGCCCAGAACACTGAAGACAGTAAAGCGCATCCCTGCTCAAAAGTAAAATGCTTTTTGAAAAGGTTTCGGTGAACTCATTTGTGGATAATGTAAGTTACAGCTTCCAAATGAATTCGGCATAAATATTTTACGTGGCACTACAATAAGCTTTGTGCGGAGAGCCTAGAAAATGTGGGGGGTTTATTTGCCATCATTCTGGAAGAATCAATGTAAATCGATCGGCTTCCACAGGTGAAGCGGCTGGGCTGTTTGTGTGCGCCTGGCATTGATACAGTCACTGCTGGGGTTTTAGTCGAGCTGTTAAAATGTGGAAATGGAAACAGCTTTTTTTGGTTGCAGAACTAGCAAACAGCAGTCACTTTCTTCATATCATCCAAGGGAAAATGTGTACAATTTTGTAGAATTTTAAGTGCTGGAGAAGCTTTTGAAGCAACTGGGGACTTGATCTGAAACACAGATGAGAAATCTCAGGACCATAAGGAATGAGGCCATGCGCTTTTATCTATTTCATAGATGTTATTTATCCAATAGGCCCTTAAAGCCCCAGCCAAGATCCAACTCTCCCGTATCTCCATGTTCTCCCAACGACCAGAGATCCGATCAGTTGTGCTTCGTACAGGCTTCAAGCAACAAACCCCTGTCCTCAGGACATTAGATTCTAAATAACAGAGATGAGAAGAGGGCGAGAACTTTGGTTACCCAACTTCAGCACCTGCAGAACCAAAGCACTCAGATCTGCCACTGCCACTTGCTCCATCTGAATACAACCACATCAGGCCTGCTAAAATTGAGTTACTATCTCTGCAACTTACACGTAACTTCATAAATCACCTATTTCAAAAATAACAGTTCAGCTCTTTGATATGTGCCCAGATGTTGGGAGAGTCACTAACAAAAGATCAAGTGATGCCTGAGGTTGTCTCCCCTCACATGGTATCACACACACCTACAGACCAAGGACAAACCCCTCCTGCCATTGAGTCAGAGCCTCATCAGTGCCAAAACCAGGGCAAAAACAACAGAAGCCCTTCAGTTCTCACCCTCTTGTATTTCCTAGAACACACTTTCCTCTGAGACTTATTAAATATAATTGCTTAAAGAGGGACAGCTATTTTTACATTTCAATGTGTCTTGGCAAGTGTCTAAGCAAAGAAACATGAACAAAAGGAACCTGTCTTCAACTAATCACAATGCCATCAAATTAAAAGTTTATCTTCTTTAAACACTGCAATGCCTGTCTTTGACTCCAAAAAAATGCGGTTTGACAAGGGAAAGCACAGAGCGCGTTCGCAGGAGTGGAGGTGGAAACCAGGTGCGGCAAGAGGAGGGGAACAAGTGGAAAGCTCATGAGTACAAAGGCTGCGACTCGGCTGAGTGGGACGCGATTTGGCATGCTCCAATGCATTGTTTTCATATGGGAACAACCGAATGTTTCAAGGGTGTTTTTTTTTTCTTCAAACAGGACAAAAGATGAGAATCACCACAGACCATTATTCTGAACCCGGAGCTGCAGCTGAACTCATTATATGGCTATTGCTTCAAATAATAAGAATTTCTTCTGCACTTCTTGTCGCTTTTCCACCTGTTCATTACTTGGCAAAAAGGATTACGCTTATTCCAACAGAGGCTTCAGAAAAAGTGAGGAGTGAATAAGTACTGGAAAGGCCTGAGCTGGGAACACAGCTCACCTGTCCTGTGCACGCTGTCCAAACCACACCTGAGATGGTGAAGATTTCCTGGATGAGGCACCAGACACCGTCCCCATGCAGTAATTGCTGAATTCTGCATTATGCTGTCAGATGAGATGATCGTGTAGTTCATCCTGGCCCTAAAAAGCTCAGACTCCCACAGACTCTGTGGCATCATTTCCCAAGATATATGTGCTAAAACTGGGGAAAAAAGGTGTTCTGATACAAATTCGCCCTCGAGGCAGGCTAATTTCGGAAACTGTAGCTACTTACTATGGAAACATTTTGGTCTGGAAATCCTAGGAGATTCCAAATGTCTTATGCATTTTGTTGCTGTATGGGCAAGAAATACAGACTTGTCCTCTCAATTTTCTCAGCTGATGTTACAAATGGTATAGAAAGGCAAGAACTGTGGCAGGGAGGCAGTTCAAACTCTGCAGCGATTTCGGAAGTATTGGGGTTCTTGTCATGCCCCAGCTAGAGATTTAGGTCTCCTCATATTCCAACTAACCCATCTTTACCAAGGTATACGTGTGCATTCCACAGTTCATTTGAGTTGTCTCCCCTAATAGCAACAAAACAAAAGAAATAAATAAAACCAAGACAAACACAAAATAGAAACCACCTCAATGACAAGCTCGCTTCCCTGGCAACAACCTCATTTCCTTCTCCTCTCATTTATTAAAACCATTTTTTTTTTTAAATTGCAGCACCACAATTAAAAGGAAAATAAAAGACTTTGAAGAAAATAAAAGACTTTATTTTCCGCTGTTGCCCACAGGGTTACTTGTCTGCATAGGCAAAGAATTGAGAAAGAGCCTTTAGATATCGTAATTAACGGCTCCAAGGACTCCTTCAGCACACATCTAGTCACGCCAGCTCTTGCAGCAGCTCCCTGGGCTCCAGCAGCCCTCAACACTAAAGCATATGGTACCAATAAACCATAAGCTCGTGCTCTGCACTGCAGGGGTGCGAAGCTGCATTACCCAGCAGCAACACCAATGGTAGCTCCAGGACACGCAGCATCTCTCAGAAACCCAGGGTTTGCTGGGGCATCTCCCTTCAGCTCTTCTCAGGACGAGCAACGCTCCTGCATCCCAGGAGGTAGAACAGCAGCTCGGAACACGGCGGTACCCACAGAGACCCCGACCATCGCTCAGTCCACAAGGAGCCCAGCTTGTGTCTAGGACACCAGTTCGGAACCGGTTGGTCTCTCAATTAAACCAATTTTGCTTTCTGCCTGTAAAGTGAACAAGTTTGCTAAGCTGAAATCAAAGAAGAATTAACATGGAGCATCCAGAAGAAATTTTCATCCACAACATACCTCTTTCATTCTCTGTGTCTGCCTCATTAAGGGAGCTTCAATGAAATCTTTTCAAGAGCACACAGCACAAAAACAATGAAGTGATTGCAGTTTGTAAGGAAGTGGGATGCAATTAGCATATGAACATAAAAATGTTTCTGCAGTCTCCATTAGCTGTGTGTTGTCTGTAGCTTTTTAGATTCCTACCTTTTTTTTTTTCCTCCAATTCTGTTCCAATTCCTACCCCTCGACCAAAGCCCAAGCGTCAAATAATCAACAGCAGGAAAATTGTTCACAGTAGTCCCAAACAGCACAAACTCCTACCTGATTACACACGAGAGCTACTGGCCACCCAGGACAGATGCACTTGGAGCGGCCCCAGGTTCAAAGTGATGCTTCTCTTGCTGTCTCAGGCCAGACTTCAAACTTTGCAGCCACAATTCACATGAGGACAAACCATTGACACTGAGCACTTATAACTGCAGTGCTCAGGTTAAAAAGACAGAACTTGAGCACTACACACAGACATCTGAACGCGTTCCTGGTGATGTAACCCTAGTCAAAGCAATAATGAGGATATTCCAACCTCCACTCTATGTACATAGACCTCGGTATTCCTCAAGATATTCTCTTCTTCACATATTTAGGATTTCTAAAGCAGTATCATCCCCAAGTTCCCGCTGATGTACCACATAAGCAGGTTACATGGGAGCTGTTCTGAAGATAAAACGAGTTGGTGCCCGGTGATTTAACACCATCGAAACTGGTGCTCAGAAACCCCAGAGCACTGAGTGCGGTCCAGGTAACAGCCAGAACAGGGTGAGGTGAATAAATACGTCACTCCAGAGCCCTAGAAACACTGATGACAGAAAGAGACCCGTAGTTCACCACAGGCTTGAAAACAGCTATTTTTACTGAAACCTGTTGAAGGCAACAGCTCAACAGGGTTTGGATTTTCACACCCTGGGACGGGTGAGCTGAAGCAGTGGGACCAATCCCAAGGTCCTCTCCTGGTGCACAGACCCCAGTGCCACCAGGTGCCAGGACATCGTTTCATGTCCAGGTGCTTTACACAGCACCTGGCCCACCCATCTTGATAGCCCTCATGTTCCAACACCAGCAAAACACCCGCCAACCTTTCATTTACTGTCAATAACTGCTTACTTCAGGCAAAGGAAATAATCCCTTGCAGCCATCCAAGAGGCTTAAAATAAGGACTTGCAGTGTTAAAACTATGTAAGCTGAAACTAAAGAAACAACTCCAGTAGTTAGTACCAGCAGCCAACTAATACAATTCTTACAAAGGTGAAGTGAATAGAGTTTCTCCTGCTGTCTAAAGGCTGCACAGACAATCTACCTTAATGAAGAGGCACTGGGAAGCAATTGAAAGCCCACGCAGCCCTGAAGTGGCAGTGCTCGGCAAGCAGCTCCAGCCCGGCTGTGCTGGCGTCTGCGCTCGGAAACATTCCTGCTCTCAGCAGCCCCTCGGCTCCTGTTTTCTGACCCTCGCTGCTGCTCCTGGTTCTCTTCTGCTCCGCTGTGGGTTGCTGAAGGCAACGCTGCGAGTCCAGTGCTTTCGCAGCTGTTTCATGGAAGGGGTTCCCTTCTGCTCCAGTCATAGCCATAGGGAAAGGTTATTTCTGCCTTAAGCTGCCATACACATCTGAGAGAAAGTTAATAAATATTTATAGGCCTAAATGCTCAGAGGTGCAAACAATCAAGTCTTTTGCAAATGTCACAGAACAGGGTAGTCTATGCAGAGCCCTCAACACCCAACAGTGGGGGCAGATCTGCTTTTGCTAACACAAAGAACATTAACTGCAATGGGAAAGCATCTCACATAGACCAAGCTCCCACCCAAAACAAAGCAATTGTGTCTCACAGGCCTTTTGGCCAATTCAGCTACCACCGTTATTTATAACAGAGCAACTCAAAAGAATACAACTGTTCCAGGATGCACCAGGCAAGTCTCTGTCCCAACTACCTTGCAAACTAAATATATAAAAAGGGCAACACTGCTCCATTTTGCTTTGTTAGCAAAGCGACTTGCCCAAAGTCATACAGAGCCTGTACCTGTTTTGTGTTTTAATCCCAGCATTTCACATACATTTAAACAGATTTGATAACACACCAACGACCACATCTACCACTGAAGTTTTGACTACTGAATATTGTTCTGTATCTCCCGCCATGTGTTACATCGTGCAATCCATGCATGTTCAAAAGCACTTTCTGCCTCTGCAGAAAGGGTAGTGGGGAGTCAAGAGGTATCGCTCCTTCCATCTGTCACAGAATTCAAGCAGCACATCCCCAAAATTGCACAAAAATGCTGGGTGTGGCATTTACTTTATTTGAACTTGTCATTTGGAAGAACAGAGGTCTCAATTCTAATATGGAAAATCATAGACACTGCAAAGGACGATAGTGATTGTACAAACTTAAAAAAAAGGACAGAAATTGCAGTTATTCAGTGAACAAGCAAAAAAAGAAAAATCTGTGACCTGGCAAGTGACCTCTTTCATGCTATTGTGTTCGCCAAGGGCTTCGAGTGCTTGTGCTACAGCTGAAATAGTTACAAGATTCATGGTCCACTTTGCACTGAAAAAAATACAATAATTTCTTGTTTGTGCATTAACAGAAATGGAAGGAAAAAAAAAAAAAATCAATCCAATCAGCTTTGGGGAGGAATTTTTAATGCAACATACAAAAATGTGCTGTCAGCTGTGTGAAGACAAGACAGAAATAACACGGGGAAAGTGAGCAAAAACCCCTTCTCTCTTGCTTGCATCTTAGGCCATGTGCAGAACCATTGTTGACATTAAGAGATTCATTGTTTCTAATCTGTATGTCCTGGGGCTTTTGAAATGGAAGACTTCTAAATTACTGACAATTAATTGCACTATTTGTATTCCTGGTAAATCTAAAGTGAAGATTTAGTTACTGAGTTTTTAAATGAAGAGAACAAGGGCTGCAACCTCTTTTTTTTCCCTCCCCTCCACCTAACTTATGCATGCCATTTATTTTAATTATTTAAGCACATTTCGAGTGCACACTAAACAACACAGTTCTCAATAAATGACATAAGTGCTCAGACACCACTTACGGTGTTGGGCCCCCCTGCCAAATGGCTCTGTCCTGACCGCAACCCAAGAAGCCCTACTAGGAAAATATCATTTGAGCAGATGTATTCAAGCTTTTTCCCTGGATTTCCAGGAGCCGCCCCCATCTAGAATTCAGCTGTCGTTACCTCCCTCCCCAAAATCAACTGCAGAATTTGCCATAAAGTTCCTTCCGAGAACACATAACGAATGCCGCACAGTGTTCCAGCCCCTGGAAGACCAGGAGCCCTTGCTGTTCATTAGTGGTGTTTCTGGTTTCATGAGGCTTCTGTTATATGTTTGTTTTTTTTTTTCTGAGTACACTTTTGGAAAAAAGCCAGTGCTATTTGCTTCTTGGGCAGAGAATATGGAATTACCGTAAACTATATTGAAAAATTAGATTCATTCACTGCTGTGATAATTGATCTCCCAATCTGTCTCGGAGAATTAGCAGCTGGTAAGAAAATAAAATGCAATTTAAGTTTTTATTTATTTAAAAAAAAAACCCACTTTAATTCGAGCACAACAGCAAATAAGAGGAAGAGGAGAGAACAAGTTTCTTATTCGCTGGTCCTAACATTAAATACTGATAAGAAAAAGCGAGAGATGATTGTACAGGTATCTGAGAAATTCACAGTACACTGGCATTAAGCAGCATATGTGCTGCAGGTGGGTTTTATACTCTTGCAGATAATTATATGCAATTGTAGCTCAGCCCTACAAAAAAGGATTATGGACAAGGACTCGCGTGGAGTAAAGTCTCTTTATTGGGCTGTCACCTGGGGGTGACTCTGTTAGAAGAGCTGGTATTGATATCGTCAAACAGAAATTCCACAAGTGACTCCAGGAATTCAAGTCTATAAAAGCCCATCAAATTCAGCAGCAAGTTTTGACTGTGTTCAGGCCAAAGAGAAAAGAATCAGACCCAAAACCTCCTGCTCATGGCTGTTGTTCTCATTAAGCCCCTTCTATGTCAGTCTGTGCTCAGGTCACATCACACACTACAGACCGAGCCAGGATTTGATTTTTACATTGTGATTAGCTGCAGGGAAATGCATTTTTATCAGCTGGGAGCAGAAGGAAAGAACTCCATAATTCACAATAACCCAATAATTTACAAAGTGATCGGCCAACCAGTGTTTTCAGGTGGTTGAAAAATCTCATGCTGTCATCAGTAATAAAGTAAGAACGATACTGCTCTTCCCTGGCTAAAGTGGAGCATCACGAGCGATGGAATGGACACGATGTCATTAGAAAGCCCAGATAATGGTGCAAGGTTGATGGGAAGATCCTGGCTGGAGCCAGCTCAGTCTGGCAGCCCCATTTGAAAGCGACAGATAAACACAATAAGCTCTTAATATTGTCAGCCCTTGACCATGCAATATGGCTCATCTTTTACATTATTTCCTTCCATCCCTCATGGGGATGAGTAGCAGCGAGATTTGGAAGAATCTGGCACTTAAAGGAGGTTTCAGAAAGACAATTCTCCAGCCAGCACATCACGAGAGAAAACAGGTCTGACCCTGATACACAGTTCGATCAGTTTCAATAAGACTGAAATTATTTCTCCAGTAATTCATGAATACTGGAGGACTATAATTAACCCCTCTTGTACTAGAGTCTTTGATAGATCATGAAAAATTTATTAGCTGGAATGGCTGTCCCTTCTAATTACAACTGTAAATAATATCATAGAACTAAAAATGAGCCCAGAGAATCCCAACTTACCAACAGTGTAATTAAAATTAAACCTTTTCCGACAGCACAGTTGGGGTTAATCAGTCTCACAATTCAAAAATCACTATTTCACCTGTTTCAGTGAATTCACACAGAGTATCAGTGGGGGATAACAAGAGGTGCTCGCATGGTTTATAATCCATCTACCAGCACCCAGGCAGGCCAAGTGTATCTCTCTGTTCTCTTCTATTCTTCATCTCCAGAAGCTAAACTGTCATTTTACCTGCATGATCATCCCTTTCTGGCTACAGTATTGTTACGGTAGTTCAGTAGGTTAAGATCATTTCTATTATTATTCCCACTATTTCTGATTTGCATGCTAATCGTATCTAGGAGTTCAAATCTCAATTAGGAGCCCACACAGCCAAGAGACACACAATTCATTGTGAGGCTGTAAATGTGTTAATGTACTTACACTCACAAAGAAGAGTAACTCATCATATGACAATGTATTTTTTTATCATTAATTTTGTACCACTGAAAGGCTTCATAGCAGTTGGTTAAGTTGAAGCACACTACTTGATAAGGTGACTGCTTTTTATTGTTGTTATGGATTTTATATTTTGGTCTCACAAAGATGCCCAGAGCCTTACAGTAAGGCCTCTCGTTTTATAAAATTAAACAAAACTGGGTTATATAGTAAGGAGCTGCCAAGTGTGGATATACATATATATTTATCACAGAAAGCTATGCCCCAAAACATCCCAGGTTACCTCTTGGAACTTATTCATAAGTTCTGCCATAGAGAGAATAGTTTAATGGTGCAAGGAATACGTATATAAAAAGCCGTATACATTCTGCTTTCCTGGTGATAGAGGTGTTATGGTCCATCAGCTCAGTAAATTAATTTAGCGTATGTAGAGGAGGAGGAGGACAGAACTGAAGGAGAATTCCCCTCATGAAACTCAGCATCCAAGCACCAAGCTCCTCTTTTCTTATCTCCTACCCCAGTACAGCCTCCAAGTGTTTTCTAGGGTGGTGAAAACATCTACACAAAGTTCAGCAGGCTCTGGGAAGCACAGGACAGCACCTCTTCTCATTCAAATCTGAACGGTCAAACAGTTTTTCTTCCCCACAAACCTGGTTCCCACCCCAACATCATTAAATGCAGGGACTTCTCCACCCCAAAAAGACAACGAATATCAGATTTCTCCCTGCTGCTCCACCATCAGAACACATGCTTTTTTCTCATGCTTCAAACCACACAGGGATTATCTCTATCTGCCTCGGATCTTTATTTTGGAGATGATTCAGTTCCTTCAGTTATTTCTCACTATCATCTTCAAAGCACATTTGGATGCCAAGAACCCTCAAACAGCTCTGTCAAAAGTGGTGCTTGAATGGTCCCGAGCCAGAAGGAAATATCTGTGGATTGCAATCTAAACCACAGATGACACGAGGACCAAGAGGGTGGGTCTGCATTGTCGCTTGTCTTGCACATCCTCTCCTAGGACCCCCTCTTAGACCTATGCTCACCCTCTTCAGACACCGGGAACTTGAACAGGGAGCATCCCTGACAATCTCTGGCTTTGCATAACAAAAATACCATTTACTTGAGCGGTGGGGGAGGGAATCTCGTTAGGAAACCAGATAATCCAGAAACTAGTGCTAATAAATTATTGACTTTCCCACAGTTCTTCCAGTGCCGGCTGATGGTTCCCGGTAATCACTTCGCTTCCATATTCACAGAGTCCAGCTGTGTCTTTTCGAAGAGCTCATTTATGGCAGCTTGCGATAATGTGATATTTTAGCAACGTCAGCTTTTACGCAAGATATAAAAATCCTCCAATTTATTGCCCCTTGCTCCCAGTGCACACAAAAAAGGAAAGAAACCCATAGAAGTTTCTCATTCACATTTAGGTGAACATGACTCCTCTCTCCTGTCCTCCCTTTGTCTGTATTAAGTTCTCTGCCAAGCACGGAGGAACCACGTGCCCTTTCTGCTCTGTTGGAACCCTTTAGCTCCGGTGATGTGCAGCCTAAGTACAGATGCAGCAGGCAGGATCCTACCGAAGAGCTGAGAAATGTGTAATTTCACCAACCTGCAATCCCTCCTGCGCAGCATTTCCAGAACACCTGGCACACATGTGGACCCAAGGAGCGCTTCCAGACAAATATCTGATACTAATTAAAAAGATGAACAAGCCAGACCATCAGCTCTATAAATCAACACTCCCTGCTACTGCCATACACTCAGTTTACAGCAGTTGAGTATCTATTCCTTACTACGGCCAGTTTTAACCCCAGACGGACCTGCTCCCTGGCAGCCCCAAACCCAGCGCTTGCTGTACCAGTTAAAATAAGTTTTGTTAGCACGGCTGGTGGAGAACGGATTGAGTGTTCCTTGGGCTAGTGGCATTTGGGAAGCACCCGTGTAAATTTGGGAAGCCAGGAAAGGTTTTTAAAGCCCCAGAGGTTCAGAGAGCATGTCTCTCTGAAAGACAGCGGAACATCGGCCCTGCTCACTCAGGTACATGCATCTGCACCCAGTAAATTCAGTGTCTTCCTGCCTCTGGTGCGGCCGATTTAGGACAAGAGAGACTTGTATATCAGTGCTTTTGATAAATAAATATGCCTAAATAATCAAAACTGGGCCGTTTTGCCCTTAAGAGCTCAACATTTTCTAGAGTAGTGAAAAAAGTTTCTAGAAATGATGGTAGTAGGGAAAGGAGGGGCAGGGAAGACTTGTGCATTAGGAGGCTTAGAAGAGAAGAAGATCTTCTTTTTCCCCCTCTTTAACTGAAGCAGCTTGGAGTGTTAAACTGAAACACTGCAGGGATTCCAGCGGGATCAGCTCCTGTCAAAGGTTCATATTTTACGCCTGATCTTTCAAAGGTTAGGGCAGCACATTTGCTATGAGATAGAATGATAACTTTGTCCTTCGGACTAAAATAACAGAGCCGAGCATCTTTTCATTCAAACAAGAGCAGAATTTATAGGATAAAGGGTAAGTGGGCGTGGATGCGCGCATTGGAGGAGAAGCAGGATACAAAGTCTACAGAACATCAGCACAAGGATGACAGAAGCTATTCTGTGCCCCAGAGGGGATGCACGCAGGTCCTGGGCGTTGTTTAACCCGCCGGGCTGAAGGGACACAAAAAAACCACAGCAGGGAAAGCAGTAACTGGCTATGAGACACTAACTACACTGCCACTCAAGGAAAGGGGCTTCAAAGTACGGTGTGCGCAAGACAAGCTGGAAGAGGAAGAGCTGATCTACCAAAGGCCTCAAATCACTCCATCCCAGTGAGAACAGCAGGGGAGAAATCAATAACCCGAGCAAGAAACTGTAATAACAACTGACATTTATACAGCATCAGATACCCAGGTGTCCCCAAACACTTGACAGATATTACAAGCTGAACTGATTTACAAGCAGGGGATCTGGCTCCTCACAGAACATCGATTCCCACACGAAGGTGAAGGAACTCCTGTGGATTTTGCAGCAACCTTCACCCATCACTCCATTGCAGGGGCGAACATCCGGATGCTCTGACCTTCAACATCTCGCACAATTTAGCATAGAAATTTCCTCCACTACGGACAAGACTTTTCACATTTGGGAAAGCAAACGTTTCTTTCGTATAGCTGGACAGAAAGCATGCAAGTATTGTGAGGACAAACTCATATGCCTCTTCACAGTGCTCTGCTCACCTTGTAATCTCCTCAGCCCTTCATATCGGAATCCAACTTACACATCACTCTGCTTTATATTAGACAGGAATATTCCAAGCAGCCTCTAGGCACGGGTTTGCCTTGGGCACAGATGCTCAGCAGAGGCAACCACACCATTTTGAACAGGGTTTTTCCCTTCTCTTTGCCCCAGCCTTGCATTTCTTCTACAAAAAGGAAAAATGAAAGCGGGAGAGGACATAAGACTGAGATTCAAAGGCCCAGTCTACAGAAAAAAATGAGTGCTTTGTAGCTAACAAGGAAAGCACAGGCCCGATGGCACCAACAGCTCTAAGATCCCAGATGCTCATTAGGCCTGAGACACTCAGACTTATAGCAGCCTCTGCCACTCGAGATGCTGCTGCAGCAGCAGGTGATGACTTGGCTACGCTGGAGTCCAAACGTGTCCAGAGATAAATTAAAAAAGCACTAGGAACCTTCCACTGCTTTGGAGAGGGACTTGAATTTAATATCTAACACCGAAACACTACATTTCCACCCTTCCTCCACATCTGTGAGCTGATGCAACTGTTCGGTTCTAATAATAATAATGTAAACATATGAGGATTTTTTTTATTATTATTAATAAAAAATTCCTTGAATTTTTCATGTGTTTTTCATCTTGTGTTTTCCTCCTCGGGGCATCCTACCCACACCATGCAATGTGCGTGGGAGGAAGCGAATGGAGGCAACGCGGGGAGCTGGCTGGGCTGCGAACGCAGCAGAATCGCCCTCTGCACTCAGAGCAGCACAAACTGCCTCGTGCAACACGGAGCCCCAGGAAAAACACGTCTGCAACTTCTCACTGCTTCTCCTTTCTCTCTTTTTGATCCTCACGTTTCTCTTCCTCCCTGATCCTGAAGACGCTGCACAGTTAAGTCAGCACACCGCCACTGGTTCCAGCTGCTGCCAGCTGTGGAAAGAGTCCTTTCAAGTCACCCGTCAATTTCTGCAGAGGCGACTGCTCCTTCTAGAGATTGACAATTTTCAAATTAAATATGCAAGAAAGGTGGGAAGTTCTGTGTGGGGAGATGGAAAGAAAAGCAAACCCAGCAGACATACAAACTTTTTAAAGGGCTTCCTGAATTCCCACTTCACATTTCTCCCCCAGAACATCAATGCTGATGATCATCTCTGCCACACTGGGATGTGTGACAATTCCTCCGCTATTTTGATAAGCCCTGGGAGAAGAGCGGAGGACTGCTGCAAAGTTTTTCAGCTCACTACAGCTTTCAAATCACAAAAAAAGCAGCTCAATGGGAGGTTGTTGAGACTGATGTGTCAAAACCCACTCCTCCTTTCAGGCAACAGATACGTTTGCAGGCCTTGGGTAGTCCCAAATAAAGAGAAAATTTGTTTAAAATCTTCAGTAATACTTCTTCCAGAATCAGTTTCAAACCGCTAAAGTAATCCATTTGGATTTCAAGCTGCAGTTAGAAATTTGCAGTAAACCAAGACACTGGGAACAATCCTTAGGAAATAGGAACAGGAAAATCCTGTTGCCAAGAATATTGTCTACAAGGGTTTGCATCCAGCCCCTGCAAAGTCTGGATGATATCAGAGTGAAACCTTCTCAGCTAAACTGCTGCCGTTTTTCTGATTACCCCTAATGTTCTCGCTATACTTGAGCTCCTTGGGTACAAACAAACCTGGACTAAGTTTTCTAGTATCATAAACAAATAATCGTTGGACAAAATTAAAATCTCACTGGTATTTGTTCGGCATTGTAAAAGTGACTTCATCAGGCCTAACAAGCATAATTAGTTCCACTGAGCTGCTTTTCGGTTGTACACGGGAACACTGGAGCTTGGTCAAACACCTATTGAGACATTATTTCCCAACTCAGATTTTTTGGCTGTGCAGGCTGGATGACTCAACAGGCTTTTCTCAATTCACCAGTCACACAGCAGCAGCCCCTACACCCCAAGGAGCACACGGAACGGTTTTTGCCAGCCCCGGTACCCAGAGCAGGGTTGTGGTGAGGCCACATGCTCTCCTTGTATTAAGAACTCTGAACACAAGAGACACCACAAATTAAAAAACAACATAGAACCAGATGAGGAGCAGCATAAAGGAGCTTTGATTGCTGTTGTTATGCAGACAGCCTTGTTCTGAGTGCGAACAAGCTCCAGCAATGCACCAACCTCCCTCTGTTCTCCTCAAGCACCCAGCCTGCTTCCCTCCAACGTTACACACTCGTCACAGACAGTTTTGCATCTTGTTTTAAAGAGAACTGAAAACATGTTACAAACAAACCCCCTGCCAAACTCCATAGTCTGTGGCACATCCGTCCTTGGCAGAAGGTTAGGATGCAGTCTCCAACAGTTGTGATCAAGCTTTCCTTTTCTTCTCTGTTATGAATTAAGTTTCAGAAGAAAACTATTCACGGATACCTGACTAATTCCAGGCATATTTTGACTGTGCTGCATCTGTGATGATTGTTCAGTTTCTGGTAGCCAAAGACAGTGGTCACACACGCAACGGCACCAAGAAATGATGAACCCAACAGCCCCCACAAACATCCCAGGAACATAACACACCCAGATGATGGGAGCTCCTGCAAAGCTCACATAGTACCAGTTACTCATGGTAAAAGGGCAAAGCTACACACCTTCCTGTCCATTTTATTCATCTCGCCACGCAAAAAAGACCTTAGAAGCATCTTATCTTTGGTGCATCTGCTTGGAGCCCATGCACTGAGCTTGGAGTATTATAGAGACATTGCACCAAGCACTGATGAATCTGAAGCACTCAAATCTTTTCAAGGCTCAAAGACTTTTCAAGGCTTCAATAGAGTTTAATAGCCCAGAGTAACCCTTTAAAACAAGGCTGCTGTGTGTACTGCAGCAACCACAGCAATTCTTAAAATTCTGAAGTGCTACTGACAACGTCACTGTTTTAACAGCACAAGCGACCTTGTCACAGCACATACCCGCTCACCCCATGTTGATGGAACCAGAGGAAGACAAAAGAGATACCTCACTTGCCAAACATGCGCTCCAACAACCCTTTCTCCAAAGCTTTTCCTCTTATCACACAAGAAGAAATCCTTTCACACAAACCGAGATGGTTTTCAGGCAGTAACATTAAAATGATGACCTATTCTGAATAAGCCCAGGCAAAATCTAAATTTAGATTCAAACCTAGGCTTCTCCAATACCTTCAGGCACTTTAGTGCCAGTTCTGTCTTGCCCTCATATTATTTTTACATCTAAGCGCTAGCTCCTCTGCAGTATTTCTCAACTTATACTCACAGTGAAAGGTTCAGGCTTAAGGCATTAGTTTTATTGCCTCTAGAAACACATTACTACATTTCTAAGTTAATACCAAGCACAAAGAAAACAGAAATGGTTATGTGGAAAACACCTGCCACAAAGTTTGAACCTGCTGGAGTGGCAACCGAGCAGCCCACTGTGTAAAGCACAGGGAAATTAGAATCAGCTGCCTAGGTACAAAAAAACTAATTAAACTCCCATCCATCTTAATACTAAGCTCCTTAAGGTAGGAAATTTCATTTGCTATTGAACTATGTAACATGTTCAGATAGTATGGATGTTTACCGCAGCAGAAATTTCACCAGAAGCAGCCACACAAGCACCTTTTGTTTCACAACCATATTTACACCTTGTTCAGTTGTATCCTCAAAAAGGCACATGATCCCTGCACAAAAGATCAGAACTAGAATCTTTACACAGTCTCTAACTTAATATCTTTCCTTCCTTCCTTATGTTTTAATCTTTTCTAGCTCCATGCTAGATTTCTTCCCTGCAAACACCCAATTTAGATTGCATCAGGAGGAGCTAAGCAAGAAAAAGTGCTTCACTGTCTTGTCAGCAGATTACAGAAAGCCTTCTCATTCAAGTTTACCCGGTTGGAAACACAAGTAATTGATGTGAACTTGAAAAATATATGATTTGGAAGAGGGGGGTGGGGGAAGCTTCTCGCCAGCATTGCTGTTCCACCCAGCTTGTACCTCAGTCAATCACACAGGGCTGCTTAATCGGTAGCTCTATTATCACCTTTCCTTCCTGCATTTACTTCGGGCCCAAGAGCCACGGGGAGGGAAGCCAAAATGAGAACAAGGTGTAAATATGCACGTGGTGCTGTGGTTTCTTATTTGTCACTGGTTTCTGAAAATGAAGCTGCAGTGAAGGGAAAACAAAATATTCAGTTAGGAGAGCGGCTGGTGAGTCTGCCTGCCCGAGCACGGCTGGTGTGGGGAGGAATGAGGCACAGGGAACAAGAAGCCCCAGCACAAGGCTCTTGACATTCCCTCCACATCTTGCAGGTCAAAACCCGATTCCGAGCCACAGCAGTAAATTTGAGCCCATTTGCTCAAGACATACAAGTGCCTGAATATGCGGGTTAACATTCTGGCATTTTCTTCACGCAGTCTTCCACCATCTTATAAAAAACTTAATTACCCTGTGCAATTGCTATTTCTGGTACCAGAAAAGCAACCTGTATACAGCCCTGCTCAATTATGCAGTGTTACAGGAGTGTAAAGCCAATCACTCAAAAATATAATTTGAAGCTGTTATTATTTATATTGTGGCAGGGACCCCAGGTGAGCTCAGAGTCCAAACTTAACAGGTGTTGCACATATTTCCTTTCAATTAAATACTGTAATAGGGAGACCAGCCCAAGGCTAGAGGGAGCCAAATTAGGAAATTGCATGAGAACTACAAATAAAACGTATCACAGATTCATTCAAGGGAGGTTCACAGGAACTTGGCTGGCTGGTCCTCTGGGCAGCAATCTCTGTTACTAAGGAATAAGGCAATCTGTCCTCACTGGAGAAAGACCCTCTCAAAGTGACATTTTCTGTTGACACCACGGCCAGCCACGACTTTTCTTGAAGTGGAGGAACAAATCTGGGAGCTCTACCACCATCTCGGATGAACCCTCACAGGGTTCTAAGGAATTGCTGCTGCCCTCCTGCTTTGTTTTTGCCTTTGTCTTTTTTTGGTGGCTGACTTCCCATTCCAAGCAAAACCAAAGCCACCCAGCACACCAGCACTGAACAGCTGCTTGCTTACTAACAGTCCGAGTGTGGATTGGCACCTCTTCCAAACGCTGTTAAACAGAACGATTTGTTGCTCATCTGGAAGGCTCCCAAGGAAGCCTCCTTAACTGAAACACAACTTCTCCCCCTTTACCTTCCACACAGAGGAAGAAAACTAAACAAACCAACTTCCACAGGCACCTCCCCATTTATTGTCACCTCCTCTTAGCAGTGTGCACAAGAGACCACTGTGAACAATTACATGAATCAGGAACAATTTCCTACCTTTGCTACCCAGATTCAGCTATTGGCCACTGCACAGGGGGACTAAAAGGGAATGTTAGTCTGTTCTGGTATTGGCATCTCCCTTGGGAAGGCTGTCAGTGTTAATAAGATTCCGTAACGAGCATGCAAGTCTTTAAAGCAGGCTTGACTAGTGATTGCAAGGAATGCCAGTCATCTCGAGCTCAGATTTAACTCCCTCCCACATACAGCTTTTGTCAGCTTGCTGTTTACAGCTTAAAATTATTGACATCATAAATGTTGAATCATGAAGCTGAAATTAAAAGAAACAATTCCTGCTTTTCTTGTGACTCCCTCCTTTGTTGCATACCCCTCTCTCCCCCCGGCTTTGGTTGTGTACCTCATTCAGTTTATGTGACACATCTAAGTCTCAGAGGGACGAAAGCTATGGCAACAGGAGTTGTGCATCTAATCCCTGATGCAGAGTGCTAAAAACGTACCATGCAGCATCACATTTCCTATTCACAAGACTGTTCATGTTTTCATTCATGTTAAACTCAGGAGACAAGTTACAGAAATCCTGTATAAGGGGAAAAACTCTGCAGCGGATACCACATGGGGCAGGGCACTCAGTTTATAGCACTGAAGCAGTTTCATGGGAGCAGGTGGAAATGGGGCTCACACCTGGAAGTAGGACATCAACCTGGAAGCATAACAAGAAACAGTACAGCGAGTAAAAGTGTCTGGGAACTGCTAGGGACTTGCTCATACTGTATTTTTGCTCTAGGTCACTACTTCTACACATGTACAAAGGCTGACAATTTAGTATCACATACCTGAACAAGGCTCTATAAACTTGGTTTGCTTCAGCTGCTCACATATGCAAGTCACCATCTGACCCAGCACCTCTGGGTCATTTTGCATTTTTTACACAGCCCTCTGCTCTTTTTGCACTCAGATAAGTAGTACAGACCCATCCACCCTGTCTTTGTGAACCAGAACAGCTTCTCCTTCCCCAGGTAAGCAGCCTGCAGACAGCTACACAGCCATGCCCAGAGAAAACCCACCAAGAGCAGCCAGCTGGGCCCAGCAAAAAACTATGAGCTAGACAAGCATTTAGAAATACCTGGACTCCACACACATTTAAAAAAAGAAAAAAAGAAAACAAAACAAAACAAGACAAGACAAAAGACTCCATCAAACCAAACCTTGAGTGTGCTCTTCATTCAGCTCTGCGCTGAGAATTAATACATGATTCACAGCTCCTTATCTGTGGGCTGAAAACTGGCTGCTTATGAATGAATATTTTTGTAACCTAAAGGATGTACAAGGCCCGCTCTATGATAGCTTCTACATATAGACCATGACTAGTACCAGCAGACAGTACAAGCAACATCTAAACCCTCAAAATAAACCCAAAAAACACAGACTTACCTCAGCTTCCACACAAAGCAGCTTCTCCTGAAGGGATGTTCCAAGGGAAATGGAGCAGCTCTAGGATCCCAGCACCTTCAGAGTAGAACATGAACCACTGCTAGACCACCAGCTCTAAAAAACACCCTGACCCTTCCTCTCTGCCTCCCTGGCCACAAATAAAGGCTTTGGTGCAAACTAGATAATGGCAGACGGGTGCGGGCTAAATTAAATTCAGGTGGGATTAAAGCACAACCCTTTTGTTATTAGAGACAGATTTGAATAGAGGGCAATTAGGGTAAAAATCACCAAGGCAGAGCAGATAATTAACTTTATAAAAGCTTTCCTTTTTCATGGAAAAAAGTAAAGTTTGAGATGCTGTAATAGAGCTGGCAAACAACAGGGGGAGGCCTCTCGGTGGAGAGGGGGGCCCCGTGCAGCTGTGTCCCGTTTCCCGCCCCCCGCCATGGCCCACCTGAGGTTTATTGGTGGCCCTGGTTGCCAACACAGCTCAGCTGGGCCACGGTGGTCACAGGAGCAGCTCCAGGTGCGGCCATTCCACAGAACGAAGGACACCAGACAAAAGGAGGAGGAGGAGGAAGGGGCAGAGCTTTGGCGGGTGCAGGGGGCGGGCTGTGAGGCGGGGTGGGTTCCAGAACATTCTGTGGCCTGAGTGGGCATTGAACGCCACAGAAATCTCTCCAAGAGGCATCCTGGGCAGTCTCTCTAAAGCTTAAAGGTACGTTTTATGCTGTTTTTATTTTGGGGGACCGTTTTGTGCCTGGAGGTGAGGTGGTCCCCATGTGAGCTGCTTGCAGGAGCCGTGTTTCCTCACAGCCCCTCCTGTGGCAGCCATGTTCCTCTGCTTTGAGGCTGCTGCCTGCACCTTCTTGATTAAAATGGCCGCTGTTGCCTCAAACTTTTTAGTCAAATGCTCTCTGTCTTTATAATTTTCTACATTAAGATATTCCTTGTCTGAGTTCCACTTTAAACTGGAGAGCTTGCAGAGAAGGAAAGTTTTT
The DNA here is from genome assembly GCA_013399365.1 of Pampusana beccarii. Classification (NCBI taxonomy): domain Eukaryota; kingdom Metazoa; phylum Chordata; class Aves; order Columbiformes; family Columbidae; genus Pampusana; species Pampusana beccarii. The sequence continues at coordinate 2,041,149 of VWYH01007286.1, forward strand.
CCACTTTAAATAGGAAATAAAGCTAGCAGTGAGTTTGGCTTAGTCTGGTGGTGGAGACTTGGGGGGGAAGGTGTGAGCAGCTGAAAGAATCCCTGATGAGCATTTCAGTTTGCATAGAAACATGCAAATAAGATGTTTTTTGAAGCCATATGGGGAGTCTCACTCTGTTCAAGCTGTATCTTAACATCTGCTGGTTACCTCTTACAGCTGAAATCTGAGGTTACCGGCATTATGTTTATTCAGTAAATTTTGAGATCTTGCTGTTCTGTATATAGGTAGTGTACTTTTGTTTTTATTCCAGGATTGTTGTGGCACATTGGATGTAGATTTACAAATGTACGTGGAAATTTTTGAAAGAACTAGTGTCATATAGAAATGTATTCCAGTAAAGATTCTAATGACATCTTCAAAGAAAGCTTGAACACTTGGATAATTTGTTAACAGAAACCAGACTTGAGGGCAGTGTAGGCACTTACATGTTTCAGAGGCACTTAAAAAAGGATGGTATGGTTAACGCTGATGGTGGGGGATGAGGTTTTTGTGCTGCAGTGTTTCATTCCAAAGCTGATCTGGGCTGTAAGCAGTTGTCAGGGCCTGTGAAATGGTCCCTTGCAGGGGCAGTTTGTCCTTGCTTGGCCCTTAGTTTTTACGACAAGAAAACTAAATTTTACTGAGGCTACTGATAAGCTTTGAGCCGGCGCTGTACGGTTGTTTTATGTGTGTCAGGGTTTGTCTGGGTAGGGAAGCCGATTCTTGTGGGTATTGCAAAGCAAGGCACTCCAGACTGCACATTTGAAACCAGCTGTGTGGGCTTGCTTTCCAAATAGCTGGGAAATGTTTGGTTAGTTTACCTGTGTGGGTGAGCCCAAAAATGGCCAATGCGCTCCCCTCTGATGGCAGAGAGGTGCTGTTTGTAATTCAGGCTGTTGTCTGTTTGACAGCCTGCAGATGTTGTAAAGCACCCCTCCAAAATGTTCAGGTGATGAGGCTGTGCTGAGCAAAATGGGATGGCTTCCTTTCCAAGGGCTGTTTGAACTTTTTGTTAGATGAAGTCTCTCCTTGCAACTGAGGTGTTTGTAGCTCCCTGGACCCAGCAGTGCATCTGTAGGAAACAAGTGGTAAATATACAAAAGCATCTCTTGTTCCTGCTACGTGTTGGTCCTGGGAGAATCTGTCCCAGGAAACTTCATTAATCAAGAGAACCCCCAAACAGTCTGAAGATTATTTTAATGGAGTAGTTATAGCTAATGTAACAAGACATATTCAACACAGAAAATATGAACTAAATCCAGACATGGGAATTAACTGGGAGTATATGAGGTAACTTAATTATTTACCTAATTCTGTGCTTTGGATGTACCTGGGGGCTCTCAATGTTTCCCCATAAGCAGCTTTGAGTCTACATAGCATTTACTTTAGACTGAGTGAAACAAGAATAAATATAGCAACAGAAGTAAAATCTTTATTAGAGAGCAGGTGTGCTGATCTCCTCTTTAACATGCCACATTAATTTGGCCTACAGCAATTGCAGCTGCCCCAACTGAAGTGAAGAGCCTTGAAAATACAAAGGTGCAAGAGCAAGAAGACAGTCCCTGTGGAGGTATTTCCCATTGGTGAGTCTTAGTGTGTGTGGTGATTTAGATGCAATTTTTGTTTTAAAGGGGTTGCCGAACAGTTGTACTCGGCTACTTCAAAGCAGTACCCAGAAAAGAAAGCAGCTTTGTTCTGGTGTCCCCGAGGAGGCCGGGGAGAGGCTGCTCATGCAGGGAACACAGTCTGCAGCTGAATTGTCTCCTCTGTGTCTGCTCTTGCCAGTGCTGCCATGCAGGATGATTTGAATCCTATATTGGAGTCTCTGAGTAAATTAAGCTTAGGAAATCTCGGTCTACCCATGAACACCGTTGTGGGGCAGACCCATTTATTGATTGACTCTTATGTCGATAAAAGTCCAGCTATGGATGTATGTACATCCAACGCTGTAGTCCCTGGTTCTGCTTTTCAGAAAGTGTAAATGAGTGCAAAACTGTGTAAGTGCTTAAGTGCTGCCGTAGAGGGAAGCAGGATCAGTTGTGCTTGCAGGAAAAGAGGGCGGTGGGGGATAGTCTCTCTTCTAGTAGTCACTAAAACTACTGGCCAAATTTTTGTTGAAACCTTATTAGTAACACAGATCACTTATTTTATTGAGAAGCTTTAAGGTATTTTAAGAAACCTTTTCCTGTTCCAAGATGATTTACTTAAGCTCAAGTTTTGTGCTGGGAAGAGGTATTGGTGGGGTTTTTTGGCTTTGCTCTTCCTGCCACTGTCTATTTTCTAAACTAGTCAGTGAAAAAGGTACCTTTATTTCTCTGTTACATCTTATTCCTTGAGTTTTAGCACTTTGGTATAGGGTTTGTTTCCTAAAGAGCGGTGTTCTGGATTAACATGTAGAAGGGCTTTTGGTGCTTGTATTGTGATGCCTAATTAGAGCAGTAATGTGCCATGGGAAGGAGTTATTTTGGAAGCACAAGGAGTAGGAGAAACATTCCTGCTTAAACAGAGAGGAAGAGGAGTGTCAGAAAAGAGGTAAGCTTTGTTTACAGGCTCCTGAGCAAAGGTGGTATGAGCAGCGAAAAGTTCAGCAACAATAGACTTGGTAAAAGTTGCCCTTGACTGCTTACAGGCATAATTTTAATTTAAATGTAATAAAAAACTAAAAGGGAAAATTAAGATGCAAGAAAGCAGTTAAAAAGCCTGTCTGAAGACAGCTGCAAAATGGTTTTATTCCAAGCAAATATAAGGAAACTGTTTGGTTTTTTATCGTCAAACAATAATAGTGCCTTCATTTATACAATGCCTTTTACAGCCAAATCCTTTTCATAGATTACTTCCAAAACAACACAAAAGTTGATTTATTTTTAAACCCTGTCCTCATAACCCTTTTCTTCCCAGCGGTGCAGCGGCTGTTGGGTGCTGTGCAGTGATTTGGGGGCTGTTTGTCCGGGTCAGGAGTAAGCGGGGGCTCCACGGCTGCACATCAGGCTCTTTCCCTTAGTGCCAAGCCCAGGGGCAAAGCTCCACCATTAAACCTTTGCTCTGTGGGGCCATGCAGCTCACACCAAGGATGAGGGATGCTTGTTCTGCCTGGGCTGCCCTTTATCTCAACTGCTTTGTTTTTCTTTTTCCTAGGCAGTTGCCTTTCCAGCTGTTTAGTCTTTTTCCCAGTCTGTGTTATGTCCAGATGCTGATAGACGTGCTCTGTGTTCGCATCTCTCTTTTGGAGTTGTTTTAGCATAGACAGATGCCTAGGAGGTCTGTGGATTCCACTTCACTTGACTTTCCTAGCAGACCTGAAAATGAAGTGATCGGCTTGCTTCTCTTGCAACAGACACAAAAATAGAGGTGGCTGTTTCCCATAGTACCTTTTAAAAACCCTGCTGCTCTCTACAGAGGGTAAAGAATACCCCTGCTGTGACACGGGTTACATAGACACAGCCCTGTCTGATCTGGGGATCTGGCAATATTTTGAAAGGTTAGTCAGCATAATCCATAGATCGCTGGGGGGTCGGGGAGTTGAGGCACATGAGCTCTCCGAGCTGTGTGTCTGTAAATCCCTTGGACTTCAGCTGGAGATGTAAGGCCATAGCCACAGCTCTGCATGATAGAAAGGATTTTGTATGTAGCTGTGAAATGGTCACTGCTCTAATGATCTGGATTTTTCTGTCCTTTTCTGTGATGGGCGGTCAGAGCACTGTGGAATAAGGAGGTTGATTTGTCCTGTTTATTTGGGCTACCTTGACTTTTTGCTCAGATAGAGAGATGTGAATGGATAAGAATGCTCTTGGTGCGAGTAGGAGCAAAAGCAGTGTAAGGTACAGGTGGGAAAAAGAAAGTAGATGTGATGTCAGACCATCCAAAGGAAAAGTTAGTCCTGAACACTTAATTTCAGACGTGAGAGGCTACAGCAGGTCCACTGCCAATTGTTCTTGGGTACCTGTTTTAATCCCTTGAGTTTCTACTATATGACTCTGGCTCCCCAAGGGAGCAGCTGACTGGATAAGCAGTAATTACATGTCTAATGGCAGAACCTAGAACTAGAAGCCCCAAGAATCCTGACTTGAAGCTTTGTGCTTGAAAGGCAGGAATTGAATCTTTCACTGGGTGAGGAACTTGAAACCTCCAGCCAATTAATAACTGCTATAAAATACTGCTTTAGTCTAGAAATGCTGAGAGGGAATTTAATGTACCTTAAGGAGGGCGGGGGTTACAGCTTAATTAATTAAGTTTTGGAAAGTCTGTAATCCTTGGACAAAGCGCTCTGTGTAGATGTAATATGCAACAGCTACTCTTAATGCAAACTGTTCTAGTTTCACATGGACTAGGGACATGAGATGCTTTTAAAAGAGAATTGCTGTGATGACACTCTTTTAAACAAAGAGAGATTGGGAACCTGGCTCGTGATGTGGTCACAGCCAAGGCAGAGGACTTGCAGACCTCTTGTCTGCTGGCGTGTGTGTGACACTTGGGCTTCTGAGCCTCTTTCCCTGCAGCTTGGGAGTGATCAGAGTATTACAGCTGTCAGTGTGTATATCTGTATCTTCAGCAATCGTTTTATCCACAGGGACCACAGCCCCTTAGTTAACTGCTGGTTGGTTGATGTGCCTCAGTTGCTGAACAGTATTGGCTTAATCCACGAGGGTGTTTACTGCACTAGTGCGACACACTGCAGCATGTGCATGGTTAACTTGAGCTGATCAAGTGGTACCTCAGCCACGGTTGTGCACATACAGCTTTGTCATCTGCTGCCCTGGTGACAGGGTTTGAGTTACAGGAACCTCTGTGTGGCTGTAGGTGCCCTGCAGGACAGGACCTTGCGGGATTTGAGAGCCCCAGGGATGTTGTGGTGACTTAGAGCTGCTTGACCTTGCGCTGAGCAAGTGCGAAGGACGTGAGCTGCCTTTCTGCTGGAGCAGCCACCTGTCTGCACAGAGGCATGGTGACTTGGGTCACCAGGACATGTCTGTCAGTGCCAGTGCGAACAATGCCTGGGACGTCCCTAGAGAGGAGAGCTCTAGTGCCATCAGCGCTGCTGTCTGTGCTGCTGCAGGAGCTCTCGCAGTGCACTTCAGAAGGGCTGCTTTTCATCCTCTCTGTTCACAGGGGGGTGTTAAGTCATGTCACTTCACCCCAGCGTGGTGGCTGCTTTGTCCCAGCTGATGCTGGCTGTCCTACTGCCTGGCTCTGAAGAAGCTGATGCTGAGGGTCATGCACTTAATTCTGAGCACATCCTCCCCACTGAGCTGGAGCAGAGAGATCACACAGACCTGAAGCTTTCTGTCCCTGCCTCCTACTGCAAGTGACACTTGGCAGCTGCTTTGAGAGCCAGAGGGACAGAAAGATGTGGGGGTGGCTGTTGTGTTCCCGAGACCCCTGTCCTCAGAGGGGTTCGTGCTGGGAGCACGGGATGCATCTTGGAGCTGCCTGGAGAACAGTGGGAAGTGTCAGAACTTCCCAGAGCTACTCGCTGGGGCCGGGCAGGAGCATATGGGCCTCTCATGCATGGGTTGTCTCTGTTGTTGGAGTAATTGCTCATCTGGCGAAAAGCCATTCCAATTCAGATGTTGAAGAGGAGCTGCTGGGGACACTTTCCAGGTTTCGGCCCTCCCCCCTCGCCACCTCCTTGCTGTCCTAATTAAATTTAATATTAAAATAAAACATTAAAAACATTATCATAAAGCTTTAATCTGAGGCACATACGCCTCTTTCTAATTTGTTAGGTCATTAGCAAGGCAAAGTAAAGAGAAGTGAGTTTGTGGCGTCTAGAATGTCTGAGGAATCAGCATTTTGAGGATGGGGCTATTCTTTGTTTTTAAGTGAGCGTGAGCTCCGCTGAGTGGGCTTGGCAGGGTTATGCTGTCTAAACCCGGCGTTTTAACAGCATCGCACGGAGCGGTGCCAAATGTGGCAGTTGTGCTTGTTGGTGCTCTGGGAGTTTGCGCTGCCAGACCCAGAGCTGGGATTCCCTCTTCTCCTTCCAGCACTGTGAGACTTTCTTAATGTATATTGGAATTTAACTTGTGGGATTTTTGAGCCCTTTAACTCTTTGCATCTCTTGCCTGCGATTGCGAAGATTTAGTCTGTCTTGTTTTGCTCAGCGAAAGCCGTAATAATTTGATTACAGAAATGGCAGCTTCCAATAAAGCACAAGTAGCGCAGTCAGCAGTAGAGATGGGTCTTTCTCCTGCATTCATCCTATGTAGTCATCATGTCATAAACTCTCTGAAAAGCCCTTTCAAATGGCACTGAGGCTTATGAGAAATAAGAAAGGATTGTACAGCCTTGGAGATCAGAGTTGCTCTGTTGTTGTCAGTGGTTTCCTTCACCAGCCCCACTTTGTCTGTTGTGAAGCTTGGCCATGCAGTTCACGCTGCCTCTCAGTTTCAAGCAAGGAAAGGTTCTTGCATTAACATTTTTTTTTTTTTAAGAAGCAAAATCTTGAGCAGTAGTTGTGCATTTGCTTGATGAATCTTCTTCCCTGCATATGTTCAGTGCTTGGATGAATGGGTTATTTAAGTGTATTTGAAGGTTATGACAGACACCTGTAAACAGACAGATATTGATAAAAATGTCATTTGGAACCAGATATCTGCCTTTCTTGCAATTCAATTACTACTGATGGCAAACAGCCCAGAACTAGCAGCAAAGTGCATTAACCTGAACTGTGGTGGGCAGGCTGTCCTTAGAGCGAACATGATCAGGGCCTTATTTACCTCTTGCTTTGATGTAACTCCAGGCGTTAATGGAGTTATTTGTAATTTACACCAGAACAAACCAGGATGTGTGTCTATAGCCGTACTGTGGGCTTGTTAAACCACAGTGGATCAGCTAAATGGTGCCAAGGCTTGTACCTGAAGGCTCTGGTCTTACCTGCTCCTCCAAATGCCCAGACTTGCTCCAAACAAGTCACTTCACCATGGAACATCCTTTGGCTTTTGCTGCACCGTAAGTCCTGGAGGGATGAAGCTCCTGTTCTGGTTATTGTTCTCCAAGCTAGAGAGTGATATAATATGAATGGAAGAGTTACTGTTGCACATTTCTCTAGGTTGAAGTCCAGAGCTGTCCACAATGAAATGATTATTTGGTGATAGTTTTAGCTTTCAGAGGAGAAGTGAAACCAAAAAGACAAGGTTAATGGAAGTTGCATTTCATCTGGATTGCTCTTATTTCCTGTTTTATAAGCTGATGTTCTGTGCAGGTGCTTGGTTTATATCTTCATGCTGTCAATAAGCCCAATGCGTTAGAGCAGACAGGATTAATGCAGATTTTAAGGGCTATATTTAGAAGTAATTTAGCTATCATCAGTCAGAAGGGTGGGGAGAGATGTGATGGTTATTCATACTGATTGAATATTCTATTGATAGAGATAGTTATTAACCCTAAACATGTCTTGCCATCATGCTTTCATGTATCAAACAAGAAGAAAATCAACCCTTGAAATTCAGATAGAGGGAGGAGAGTTCAAGTGATGAGCTGGCTGCAAGAGAGGCCACTGGGGCTGGCTGGGTGGCACTGGGACAAGTGACAAGCAGCAGTGGAGCAGGAGGCAGACAGCGGGCTGATGGGTTTCTTTGGATGGCACAGGTGTTCAATGTGTTTAGAATTTGGGGGGTGTGATATAACTTTCCCTCTTGAGTGAGCAATGAATGTACTTCCTCAGATTAAATTTCTGCCTTTTTTTTAATTTATTTTTTTTTTCCCCAGAGGTATGAGAGTAAGGAAATAGTCTGTTAGTGAGTGATCTCTGCCTTATGAGCAAGCAAGATCAAAATGCTCCTGCTCTGATTGATGGTAATTAGGCTAAGGAGCCATGGGGCAGGAGGAGGCCAGTGAAGAACCAAGTGTTGGGCACTCGATACAATTTCATCTTGGTTTCTAAAAGCTCTGCCCTGCACTCTCTGCTCCCTCATTGCATTTCCTGAACAGAGATTTCATTTCAGATAGTGCAGTCAGCGCTTCACACTTTTAGGAGCATTTATAAAATCGAATTACCAGAAATAATCATGGTAATTAACATATAGAGTTATAAGGAGGAAGATTAATTACAAAGCTGTAATTCATCTGTAAAATATAAACCATGAGGAAGGCTTGAGTAGGTTAGCAGAAGCAGGGTACACTTGGAGATGTGCACCCAAGGAATTCAGCCTGTGCTGCTGCGCAGCCTGAGCCTCCTGGCACCGGGAGAAGAAAGGAAACCGAGGCACTGAGAGGTGAAGTGACTGGTCTTTGCTATCCAGAAAATCAGATGGGAACGAGACCTGAAAGACCTGACTCTGCTGCTTGCTGCAAATGAGGGACAGAAATCCTTTTTCATTATGCTGAGTGTTTTGTGCATTAGAATTTGAAGAAGTTGCAGAGGAGCTCAGTGGCGTTGCTGGGATCCCGGTGTGTCTGGACCCTGGTCCCGCAGCAGTGTGCTCTGTCACAGCTCAGCACCAGCAGGGGCTGCCCCGCTTGATGTGATGGTCTATTGAATCACCTGGGGTTATTTTATGAAGGGAGGAGGGTCTGGGAGGTGATGCTGGACTGCAGAATGCTTTTCATTCTGGGGCAGGGGTTTCTGGCTTATTACAGTGATTGTAGGGGAGGGCTCATTCCTACAACTAATTGCCTTTTTTTATTTTTAAGATGCAAGCAGTTGATAATGACCGTAATTAACACTGTAGAAACAAGGTCAAGCCCAAGAACATTACCCACTAAAAGTCACTTTCCCGAAAGTCATGTCAAAATCATTGCCTTGGAGTAGCTTTGGAAAAAAAAAAATAAAGGAGGCAACTGATGATGAGCTGTTTGAATTATGTAAATGCTCAGGTATCCATGGGGTTTGACCTTTTTGCAGATGTAATTTAGCATTCAAGACACTGTCATCTTGCTGCCAAAGTCAAATTAGATGCTTGCTACTGCAATTGATAGCTGATATCCGATCTCCTTCAAGAACAGGCAGCACAGAAAAGCAGGCAATGCGATTTGCTACAGGAATGGGAAGCTACATTTTTAAATATAAAGTGGTTGACGAGTTTTGGATCCAATTCAGATGAGCAATATGCTTTTATAAAAACACGCACCTGGTTCTGCAGGTCATTATACCCCGTTTTATGCATGTGCAGTGCTGCAAGATGATTCCGGGCTCAGTAGCTCTCCAGGATTGTCCCCTCTTGGGGTGGCTTTGGACCAGCAGAGCGGCTCTGGGCCAGACCTGCTCCTGGCCACGGTAGCAGGGACAGCGATAGCGGCATTGCCCAGAATGACTGTGTTTCCAACCAGCAGTTGGAGGTGGAAGGAGTCTGAACCCAAGCGAGAGCTTGCTCTGAGTGATGCCAGAGATTGTACAATTCCCAGCACAGGTGCAGAAATGGCTTCTGTGCCCGATGCACAGGGGAGCGATACAAATGCAGCGCTAAGCTCTGTGCAATCCAAAATCCATGGAAACTACTGATGTCTCTAGTGTGTGGGTTATGTACCTGTGTAAACCTCGCTATCTCCATTTGTCAACCTGGTCCCATCCGTGCTGGCAATAAAAAAAAAAAAGGCAAAAACCCCCCTTGTGTTGTGCTGTGAGCTGGGCTGCTTGCCGGAGGCTGCTCCTGTTTTCTGTGTGCCAGGTGGCCCAGCCAATTGCTTTCCCACCAGGTTTGATCCAAATAGCCTCACCGGCTCCCTTCACACTGAATCATTGTCTGCTGGAGTAAACAGAACTGACTCTGAAGAAACACCTTCTCTTTCTGGCCCTCATCGGACCACAGCATCTGAAAAAAGCCTCTGCTCCTCGGAGCTGGAGGCAGGTACCTCACTTCAGCTCTTGGGAATTGGCGTTTCTTTTTGCTAATATCAAAAAGGCTTCCCTAGAGCTGTGGTTGCATGGTGACTCTTCCACCAAAGCTGTCCCAAGGCTTCTGATCCTTTTCGGAGAGTAGTTTGGGTTCAGATGTACATCTGTCCTTCATACCAGTAAAGCTCTGCTGCTTGCACAGAAAATACAGATAATAGAAGCTGTTGACTAGCTGCCTGGCTTGCATGCTTGCAAATGTACTTGCTGCTGTTTGTTGTAGATATGCAAAGGATAACCAAAATGCACATCTTCAACAGAGCGATTTTAGGGGTTTGCTGTGAGTCTGTGCAAATTAGCAAATGACTATAAAAGAGCAGCAATGAAAAATTGGGCTGTTTCTCTGTGCCTAGGCTCAGCAGCACACTGCAGGCTGCCGTTAGCATTTTCCCTCAGCATTAGCCCAGTAATTTCCCCGAAGTTGCTCTGTATTTCCAAGGAACAAATGAGAGCTAAAGCTGGCTCCAGATTCCTGCCTGTAATTGCTCCTGTGTTGTTGCCAGGAGTTAACTTCTAATCTGGTGTAAATTGTTACTGTTCAAGTTCTTTCCACCTTCTGCCTTCAGTGCAGCCCTTTCTACCCTAAATGGGCAGAGAATTTAGGCCATGTGTTTTATTACGTTAAATCCTTTTCGCTTTCTAAAGGGTTGGTTTTGGGGTGGCGGGTGCTTTGGCTCCAACTTCTAAATGGGGCTCCTGTATGCAGAATGTGGAAAAGAGCATTTGACTGGATCCAGCTGTGTTGCCTTTACTGTTTAATGGTTCAGTTCAAATGCAGGTTTTGTATTTCATGCTTCATTATTTTTTTCTTCCCTGTTGTGTGGCCATTTGTAAACTGAAGGTGAATTGCAGAATGTTTTCCTCTCCGGTGTGCAAAGAGGACAAATATTGAAAACTTCTTTCCCCTGTTTGATACATTGGTGATGTTTGAGTGGCTTTTACAAATCAAGTTCTGACATGTGGTGTAATTCTCCAGCCTGGTGATGCTGCGGGAAGGTGCTGGCAGAGCTGAGGTGGTCCCAGCTTAAATCTGCTTTTCCTCCCATTCTTCACTGTACTGAGAAAGAGTCTAAGTGCCCTCCCTTGTTCATGAATCCAGAAGTCTCGAGGCATGCGCTCTTCATAGATGCCGTGGCTGTGATAACACAGTGTTCTTGGAATGTAATAACTTGTCCTGACAAAAAGCCATTAACCAAACAGGCAAGACTGTGTCTTACCCTGTAGCTGTGCCTGCAAAGCAGAGGCAGAATAAATTTTGCTCATTAAAACGAAACATTTGAAAGCAGTGCTGCCTCTCCTCTGCTCAGATGGTCTGTCCAGCACAGAGAAAGGAAATGCTAACCCACTGGAAAAAACAAATGTGCATTTGGGCTTTTTCTCTCCCTGCCAGAGTTAGCAAATTAAGGATGCTCCTAGCTTGGCATCTACGCTACATCTACTCGTATTTCTATTTGCAAAATGTCTGTGAACAGAATCTGAGGGGAAGTGTGTTGTATGATTTCCAGCAGTCTGTTAACCTACTTTTAATAACTAATGGACAAGGCTTACTCATATGCAAACATAACAGGGTAAAGAATTAAATTTGTAGCTCTCCCTCTTTTAACCCCAGTAGCTCTTGTTAGCGCAGCTGGTGCTTGCTTTATGAACTTTGTGCGTTTACAGTACTCCTTCAGTCCAAGAAACCTCGGCTTTGGAGGTTTATTTAACGTGGACCTGATCCTGTGCTTGGTCAAACACGCGAGGTGAGCGTCACCCATCAGACTCCGTGCAGAATGGTCCCAGGGTACTACATGGTGCTGTGCAGAATTTGGCCTCTCTATGATCAATGTTTGGGGGCTATAATGAAACTGAGTGAAATGACTTGTCTCAGGGTGCTACCGAAAGGAATAGCCAGCACTGATCACAAAGACTTATCGCTTGATGGGCTGGATGGCTTTTACTTTTCTGGCTTTGGTATTCCTGGTTTTCTCAGCCCACTCGGTAAGACATTTCTCCATTTATAAGGATATTACAGTTTGTTCTTGCCATAATGTGTTTATTTTCTCTTCCAACAGATGTTAAGCAATTAGAGAACATGGCAGAGCAACATATTTATACAAATGAAAGGAAGTAAGGAATAAATGCTCTGAATATTATACTTCCTAATAAGATTAATTCAGTAGCGTACAAATGGGGAAGCGCAGCCAGAGCAGCAAGTGGGCATTTATCAGTGACTTGTTTAATATGCAAAGCATTTTATTACGGTAGGGAAGTAATTGTACATACCCACCCCATGGATCCCAATTTTAAGCCCATACAAATGAGTGGCAGAACGAGCTCGTTGGTAAAGAGCCACTGGATAACAAATTGTATAGAATGTTGAAAAAACCACAGAGCTAAAGTGGTAAGAGCTGTGTCTGGGAAGTGCAGAGAACTGGAACACTTAAGTGACCAGGATTAAAAAAAAATAGTCCTTCCCCTCTTCCTTTTTTGGAATCCATGTCAGATTCTTCATAACCAGTGGCAACAAACTTCAAACAGTTTCTCATTAATGCAAGAAGCTGGCATCGAAATCTTTCTGTATGGGCCAGGAGTCTGGAAGCCAAGTTGGTTTTAAGCTTTCAACTAAAATTCATCTGCTTCAGTTTGAACAAATGAACTAGAGAAAATAAGAACATTAGAGTTGCATTGATAGCACCAAATTCTGCATGAGAAGTAGGGCTTGGATTAGAAACCTATTGTTTCTACTAGAGAAGATACTGTAGGAAGTAGGTGGATAGACCACTGAACTATTAATCTCGAACTGATTTGTCTTTAAGAAAATTATCCAGTGTTGATTTAATTAAAAAAGCCGTTGTTCAGCAATTAATTGCAGCCTTTGGTGAAATGCTTGTGGGGGAACGTGTGCCTAGTTTAGTTAACTGATCCACAAATCGGCAGATTACAGGACCTGTGGGGGAAATTGCACGGATAAGGTAGAACTTGGTCTTAATAGTCATTGTGTAGGGACAAGATGTGTCGGCAGTGAATGTTTGGAAAGGGAGGCTCTGCTGAACAGTTGGTCTCCTTTTTCTCAAGACCTACCATGAATAATTTCTGCCCAAGGCAGGATCAGCTCTGCCTGTGTCAACCCTATATACCTGCTCCTGTAACGTTGGTTCTCAGATGGACTAAGTGATTTTTGTAGTTCCTTCCGGCTTTATATTCTGTGTGTATGTCTGAATGCTGAAACAGAGTGCTCCGTAGATCATTCCAAAAGGAACAGGAGAGTACAGTGTGAAATGTGAAGATGTACATAGACTGGTTCCTGCTGTTCTCTTCCTGCATCCCGGGAGACACAGTCTGCTCTGGGGTGAGAGGAGAGAGCTGCTCGATCAACCTCCTCATTCCCGATGAGCCCTGCTTTGCAGAAGCGTCTGTGAAAGATTAATCGGGGCATGTTTCTGAGAGGTGAATATGAAAAGGAGATTAAATTCACATACCAGCATGTTGGATGCGTTCCTAAGTGTGTTTCTCCTAACCTTGGGCTATCCCTAACCGTAGTGTTCTGTCAGATGGATTTACCTGCTAAATAGCATCGACACCCCTGCCCATGCAATTGCAGTTAGATTGATAAATATAAACTTCATGTGGTCTGCTCCCTGCTAAGAGATTCTAGTAGTACAACATCATTATCCATGCCTTTCTTTGCAAGAGAGTGTTTGGAGGGCAATATGTAACGCACAGCTGAGAGACTGGAGGAATTTAAGATGTGAAAACTGGCATCAACATAAATGAGCCATCTCAAACTCGTTAGACTTCCTGCTTGTAGTGTTTTTAAGTGTCACAATGCTTAAGGATATGGGTTCAGAATTTCACGTTTGCTCACTATGCTCGACATAGCACATCTTGAATCACAGCACCATGTCCCTGGTGGTGTTCCTGTGAGTCCTGTTCCCAGAGCGAAGAAATTCAGTTCATCAGCACTCCCGGTGTTTTCTTTGGGAGCCTTCCCTCCGGATAACGTGACTCACCTTGCAGAGCTGGGCTGAGTGAGCTTGTGCTGTATTACAGAGAAGTCTTGGAGATCCAGAGGAAGCAGGATGGTAGGAGGATAGTGAAAAACAAGGTAGTGTTGGGTTTCGGTGGGCCTGGGGCTGTACAGAGGGATGGTTCTTGAACTGTTAACGAAGAGGCAGGAATAGGCTGATGGTGGAGCAGTAGCCAGAGGCTGGCTGAGACACCTGTGTGTTTGCCCTTCGTTCTTGGCTAATACACTCATGCTTCTAAGCTCAGAGACCGTTTCTTGCCTTGGAACTGTCCCCCCTCCTCTCTCACAGGCTCTGAACTGCAGTAATCTTACATGTTAGTAAAAGAGTAAACTTTTTAGCCTAGAATAATTGTGTTCTCTATCAGTGACAGAATCTTTTTTTTCTCCTTTTATATGGCAATTTTACATGGTAGAAAACTTTTAAATTCTCTTCTGCAAGCTGCATATAAAATATAACAGATAGGCAAAAATGTGTTATTAAAGCTATCTGTTTTTCTTGGCATTCCTGTAATTTAATAAACTGCTTGAGCTCCGTTTCTGCAGTTTGTGACATCACAAGAATAAAACCCATCCCTTGATTAATAGCTATTCAATCAATCCCCCCTCCTCACATTATCTTAAGTTTAATGGACTCGGGAACCATGCAAGCTAATTTAGTAAAAGTTTGTGTAGCTGGACTAATGACTCTGGAAAAACTGCAGTGGTAGCAACACAAGCTGTGTGAGACTTCAGAGGAAAGAGAGAAAAACGCTCTTCTGTGCCTGGAGATGAAGGTGGTTTTGTCTCCAAAGTGATATTGCAGCTCCTACAAGTGTCTGTTGCATCCTACAGTTGATTCTGTCCTTGTTGGAGCAGCAAGGGTGGGATTTTTACTTGGGGATGACTTCAGCAAGACTTATTACCCTGTGAGATATATATTTATATAAATACTTGTATAACTCCATGAGGAGTTCTGCAAATGGGATCAGCAGGGCAGTACAAGGACATGGCCATCGCTGTGCTGGGCCTTGGCTTTCCATCCTGACTGCTGCAATGGGAGACTCAAAACCAGAACAGCATAATGAATTATTTCTAACATTTGGAAGTAGTTTTAGTTTTGGTTGGTTGCCTGAGAAGGATCTTTTGTGCAGTTGGGTGGAGACCACAATAGGGCTTCTACATCTATTATCTTCTGAGGCTTTATTAAAGCACCATGTAAATCTGCTGCCTAAAACTTTTGTAGATCTGTGGAAAAACGCGTCTCGTAATAAATCCATAAATGGTGAAGAGTCAACAAGATTAAAATGAAAGTGACCCTTTTTCAGAAGGGTTGCTCTTCTGAGACTCTGTTGTGTTAAACAGATGCAAGAAGGGCAGCGGAGGTTCCCAGCGACGCCGTGTCACGGGTGACCTCTGTTCCCAACAAGCTGTCTCTGTGGCACTGAATGTCACCTGCTCTGCTCGTACCGTACGTGGCGTGTTATGGGACTTGGGAGGCTCTTGGAACAAATCCCTTGAGCCCAAGCAGTGCCGATGGTTTGCATGGGTTTGGATGATTCAGTGAGTGAGCTGAATGCGGAAAGGGAGGCAGATTTTCTGGCAGGAGCCAATGTGGCTTGTTAGAGCAAAGGACTAGTACCGGTGCTTCTGTTTTCTGCTCCCAGATGAGCTGCTGAGAGCACAAGCTTTGCAAGTCAGCAGCACCTTCAGGTTTGAGTTTTGGAGCAGTGATGCTTCTCCAGGATGGGCTTGTGCAGCTTCTGCCTTGTGCGTGGGAGTTGGGGACAGCAAATGTGGCCCCAGCCCATCATCATCATTATGGCTGTTTGTGTTGGAGTGAGACAGAAATTCAGGTTGCCTGATGATGCTCCAGCTGTTGATGCATCTCATGGTCTGTCATACCCTTAGTCTCACAATCCTTTTCCTGGTGAAGAGAGCTGTTGCCACCAGTCTAGTGAAGGGGAAATCAGGATACCCTGCGCAAAGTCTCACCTGCAGTCATGCTGTGCAGAAGAGCCTTGAAACCATGGCTTAGCATGTTAATATTGGAACTGTTCCTTATTTCCCTCTGTCTCAGTCTTTCTCCTTGCCCATATTGACCATTTATGAGCTATAGAGTGCTCTAGAAAATAACCAGCTGTTTCGTTAAGTGGATTTGGTCTATCCTTCAAGTTGACAGATGATTTTTATTACATACTATTACTTAATGAACTCTTTTGTGGCAAATGTAATTCAATACAGATCCTGATTCCCAGTTTGTCATCAGTCCTTTTATAAAGGAAGAAAAATGGAAAAGGACTTGATGATTCCTTTATCTTGTTATGCTAATTGCATTAGGAATATTGGAGAAAAACAGCCAGTGGATTTAACAGCAGAAAAATCCAACCTTCAATTTTACTTAAAGAAAATGGGAATTTACTGGGGCAGAAGGTCTTTGACTTTGGCCAAAGCTAAAATTCTGATCCAAGTTTAGGTTTTGAAAAGCATTAAGTAAATATTTACTTTGTTCTGTAAATTTCCTTTTGAAAGGGAACCTGTAACAGACATATTTGTTCCCATCGGCTCCTCCAGGAATGAATGGTGTTGTAACTATTTGTGATATACCCAGGCTTTTGTGAAGCAATACAAAGAGTTAATTTCACATCCTGACCTGTATGGGTTCAATATCCTTCTTAAATTCAAGGAGACATATTTAGATTTTGTTTAAGAGCAGACTGACTCGTATACTACTGGGTGTAGGGCTGGGTGAACACAAACTGTCAGATCAGCGTGGCTGAGACCTCCTTCACTAGTTTTAAGGCTGGGAGAGACTTTAGCGGTAATTTGTTGTGATGTGTATCATGCAGGCTGTAGAATCCCATCTCATCGCTCCTCTGCTTCTGCCCCTGCAAACTGCGGCTGAAATCCAGCAGATGGTGGCTGCGCTCTGGAGCCCTGGAACTCCGGAGTTAAATAAGCAAGTCAATAGAGTCAAATGGGATTCTCCATACAAGCTTCTGACTTCATCTTCTTTCATACTAAAAGTCGCATTAGTGTTAGAGTTGGAGGTAACAAGACAGGAACACGTCATGCATGGAGCCGCACCACCCAGCTATTGAATGTATTTTGTGTTTAATCTCACTTGGAATATACAACTAAAGATACTATCTCTGAAATTTGTGGCCAAGACTTGTTTTCAGTCAAACATCTTTATTGAACCACCACTCAATTCTAAGCAGCTCAGGCATTTGTCATAAATAAAACATTTTTATTATTTGTCTCTGTCTTCCAAAACAACAAAAAAAAGCCCCTTCTTATTCTGTCATCCTAAAAACCCCCATTATTTCAGATGAATTGTTATGCATCTCTTTCTTACTATATAAATCATAAGGGATTATTCTAGATGGAAGTGTTCACTTTGGGGAAAACATAAAGTCCTTATAGGACCGTAGGATTTACAATACATAGCAGATTTTTTCTCTGAACACTAGGATAGGAAACGTGAGTTAACTTAAAATTTTACATAGTTCTTGCTGGAAAAGTAGTTGAGATTATTGGTCACAGCTCCTCCAGGTGTAGAACTAAACCTAAAACAGAAAATGAAATTTAGTCAAGCTTCAGGAGATTACATCTAACTTCCAAATGACTTCTTTTTCTTCCCAATCATTGAGCTCTTAGAAGCATTAATCTGCTTTTTTAATGTGTAATATAGATTCTGGAAAGGTGATCTAGGGGGGGAAGTAGTGCTATTCCTTCTATCCCATGATCATTTAACAGAAGATGATACACAGAAACTTAATCTCCAGAGATTATTTTACCAGATCCTTGGAATACATTAATTTTTAACTACAGTTTTTACAGGGATGTATAAAAATGAATCCATTTCTTTCATTCTGATAGTATCAAAATGTTTTGGTTTCTATTATGCTGAAGTATTTTTTGTTAAGTTAAAGTGTTTATACTTTTTTCCGTAGTATTGATTGGAAGTTGTAGGTGGCATCTCCTATTCCACAGTGTTTCAGCTTCATTCATCCCAAACAAATTACTTAACTTTTGTATCAAGATCTTATAGTAAATGCTGTCTTTTGTTCAGTTTTGGAATTCGGTGAGAATGCAGCTGGGAAACTCAAGCTGTGATTACATCTTTAACTCTGGGAAGGTTTACAGCAGCTAACGAAGTCTACCCAAGGTACTGAAAAAATAGAACGCAAATCTGCGTGGTTTT
Organism: Pampusana beccarii; assembly: GCA_013399365.1. Taxonomy (NCBI): domain Eukaryota; kingdom Metazoa; phylum Chordata; class Aves; order Columbiformes; family Columbidae; genus Pampusana; species Pampusana beccarii. Next base: position 2,059,200 of record VWYH01007286.1, read on the forward strand.
ACCCGTAGGAAGGAGAAAAAGGATACTGGATCCCAGCGGTCGCAGGTGGGGGCAGATCCTGGATGCTGCTGGATATCGCAGGGGGGTTCATCTGCTGGTACGGATAACCAGGCTGAACCAGAGTGATGTAGTTCAACATCGGAGTGTAGGGCGGCTGGAAAATCTGCTGCGGGTTGTACGGAGCTACCTGGGCAGGCAAACGGAATAGCACAGATGAGGAAAAGTGGGACAGGAATACTGACAAGGCACTAACCCCAGAAATGGAAACTGGAGTTGTCAAAAATATTTTTTCAGACACACACAGCGGTCTCTTCCAATTACATACAAAACTAGAGCAGAAGCAGTGAGTGTTTCGGTGAGCGGCTCAGGGCTGTCTCCTGAGCTATTTGGAGCACGTAGTGCTCCAGCAAACCGCGTTAACTTACAGCAGTTCAGCATCTTGGCCCCAAATCTATTTTTGTGATGGCACCAATGTCAATCTTGGCACATGACAAACTGCTCTTACTAATCTATCGTGCTTAGCATCTGTGTTCTGCAAATTAAAGCATATTCATCCCCATTTAACTGCACCTGTCTTGAGTAGCAGCCAAAGGAGGGGTGCAGGGCTTGCTGGTATGGCATCCTCGCTCTCTGCTGATACGGACCCTGTTAAGCATACATAAGGCGTGATTTTTAAAACAGTCCAAGTTGGTCCATTAATTACTTTTATGTAAGCTTTTTAGGGGAATTTTCTGCTCAAAGAAACCAGGTTGAGATAAGCGTATTTCTTGGCTTTGGGCAGGATAGCAATCTGGGGGTTCTCTTCTCAGGAAACGTGGGTCTCTTATGTTACCTGAAACTGTGGGAAGTTGGAGTGGTTGGGAAAGATGGGAAGCGGAGGGAAGTTCAGGCTCTGCCACGCTGGCTGACTCAGTGCTGGGCTCATTGAAGAAGTAGAAAAGCCTGAAGTGCTTGCATTGTATTTAACACTTTTTTTATCTGGTGTTGCAGTAGTTGCTGTAAAACAAAACAAGGTTAAACATATTAATAAACATGCATTCTCTTAATTAATCTTTGGAACATTTGCAGTTGAGTGGACATGCTTTGCCTGTAAGCAAAATCCGTTTAAGATATCCGTTACTTTTACAGGCTATCGTTCTGCAACACAGAGACCCAAACTCAGCAATTAGCAGTTCAAATTAATTTGTAGGGCCATCAGACTCTGACCCACAGGACCTGGAATAAAGCTAATTGCCTGAGCCGTAAGAACGAATGAAGTTGTAAGAGTAGACCAAGAACCTTTGCCCAAAGTTCAAAACTCTGAGATAAGGAAATCGCAACCAAGAATAAGCTGATTGTGTCTTAAGTCTCCAGACTGATAAGTCTAGTTCAGAAGCTTAAAGAGTAGATCTGGACATGTACCATTGTGGATTTTTTTCCTCTTCTAAGATGCCTCAAGAGATGTAGTTATCAATACTCTGTGGAAATACTGACCGAATACATAAATCTCCATGGGCATGGCCTCCCTGTATCTGTTTCAACATGTGAAAAGGACATTAGGTGCTAGTTAGAGGGGAGAGATACACCAGCATCCTAGTATAAAATGAGAATTCTTGAATGGGAAATATGAGTTCTGTAGGTTTCAGCCCCTCACACAAGGCTTGGAAAAAGGCCATCACCATAGAGCCAGTGATGCCCGACCAGCTCCTGCTTTTCACCACTCCTGGTTTATGCCTTAGCGTTCCCATGACTCCCAGCCGATGTTGGGGACTGTCCCCAGATCCATACCTGGGTTCTGCAGCGCCTTTGTGACCGTGTCAGCGTCAGTTTTGCAGCAAATCTCAGGAAACGGCGGGAGCTGCTGCTTCTGTCCCGCGGTCTGACTTTCTGCTGTGGACGACACGGCCGGGCTGCCCTTGGCAGTGCTGAAGATGCTGTTCTGTATGAATTCCGTCGCTGCCTTTGGCTCCTCGGTCGTCGCCTGGCTGCCTGCGTTTTTGCCCGTTTCTGTGTGTTTTGGCAGAAATGGCCTGTCCGCCTTGCTGCCCTCTGTGCTACCAGCGCCTGCCCCATCCTCAGGCCCTGCCGCGTTCCCGGGGGGTTTTGCTGAACACAGAAGGCTGGAGAGAACCGATTTAGCAGAGAGCTGAGCGTCACAGAGAGCTCTGAGTTTCATCTCCCGTTCTCTGTTTCCAATCATTGCTCTGTATATACTTTCGAGTCCCTCTGGTTCATCTAGCCAGTAATTGCTGTAAGAAAGTGGAAGGGAATAGGGCTGCTGTTAAAGGAGGTTTGACTTAAATATGAGCTACTTTTCTTGACTTCTCCTGAACCTTGCATTTAGATAATATTACAAGCTCTTTTATGTTGGTAAATAGCGACATCATCAAAAGACGCTCCGCTTGTCATCACCTGCTCTGGGTGTTCTTAATAACTTTCTTTTCTACATCCAAATGCTCCAGAACAAAACCAGGAAGGTGAAACTTGTTTGTTCAAAAGATTCCAGATAAGTTTTAAAGTAAGCACGCTAGCAATTTGCATAAGTCAATATTTTAAACTAATTAAGGATTGCTAAATTGGGCAAGGTCACATGGTGTAATCTTCGGCCGCTGATGCTGTTGCGGCCGATGGACTGGGCAATGACTTTGTTGGTGGTATACACTGAAAAACTTTTCTTAATTTGCCTGTCTGTAAGTCTTTCAGGACCAACAGAAGTAGCCGGGGTGGAGTATGGAAGCTTCTACTTCCAAAGTAGAAACCTGACCCGGGGCTGCCTCACTGGAGTTGCTTCTGTTTTAAAGCAGTTCAATGAGCTCTGTACAGGTTTTAGCTCTTTAGCTTGACTATTGTTGGAAGGTTCAGTGACTCTGGGGTCGTTGAGCACCTGATGATCAACATACTCTGCTGTATGAGTGTGTGCAGAGGGTGCTTCTGTCCTGAAGAGCCTGTAGCTAATTACAGCAAAAGGTTGCTGAGGGAAACGGCCAAAGGTAACTCAGCTCGGATCGGTAGACGAACAACGAGTAGAGGATCATCATTCTGAACCCAACAACAATACTTTACCCACTGGACTTTGTCATCTTTTTAATTTCATCCAAACTGAAGTTGTTGAGTTTGTCTCAGGTCCTTGTGGTTGTGCCTTCACCGCAGGGGTTCCGAGTTCACACCTTGCGGTGAAGGAGCAAAACAAAGACTATTCTGAGCTGTCCCTGCTGCGCTGAACTGACAGCTAAAGACCACAGCTATATTTCTTGAAGAGTGAACTGTGTTATTAAAGAATATAATTACAATTGTTAATAGTTCATAGTTCCTCATTGCTTTGTAGAATGCCTTTTTTCCCAAGACTGCTTAGCAGTCAGCAGGACCAAAATGTGTGGCTGAGCATGTGCTAATTGTAAGGGTAATTTAACCTACCACTACAGGCAGCTCCATGGGCTTCACTGCTTATTCTTGGTTTGCCTGGGTTTCCCCTCTTCCTGCATTTATTCTGGAGATGCTTAACATTTTTGCTTATTTAGGAGAAGGGAATGGACTCCAAGATGTAATTCCTCAGTTCCTACCTGACATAGTTTAGGTACTTCCACCTCTGTCCCTCTGTGTCTTCATCTGTAAAATTATCTATTTCCTCACTTGTGAAGTTATCTTTTTTTAAAGATGAAACGAGTGCTTACACTCTTTCATGTACTAAGCAAGATGGGCCAGGTTTGCATCATGTTTTGTTTGGAGTTCAAGAACTGGACATGCTAATGCTTGCTGATTGTTAGCTGGATTTAGAAATTTCACTTTTTCTGTTTTGGGAACATAGAGTAAATATTATCCTATTAATCTGAAGTGCGTACTTCCCTCCTATCATTATTTGTCCTGTGAAACATGATTTGGCATAATTTTTTCTGTGCTAAATTCAGCTTTTCTTTTCAAAGATCAGCTGTTTACAGTAGCTTCCTTATAACACTTTAATTTTCAATTTTGCTCCTTTGAATGCCGCTTTCACTTCTTCCTGTAAATATTTTGATGTGTGTGTGTGGTTTTTTTCTTTAAATGTTGTGGGGAAGCAAATGCAGCAGCTGCTTATGGTGCTTCAGAATTTGAAGTAGTCAGATTTCATGGGGGACACTTTTCCCCAAAGAAAATTGGTTATAGTGGGAAAAGTGGGAACAATTTGCCTCCTTAGGAGGCTGTGGGACAGGAATGGATGTTCCCTGTGCCCCACGCTTTTGTTTCAGTGGGTTACGGAAGTCTAGTTTGGAAAGGTGTGAGCAGGGAAGCAGCAGCGTTTCCCCTGTTGCTCGGGGAGCACTTGGAGCTGACTCACGTGCTCGGGGGGTCCGTGCTGTCCATGCAGAGGGTCCCCATGGGCTCTGGGGACAGAGCCGGGGGCAGCGGTGACACCAGCACCGAGGGCTCCAGCTCCTCCGAGAGCCGCTGGACGCGTTTCCAGATCTCGTGACAAGCCTCGTCCAAACCGTCCTGGGGAGTGTTGCTGTGGATCCAGATGTGCCGGGGGAAAGGTCCCAGGGGGAACGCCTGCTCAGGTGTCACCATCGGAGCTGGAAACCTGTTCCTAGTGGAGAGCATCTTTCAGCCTCTTTGCGTTCGCCAACGGTCTCTTTGGAAGGTTTGTTTTGGTGCTGAGGAGCCGTGGCAACCACGGAATGGTGGGTGCTGGCAGCTGGCAGGAGGGGCAACAGCTGGAAATGTCCCATGGGCTCCCAGCAGCAGGGGTGGAAATGACCGAGTTGTGTCTCTTCACACCATTCAGAGCATTCTCCAGCATAAATCTCTAAATAGGCTCCAGTTTTCAGCATTCAGTAACTTTTTCATGTTTTGTTTCAAAACTAGAGGGAAAACCAGGTTTGGGCGCTGTTTTACCAAGTCCTTGGTTTTGTCAGAGGCTGGTTCTCATCTTCCAGGAGGCTGTTGTGAGGACTCGGTTCATACCTGTGAATCGCTCTCAGCTCGAGGGGTTAAACCCGAACTCGGGGATGTTGCAATCGCTGTTATTTAATTCATTTGGAGAAATCCCGAAACATCAGACTCTGTTGGCAGGGAGGGTGAGGTACGGTGTGATAAATAACATAGGAAGAAGGCAGCGGAATGTGTGCAGAGACGTGGAAGGCAGGGCAGCCCGGCAGCTCCGGCTGCGGGTGGCAGTGCCGAGCAGGACTCGGCTCCTGCTGGGTGTGCACCCAAAGACAGGATCTCTCTCGTAGCAGAGAGGTAATTTTGCAAGGTGGGAAGCGAAGTGAGTGCTAGGAGATAGCAGTGGGCTGTTAACCAGAATCTGCAGCCGCTTCCTTGTTAGAGATGGGCTGTAATCAAAGAAGTTGGTGATTGCAGCGCTGTTTTCTGCTGTATTCATCAGTCTTGCCCACTTAGTAAATCAATGCAGTATTTTTTTTTTTTTTTGCATTAGACCCTAAACCTTAGTGGTTTTGAGAAGGAAACGTACTTGGGAGACACCACTTGATTTGCAATAGATATTATTTGATTAACCAGGAATAAAGTGGGATAGCATCTCCTCAATGCCTTTATTATGCCTGTAGCTGGTTCTCGATGCAGGGCTGGCTGTGGCTCAGCCCATCCCCTGCTGGGGTGCAGCAACCAAGTCGCATCCTCAGTGAGTGCAATTTTGGGATGGGGGGGGGATTTTTTGAGGTATGAATAGCTGTATATGGACAAACCAGTGTTTGGAGCTGTGAAGTGTGATACCCTGTTCTCGGATCTTTTTATATTTGGATCTGTGCCTTTGAACAATAAGGTCTATTTGAATAGGACACTGCAGCTTAAACAGACATAAAGCAACTCTTTCATGTAACAGCCCTGGTTGCCTTGGCTCTTGGCATCGGTTCACAATGTAGGCAGTGGAAGGATTGAAATGCAGAGGGGACACAGGGAGGGTGAGAGAGAAAGAGGATTGATTCGAGGGTGGAGGGACAGATTTGCAAGCCCTCGATATAATTTGTTTTTTTAGCTGTCAAATAAGCTCATTCAAGGCAACCGGAACAAGACTGAAGAAGGAAGGGGGTTTTGCAGCAAGAAACTGCAGCAAATGCAAAGCGCTGAGGCAGGGGGATGGGTGGCGGGTTGAGCCGCCTGCCCTGGCCGGGGGGGCCCGGGGGCAGCGGCGGGTCCGGCCGGGGGGGGCGGGCTGGGAACTGCCTCCATCCGCCCGGGCAGGGCCGGGGCTGTGGGGATCGGGGCCGCTCCTGCCCTGGCAGCCTGAAGGGGAGCAGTGAAGTAGGTTCTGGCCGGGGAGGGGGAGGAAATTCGAGGGTGGTGGTATGTTGTGTCCTTTTTGTTTTTTTTTTCTTTTTCCTACCTTTGGTGTCACGTTCGAGTTACCCATAGATCTGAGCATCATCACCAACATAATTAAGTACCTGAGTATAGCTTTAACGGACTGCATTTNTGGGTGATTGCGGAGATGTTTTCTGCTGTATACATCAGTCTTGCCCCCTTTGTAATTCAATGCAGTATTTTTTTTTTTTTTTGCATTAGACCCTAAACCTTAGTGGTTTTGAGAAGGAAACGTACTTGGGAGACACCACTTGATTTGCAATAGATATTATTTGATTAACCAGGAATAAAGTGGGATAGCATCTCCTCAATGCCTTTATTATGCCTGTAGCTGGTTCTCGATGCAGGGCTGGCTGTGGCTCAGCCCATCCCCTGCTGGGGTGCAGCAACCAAGTCGCATCCTCAGTGAGTGCAATTTTGGGATGGGGGGGGGATTTTTTGAGGTATGAATAGCTGTATATGGACAAACCAGTGTTTGGAGCTGTGAAGTGTGATACCCTGTTCTCGGATCTTTTTATATTTGGATCTGTGCCTTTGAACAATAAGGTCTATTTGAATAGGACACTGCAGCTTAAACAGACATAAAGCAACTCTTTCATGTAACAGCCCTGGTTGCCTTGGCTCTTGGCATCGGTTCACAATGTAGGCAGTGGAAGGATTGAAATGCAGAGGGGACACAGGGAGGGTGAGAGAGAAAGAGGATTGATTCGAGGGTGGAGGGACAGATTTGCAAGCCCTCGATATAATTTGTTTTTTTAGCTGTCAAATAAGCTCATTCAAGGCAACCGGAACAAGACTGAAGAAGGAAGGGGGTTTTGCAGCAAGAAACTGCAGCAAATGCAAAGCGCTGAGGCAGGGGGATGGGTGGCGGGTTGAGCCGCCCGCCCTGGCCGGGGGGGCCCGGGGGCAGCGGCGGGTCCGGCCGGGGGGGGCGGGCTGGGAACTGCCTCCATCCGCCCGGGCAGGGCCGGGGCTGTGGGGATCGGGGCCGCTCCTGCCCTGGCAGCCTGAAGGGGAGCAGTGAAGTAGGTTCTGGCCGGGGAGGGGGAGGAAATTCGAGGGTGGTGGTATGTTGTGTCCTTTTTGTTTTTTTTTTCTTTTTCCTACCTTTGGTGTCACGTTCGAGTTACCCATAGATCTGAGCATCATCACCAACATAATTAAGTACCTGAGTATAGCTTTAACGGACTGCATTTTTTCCCCATCTTGTATGCAGCTACAGGGACAAATGTCCTAATAGATGTTAAAAATTAAAAAAAAAAGGGTGGTGGTGAAACCCCGTTGTCAGCAGAGCCCTGCAGCCCAGCCCAGCCAGTCCCCCCTCCAGAACACCTTCTGAACCAGTCCCACCGGTGTTGGGGTGTTGCTTTATTGCTGGGATCCATGCTGTGAGGACAAGTTGCTGACTGGGGGGGTGGTGGCTTTTTTGTGATCTCTCTTGTGTTTGTAGCAGAATTTGCTTCATCACAAAAATCGTGTCCATATCATCAAGTTGTTTACAGAGGCACGGGGAGGGGTGGGGATGCTCCGGGAGGCTGAATTGGCTCTGGCAGGTGTTTCAAGAGCAGAGATGCTGTGTGTTTGTGTATGTATGCACACTGTGCTGTGCTCTGTGCAAAATGGGGGGGCTGTGGGACTTAATCCTGTACAAGAAACCTGTAGTGTGTATTAAAAATAAATACAATCCTAAAGCATAATTTGTGGTTTGCTGGTTCTGGTTGGGTGGGTGCTGGTGGGAGGACTGTGCTGGGCTGGGGAAGCCGAACTGAGGCAGATCTATCTGGTGGCTGCACGGCAGCCCCTCACCACAACACCCTCTCCCCTCCCCAGCGTTTAGCAAAGAGGGAGAGCAAAGATATGGGAACGATTAATCAACTGGCTAATAAAAAAGTATAAATCCCTGGGGACGGTGCTGCTGATGCCGAGGAGCTGGCTCGGAGACAGGCACCGGGAGGGACGAGCCAGCCCTCCTCTCCTTCCCTCTCCTCTCCTCTCCCCGAGCTGCTGCCACACTTGGTTCATTCCAGCTGCAGAAGCTCAGAGCCTTCCATGCGGTGGGATTTTTTTTTTCTGGGCTGAAAAAATTAAAAAAAAAAAAATTACAAGCCTGACCTGCTTCCCCTCCTCTTTCCTTTCTCCTCTTCATCCAGCCGAGCTGAGGACTATCCCAATTGCGAAGGGGAAGAAAAAGGGGAGAAAACCCGACAACAACAAGCAACCCCCAGCACGCCCCGTTCCTGCTGCCCTGTGACATGCAACCTTCCTTGGGATGGGACAAGCCGGGATGCAGCTGTGGCTTTGGAAGGAACTGGGGCAAACTGGGGATGTGTGCGGTCATGACGGTGGAGGTGAGCGCCTGGAGCCGGGTGCTGCTGCTCTCCGTGGGGCTGCTGGCCGTCTCGGTGACGGGTAAGTGTCATGGAGAAAGCTGGCAACTTTAGGAGCATTTTTCTTCCTGCTCCTTAGATCAAAGGACCACTGTTAATCCTCTTTTGTGGGGGGGGGGGACACGCAGGGATGCGATGACAATGACACTGTGTGTGTATGCACTTGTGTGTCAGCACATGCTTCCCTGTAGTGTTCAATAAGGAGTGTATTTTCTTCAGACCTTTGTAGCTTTGTATAAGGTAGTTTCCTTCTTTATCCTTTGGGAGCAACAATTTAAAGCAATGGGATAATAAAAGGTGGCTTTATTTGATCTCATTCCCCTTCTCTGGGTCAAATCATTTGTGCACTGTTGCTGTATGATATGTGAGATGACTGAAAAATGCCATCACGGTTTCCCCCTCTGTCTTTCCCTTGCATCTTAATTCATTATTTCACTACCCCAGCGTTTGCCAGTAGCTGATAAAATAGATTGAGGATGCCTTGCATGAAGACGGAAGCACTTTTCCCTTACTCCTCCTGCCTTTCAAGTTGATTATCATGTTTGTAAGAGCTTCTTGGCCTCAGCATCATGGTTTTTTTGTGAAATATGCATTTATTGACTTGAAAGATAGCAAAAGAAGGCTTGAATTTGGGGGGAGTTTGCTTGTCTCCTCCCTAGTTTCCGCAACTGCCCTTGTAGCAAAAGCATATCTAAGGACTGGAGTTTATTTCTGGTGCAAACAACAAATATTTAAGGACTGTCCTTATGTGTGTGTAGGAGGGGGAAGAGTGGGAGAGCAGAGTGTTTGGCAGTGTCTTCTCAGCACTGTGCAGTGCCCCCATTTCCAAGAGTTTCCAAGTAACGTTTGTCTTGCCTGCTGTATCTTAGGCTGGAGGAATGTGTTTGTGTGTTGATGTGTATGAAACCTACTTCATGGTTGTGCGTGTGCTTTTGTTGTATTTTTTAAACTTTATCCGGAATGCAACACTGGTTTTATTACATAAGACAAATTTCCTCTAAGGAGATCCAGAATAAGTATTAACTGTTCCTCCTGAGTTATTCTTGCGGTGGACCTGAGGAGTTGTGCTAGCTGGAAATATCTATTGGGAAACGGTATAAAACCACCCCAGAAACCTGCAAGTCCTAGTTAAGGATGAATATTTATTTTGGTGAATATTTTTCACTTAGACTGTACACAAGAGAGAACCATTCCAGCAGCTTCTGTTGTGCTTTTCTGATACAAGTAGACCAATGTAGAGATACCTAAATATATAATTTATTGTATCAGAGTTTTACTGCTTTTTTTTTTTTTTTNCTTCTAGGCTATCGGTAGCTTATTCATACTAGATTTCCAGGCTTGTGTCTGTACCTGCTTGTTCAGTGTATGATCTGTTCTTCCCAGGCCCCCAGCTCCCTTCACTCTGCATTTGGAGCACTCTCTGTTCTGGATCCTTCACCCAGAGGTTGGTGCTCTGTGTTGTTTATGGGCAAATCTGCAAAAGCCTTTCAGACCTCAAGTCTTTCAGACCTCGTGTATTTATTTGCATCAGAGCTAGAGGGTATTGGTCAATAGCTCTTCTATTTAAACAAATTCTGAAATCCCAGTAATGGTCTTTTTGTCAAAGCAGGAGACCAACTTTGAAATCGGTGACTTACTGCTGGGTTTCCAGAACACAGCGACTGCGTATGGCATGAATGTGCCCACCCTTTGCAGAGTGCATGGTGCTTTTGGGGTCTAATCCCAGAAAATAAGTTTAGTCTGGGCTGGGACTTCTAGTACCTTCGTTGAGCAAACTGTGAACCTCTGTGGAGCGTAGTGAGAGGCTCTGGTTCCCAGCTCACCTGTTCCAGGGTCTGGGCAGGCGGCAGTAACCGAGAGTACCCATGGTGTGGCAGCAGAGCTGTGTATGTAAAACTACCAGTGAGTAGTCCTGGCTGTCTTAAAAATGAAAAGGGACAGAAATCCTACTCGCATCATGTCATCTGTGCTGTGTTAGTAGCTCTGTTGCCCAAAAATGCCCTTCTAAAAACTGGCACAAAGCATGTGCTTTCTTCAGATCCTGCTGTGGCCAAAGGCAGGAGAACGTAGCTTGTGTTTGTGCTGAGGACTGACTGAGCTGCAGGGGAAGGTGGCGGTTTGGGATATGCTGAAGTTCATTGCGTGTTGGTGGAGTAGGGGGGAGAGAGAGGTAGTGGTTTGTGTAGTTTCACCTTTGAAGGCTGCAGTGGTGCTTTGGCAGCATTAAGAGCTGTGGAAGGCGTGGAATTTGTCTTTGGCTGTGAGTTGCCTGGGGTCCATGCTTGGCCTCTCAGAAGTACCATGTGTGGTGATGCTGAAATTGTATTTCTTGATTGTCAAAACGGGTGGGAACAGGAGTGCTGTTCCTTTCTGTTCCATTCTGGCTAATTAGCTATGGATTGGCACAACAGGCTGCATTTGGAGTACGTATTGGCCAATCGCATATGGATATGCACATATGCAGTTTCTTTTGAAGGCCTGCTGTAAAGGGGGTCTTGATACCATTATTTACACACTGTGATTTACTAGTCAGAATCTTGTTTTGTACTGGGTTATAGAAAGATGGATGGGCTTGAAACATAGTCTAATCCATTTAAACCCATAGTAACTTTCTCTCTTCTTGATGGAAAATACTTTTTGGCAGACTCTTCCCCTGAAGAGTGGAGAAGCGGGAAGCTGTTTATGGATTTTGATGTATGTATTTATGTTGTAAATCATCCTTTTATTTTGTTCTGTTGTCTTAAATCTCCACAGGATGAAGAGTGATTCAGGGCCACTTACCCTGCCAGGAAAGTTATCTTCAGTGTGAAATACTCGGTGATTTGGATGTATTTTTTTAAGGGGTTAAGGGTGTGAGACATTAACTCTCTGAAGTGCTGGAGAGATGTGTTTTTGTAGGAGGAAGTGAATGGTCACCAGCCTGATTACATTTGATTGTGGCATATGATGAAACTACAGTATTTTATGGCAAGAGCTGAGCAAATTGTTTTGATCCGAGTCCTATTGCTGCAGCAGTGGGGTAACCTCTTTGGGAACAGAGGCATACACAGGCTTTCCTCATGAAACATTCTTTTAGCCTGTACCAGTGGGAAGTGCGGAGTAGTTTGGGGGCTGTGGGAGCAGCAGGGAAAATACTGCTCATCTTTTCAGGTTGCCAGGCCGCAGGAGCCGTGTACGAGTCCTTTTCCGCACGTTTTTCTATCTGCTTTAAAGGCGGCGTGTCACTGTGCAGCGCGGCCTTTTGTTGCTCTCGGTGTCCGAGAGTGGAAAGCAACTCGCTTTAATGAGTGACTTGCACAAGGTCATTTGGGGAATTTGTGGCAGAGCTGCGGATGTGGCAGTCCCGGCCTTAAACACGAGATTGCTTTTCCTGGTTTGTTTTCTTGATTCTTTGTGAAGGGGTGTGAGGCTACTTGTTGAGACGTGCTTTCAATGCAACTATGGGGACGTTTCAGAGGCCTCCTGTGGTGTGTAAGTGCCTGCTCTGAGAAGCTGGTGCTTGCTTTGCTTCAAAGAAACCAAGATACAGAGATTGAAAGAAAAGTGATAGTAGCACCCACAGTTTCTGTGTTTACAGCGTGTTTCTGGAGGAGTGAAGTACAGTGCAATTATGGAAATCGATGTACTTTGCTTGCAATAAACATGATGCAGTGCAGTAATCTGCAAAATATATGACCTTCTGCCATGCTATGCAGTGGCAGACGGATCTGATAGTGGTTAGCATGCAATGGGGAAAATCCCATTGATTAAAGGAATCGAATTAACTCTGTTTCAGTCTCTTTGCCATGGACACAGCCAGCCAGAGTGCAGACAGTATGCTGCAGGGAGCTTGGATGTCATTTTTTTAATATCTCCCTTGTGTGGAAGTGGAGAAGTGTAGTTTGGGGTGTTTTTTCCCCCTTTCTTAGTGTGGCTTCACAGTAAACAGTATGGTGTGTGTTAGTTCTTCCCAGTGTCAAGTGCATTCTTTGATTCAGTCCCTTGCAGTAACTTTCTATCCTTACAAGGTATCGGCATCTCCACTGTAGTAGTAAACTGCCTGTGGTGTTCTTTTTTTTGTGTGCACACCACTGTCTGCTGGATGGAAAGAGAACTGGGAACTGTGTCAGAGTCCTGCTGGTGCTGGTAACTTCTGAGAGGTCAGAATAGTTGTGGTGTAGGGAGATCTGGTGATCTGTGACTTTTCACTGGAAGAGGAGAAGGCTCTTGGACCTGTCAGGACTGAAGCGGCAATGGTTGTCAGGGAGATGTGTGATGGGGAGAAATTAAGAAATAAAAATCCTTCCCCATTATCAACTGCAAAAATCTGCTTGAAAAAAGGAGCTGATGGCCTAGGCTTGGGGGAAGCAGGTATTTAGAGAGGTGAAGGAAGACTTGGAGAAACACCCATGCAATGTGCAATAGTAGTGTGTTTGTGGTATGATCAACTCAGCAGCTTTGTGGATGAGCAGGGGCCAGCAAGTACTGGATGTGATTCTTGAGAGCTGGAGAATTGTGAAGATGGATGGAGGCCACAGCACGGGACGGCTTCCTGCCCGCGCTGCTGGAGTCTGCTGCTTCAGCCCGGTTTGCACAAGGATGATACATGAGAGGCAACCAGTGCCACCAGCAGACAGCTTTCTACTGGTATGGATGTCAGACTGGCCTTGCTAAGGGTGCTGCTGGGAACCTGGAGCTGCACCCAAGTTCTCACAAAAGCCTGGTGCTCCAATCCTCTGGCGTTTGGGTCTCCCCCTCAGTAGCTCCTGGTGACCTCTGCAGGCAGCGCTTCCTCTCCATCTATAACCAGAAGGAAATCAACAGCATCCCCTGTCCTGCTGGCACACTTTATTTACTTCCTTCAATGTGAAGAGATGTCGCTGCTCCTGCTTCGTTATTAGCTGTGTAAGAGAAGCCGCTGGGTGGAAAGAAGCGGTTTGCGTGAAGACGTTGCCGGGAGTGTGGGGAAGGTGGGAGCGGAGCCCGATGCAGTCGGGCCTGCCCAAGGTCACCGCAGAGCTGCAACAGATCCCGGGCTGCTCGCTCCTGGGGGTTTTTGCGTGCTGAACCGCAGCACAGCAATGCTGCGCTGCTGCTTCCAACGGAGGTGTTTGAGATGCTTTCTCTCTGCCGATGGGGTTAGAGCTGTATGTGTGCTAACGGATGTGAAGGCATTTTACAGCAGTTACACTGAAACAGGGCAGTTTCTCAATCCATTTATCAAAATGTCTGCAGTTCCCATTTCAAGGCGGATAAACCAGCAATGAATATCAAATAAAGGTGTCTTTATACAGAACGTTTTAAAACAAAAGAAAGAAGATTGGTTCTTTTGGCCCCTGGCTTGCACTTGCCCCCTGGAACGTTGTCTATTCTGTCCTAATGAAATGGCTTTATTTGGGTTTCAGCCACCTGCCTTAGTGCCACCTACATTTCTCTCAGCGTAAAGAATTTAGTTGCTCCTCAGTTGTCGGCTTCACCAGACCACGGTCACAGCCTGATAATCCTGGTCACGTCAGTGCCCAGAGCTGGTTGTATTAGAAAGTGCAAGAAGTACTGAAATAGGCAAGAAGGATGAGTTAATCACAGCTGGGGAATTAAGCACAACTGGGGATTTTCTGGTTCAGTGCTCTCCTGTTACTTGCATGCTCTCTCTTGACTTGTTATAGTCATTAAAGTCCAGTTCTTGCTGTTTTCTGTGCCTGTTGGCACTTACAAATCCTTGAGGCTGTGAGCCTTAGTCATTCTGGTTCACTTCCCCATCTGTAAAATGGGGAAAAGTAGAATTTGCAAAATCCCAGAATGATTTACAGATTTATTCTGCAGAGAGATCTTAGGATGTTTGTGAAAAGCTTTCAGCAGATACAAATTGCACTAGGCTGATTAGCTACACCGGTTCTGTGCTCTTGGTTCTCTCCCTTGATTGCATGGAGTGAATTCAACCATTTCGTGTACAATTTGGGATTAATTGTGAATGACATCCTGAGGTGAAAGTTGTCTGTCTGCTACTGAACTTCAAGAAGCAGTCATGGCAAAAAAAAGCCAGAAATATAATCAAATGTAGTTTCTGTTGCAGCAAGTACTTGCACAGGTTGCTCAGCTCCTTCTGTACTTCACACTGTATCACTTGCACAGTTTTTGTACATTTATGTCCACATTTGTGCCTTTTATCAAAAGCCTGCAGCACAGCTTTGAAAAGCACAGTGTACCCCGATAGAGATGGGAACGTGCAATTCAATCTTCCTTTCCCATTTGATGCACTGAATAATAATATCAAGAAAAATATATTTCCTTCCCAAAAGGAAATCTCCTTGCTCCGAAGGATAATGGAGCTTGGTGCTCTTCCAAAGCCCAGGCCATTTGTAAAGATGCTACTTGCATCATGCAGCATATTGTTGATATCTCTCTATTGTTGTTTTGTCTCCATTAGGGAAAGGTCAGGCACTGATTGTGGGCACTGGGCATCTGTCAGTGGCCATCCTGGGATGCTTTCATTAAAGTTAAGCACCACTGGGAGAAGGACTCAGTCTGTTACATGAAAATAATGTCTACCTGCTGGAATAATAAGTGTTTGAAGGATAGGGGATTTGTCCCTGCTAAGGTTGGGCTTAACACACAGCAGAACAGATCATGACTTTTTGCCTAGGAATCAGACAGTGAGGGCTATTATGGGGAGGTTTTTCTCCTCCTTTTCTATAAGTGCAGTTAGCAAATGAGACTTTTTACAAAAAAAATACCCAATCTGAACCTACAGGTCGATTCAATTCACCCCTTGTTAACTCTTTGATTGAGAGCTATGTAGATTGAAGAAGAAAGGTATTGATCTGCTTTGGGGATTGAAAACTAAGATTAAATAGAATATGTCTAAGGGTGAAAATGAGGTTTTAAGTGAATGGAGGAGGTGAAAGAAAAATAAAATAGTACAATATAGTGTTAATGGTAGTGGAAATTAATTCTGAATTTCTTTGTTAGTTATACATAGATGGAGGATGCAGGAACTGTGAAGATGACTTGGACTTTGCATGTGAGCGGATTGTTCCACTGCAGCTGCTGGGGATACTTGGGTGCAGGTTGGGGCAGACTGGTACCTAGCGCAAGAATTTTTCTAAACTTGTGCAACTTCTGTCCTTGTCACCTGGTTATAAATGCACAAAAATATAACTGGATTACTGATGTCTAAAGATACAAGCTAGAAACCGAAACATGCTGGGGAGGGGAAAAAACTACTCTCACTGAGCTTAGGGCAGGCTTGTTTCTGAAGAAGGATCTATATTCACTGGATTAGTCTCTTTAAACTGTCAGTTCTCCATCAGCATAATGATGGAATTGTTAATATTGTGAGAATTTCAAGGACTGAGGTCTTCTAAATTATTAGTGAGATGAGATTTGTAGCTCGGTCAAAGATCTCTCAGGGCAAGTTCTGTTCTCACTGGCCTTGGGGGAGCATTGAACTTTATAGATGGACACACAAGTGCATAACTAATAATAGCAAATGAAATTGCAGGTACTTTTAAGTCTTTCCTTGATGACACAGATTTGGTAACAAGGTGAATAGAGACTAATAATGAAAATTTATCATGAGGAAATCTTTAAATTAGGCCTTCAGTGTGATTTGTGAGATGGATTTCACCTTGAACCTTATTTCACCTTTCTTACTCTTTTTTTGAGATAAAGGAGTCCTAACACCCGAGATTGAAAATGAGTTTGTGTTTGAGCACAATGGATAAGCCATTTAAATGCAAATATTCCCTTACTGAAAAATAATTGAAATACAAATTGAAAAATTTGTTTTGGAGATAGTAATTAGCGCCTTATAAATGAGACTGAGTAAAAATGCTGCTTATGAGTGGAGTCTGTTTGCAGGGGTCTGTACAAATATTTTCTATCAAGTTAGTTTCCCTTTTCTGAGATTTCATTTCAATTGTGAGTTGAGATGAACTGCTGGGTGAAACACGGAACTCATGGGAGACAAATAAAATCTGCGATTGATGAGATTTGCATAATGGGAATCACGGCATTGCAGAAAATGGGCCCTGCCCTGGGTCATTTTTATGGATGCCTGGACCTAAGGGAGGGAGAAGAGAAATCTTCGCAGTGTTCATTTTACAGATGCAAAGGGAAATAAAAGTAAAATTTTAAGAAGCTTCTGAATCACCCTGAACATTTTCATTGAGTCTTGGACTCCTGGGGCAAGATTTGCAAGGATGTTTAGATGCCTAAATAAGTGTGTACTTGCCTGGTGGGGTTTTATGAGAGGATATATTAGCTGCAAAACTCGAGTGCATTTGCGGACGCTACAGGGCATCTGTTTGCAGTTCTTAGGTTTATACAAAAAGTTTGTGAATCTGGTCCACTTAAGCTCCTTTTCAAAAGGGTCTGTAAGCAAATTCACCTTTGTTTTGTGAAATGTTGCACAAGGAGCTGTCTCATCTCTTTGATACCTTACCATGAACCCAGGGTCAAGCCGAGGCCTTCCAAGTTCCAGCTTAGTGCCTTAACCACATGTTAAATCATATTTTTCTTGGGCTAGCTCTTGATTTTTGATAGAGCGTGCAAGCTTGCGTGGTGTATTGCAGTGCAACCCTGCAGTTTGTGGCTTGCTTGGAAATGGGATGCACAGATACTGCAAAGCAGCCCGACTGCGGGGTGCAATTAGGGGATATTCGGGCTACTGAAACCCATGAAGAGAAGTCACCGGAAAACCCAGCGAGGCTGTTATTCACACTAGAGACAGCACGGGAAGAATGTGCATTAATTGGTTAATGCTTGTGAAGTGCTTTGAAGATGGAAATAGCTATATAAGTGCTTGGTATTATTATTATGCTGACAATGGCTATGTAGAGGAGTCGTGGTGCTTAGGGAGCCGTCAAAATTGATTAAGAGACAATTTTGAAAGAGAAAGTTTTGAAGGGAGGAAATTACATCCCCTGAGAAGAGGCCGTTCTGGCTGAATATTGGGATAACTGTTACTTGTTGGAGCTGAGCAAGTGATTTCAAGTAGGGGAAGGTCTGCATGAGATTCCCAGTTTTATCAGGAATTATGCAGCTGTGAACTTGTGCGAATAATTGCTGTTCTTTAGGTCGTTAATGAGTGAGATGTGGAATTGTTTCAGGTTCTAGGGAACCCAGTCGTTCAGGCTCGTTTGAGCTGTGAGGGTCACTTGGTGTTGAGTTTGAAATGGGGAGAAGGACTGTTTAAGTTAACAAAAAATGTTGTTATGAAAACAAATGGGCGTAAACTGGTCATGCATTATGAATTTTAGCTTGAAATTAGATTCATGTTTATAATCATCAAAGCAGTGAGGCTCTAATGCAAGTCTTCCAGTGTGAAGTACAGGACAGAAAAGCTAACGTATTTATAAATAGGATTATATAGTGTGATTGCCAAGCCTGGAAGGAAAGACAGTATGTAGTAACCAGGAGAGCTTTTTAGTTCTTCAACTTTTTATCTCTCCGTGTATATATACACACATGAACACACATCCATATGTATGCTTTATGGCCCAGTTTGTACTCGCTGTATTTCTGCATTTCCCCAACTGATAAAGTGGCCACATCTCGTGTCCTGGAGATCTGTGGAAGCCCCTGCAGCCTCTGGCTTTAACTCACGACTGTTGTGCTCATGGTCTCGCTGCCCTGTTGCTGAGAAGCCCTAGGCTGAAATTCAGGTCCAGATTGTGCGTGTGGCCCATGGCTGACAGCAGTCCCACCTGCTTGCTGGGGATGGGGATGGCGCTGCTTTCCTCATCTCGCCTGCTGCCTTTTCCAAACCACTTTCCCTCACTCCCTGCAATGCCCAATATTCAGCAGAAAACCCCAAACAATTGACTTTGCTGGATACCAAAGGCGTGAATTTTGTGAAGGAAAAGAATTGTGCCTCTTAGTGGAGCTACCCAGTAGAAAGCCAGCTTGTCTGCATTATTGCCGAGCTCCAACTAGTTGTTTAGCATTCAGAGAAATTTCCGTGTACGTATAAAACCGAGGGTGCTTTTTTTTTTTCCTCCTGTTTCTTTCTTCGTTAAGGCCGCCCTGTAACGAAGCCGCAGTTGAGCTGTTGGATGTGTGCCCTTGCCTAGCAACTGCGCTTAGCAACGTCAGGGCATCGCAGCGGAGCCGGCGATGGGGCCGGAGCCGCTGGCTGTCAGGGAGCTGGCTGGAATGGTAATTTGTGATGAGAGATACTGGAGCCTCTTTTCATGAGCTTTGCAAAGCCTTGTTCTTAATTTCTTGACCTTCAGGCTTCCTTGAATACCTACAGACAGCTTGCTGCCACTGCCCGGCGAAAATCAGACAAGCTGAGAGTTGCTTGGTAGCTGAACCTTTGTATGGTGTGTGGGGCTTTGAAACCTTTTACTCTTGTCTTGCACTTGCGGTGGGGTGAACTACGTGCATGTGAACGACTCCTGTGGCGGCCAATGCACCAGAATTTCAGCGGAGTCTGCAGCTGCCGCGTGGAACACCCTTCTGCAGCAACGGAGGGGCGAGACTTAAAATATATCACATCTGCACTAGGAAAAGCAACTCTGGGGCGGAAACCTGAGTGTGTGCTTGAAGCATAGCCAGCTGTGGCTGCTCGATTTGTTTTTCAAGTGTTTAAAAACCCTTTTCTGTTCCTAGGGTGTTCAGCTTGGAGGGGTTTTGTTTGATTGGGGTTTTCAAATCTTAATGCGCAAGCTATTTCAGCCAAGGTTCCTTAAAGCCCCTTTAAGATAAACTCACAGTAAGTTGGGAAGTGCAATGGAAGAAGGAATGTCATTCACTCGGAGACCAAGAAAGGAGATGAAATAAAGTACCGCTCATCACTTTGTCACAGCACAGCTGTACAGGTAGTTAGCACGGGTACCGCAGGATCAGAGCAGCACAAGCAGAGTACAGAGATGCCGGCGTGGCAAATCTTCACTAGTAACTATGCTGATAAAGCTCAGCTTGGCTTAAAGCAGTGTGAGCTGCAGTGAGTTTGGCCTTGCTGACAGGTTTCCTGTGCTTTGTTCGTTGTTAAAAGGTTCAGGGTTTTCTTTCTTTCTTTCTGCTTACGTTCCTTGCATTACCAAACCCTGCTTGCCTGGCTGCACACGATCTCTGTAGGTCAGTAGAGTGTGGAAACAATTTCTTCTTTTGTGATATGGTCAGAACAGGCAGAGCCCATTTCCCCGCTTTGTTCCACACATGCGTGTCCAGGGAGTCATCTAGATAAAGCGATCAATGTGGTCTTTGCCACCGTGGTTTTAAGGATGATGGTGAAAACTGAGGTTTGGTGAAAAGATACTGAGGTGTTCTGTGTTGTGGAGTGATCGGTAATTTAGGTTCCTCATCAGAATTGGCCAAAGTTTTGTTTGTTATGCGATGTTTCTGACACTGTGTCCGTTGCTGTCGATGGGATATTGGTTCAGGGTATGTGATGCTCTATTATGTGCCTGTGTCTTTCCAACTAGCTAACTTGAGTTAGTGCAAATAAAATACAAGATTTTTTAAGATCGCTGGTATAAAGGGGAAAATATGTATTCGCTAATGTGTCTTGATGAACACAGAGTTCTCTAGTATTTGCTTTGGTATTGCTTGTATTGATAAGAGTGTGTTACTGCTTTTCTAGATGTGTATTAAAATAACTCCAAAGTAATTTAATACCTTCTATTAGTCCTTAAGCCCTCCTGCCTTCCCTTGTAACAGCGAAGTAGGACGGAATCCATCTCCCTTTCCCCTCACTATGTGTAACTCTTTACTCCTAAACACTTGACCTGTTTCCTAGCTGGCTTTGATTCTGTTGAAATTGTAACCATTACAGATGGTAAAGTGGTACCTAAATCTGCAGGGGTGATTGGGAAAGATGCAGTGCACACCTGGGGAGAGCCAGGGGACACTGAGGTCTCCGATAGCCCAACAGCACAAGTGCTGTTTATTCACTGCAGAGCAGCTCCGGTTCTTAACAGCTCCACAGCAGCAGGATTTGGGGTCCTGCCTTTGATAGAATCTTTTCATTAATAAAAAGAAATTAATCTGATGCGGGTCTTGAAGACTGAAGTCCCTTGTGTTTGCAGGTCATTCAAAGGCAGGGCAGCCGTGTGGGGTCAGCGTGCTCGGACCGGAGGGTTTCAGCCTCGCGGGGAAACCTGGCGGCTGCTGTTCTGCCCCGTGTCCTCACTTAGGCCATTTCCAGCTTAACCGAATGAGGCATCGCTTTCCAGCAGCTCAAGTCTGTCCTCTCAGCACATCAGGGACTGCGGTGCAGCTCTGAGACAGGACATATGTGCAGTGTCATGTTCCTGAGACTTCAAGATTTGTCCTGCGACGGCTTTTGACGTTACCTGAAAGGGGAGTTTTTTCTTTTTCCTCTCAACATCGTGTCAGAATTCGTTTGATGTTCCTATTGGAAGTGCGTGCCCTTTCAAGCTTCAATCATGAGATGTAAAACCAAAGTATAATAATAATTCCCTTTGCTCTTCCGTGCAAGCGCTTTAGTTTCTAGCTGTAAGGTGATCTGGTTTGAGCTCTTGCTGGGGAAATCCAAGGTCAGCAACGTGACTAAAAATCCAAAACATATATGAAACTTGCACAATTTTCCAAGGCAAATGTTTTTGTTGGGAGAAGGCACATGTGGGAAAAACTGAAATACATGATTACAGTGTCTCCATTCCACCATCATCTCTTCTGTTCCTCTCTTCTTTCTGCTTGGGAAGCCCTTAGAAGTGAATTGTTATGCTAAGGTTGGAACAATGCCTAAATGTAACAGATCTCTGCAATAACAGTCTAAAAGCCTGGGCAGCACTAAAAGAGACAAAGTGATGACAGAGTGGGAGTGAAAGACTGTTGGAATGGAAGGGAAGTAATGTCTCTCTCCAGAGAACGTGAGGTGACAGAGTTGGTTTCAGGAATGATGTGTTTGATTTTTCAGTATTGCAGCATTGTGCAATCCTGCTGGAGACTCACCCGCTGCTCCTGATTTGAGGGGAATCTTATAATTCTTTCCAGGTTTGGCAGCGGTGGCATGAGCTGGAATTCAGATAAAATGCGTGTTCTCTGCCCTTGCATTCTCCGGTTTATCACTCCGTGTGTTCAGAGAAGAAAAGGCCCTGCCTGTCTGAGATGTAAATCATCCCCTTGATGATGTTCTTGGATCCAACGGCTTTTGATTAAAAGTTATAGTTAATGGAATGTCTCTGCATTATTTATTACCCAGAAGGCTTTGATGAGACTGTAGGTTAAGTTAAAACTGTGAAAAGGTGAATACTTAGGGAAACAAGGCTTAGATTTATGAAGTGTGAAGGTACTTTCCCTGTTTGTTCGCTTAAATTGTGTGAACAAGAGAGTCAGAGCTGGGCTATGGGTAAACTGCTCACTGCTTGGGATTGTCCGCGATGATTTAGAAGACGACTGTGTGAGGATGCGTGAGGAGTTGCTGGTAAAAGATTGAAAACAGTAAACAGAGGGAAAAGGAACGTGTTTGGCATTTAGATCAGAGGGTGCTGGAAAGCGATGTCAGTATTTGAGTGCAGTTTCTGAGTTGGGGTCTGATGTCCTGGGGAACTTTACACAGTGAGGGAGAATGACTGTGGATGGTCATGGAAACAGAAAACATTGAGAAGTTACTGATGTACGAGCGGGTATTTCAGGCTGGGATGGAATGTGTTTGTGTGTTTGCAGGACATGGGTTTGTTTTCCTGGGGAAAGGTATTTATGTTCATCTGTTTCACTGAACAGGCCAGAACTGCTCAAAATAGCAACATTTATGACTAAGTAACAATAACTAAAGAAAATGACAATGCCAAAACCTACTGCATTAAGGGAAAGACAGCCCTGTATCACGAACAGATGATGCTGCTGAGAGCAAGTCAGTGTATGTGATTTGATATTTGTTCCTTTTGAATTGTGCAGTGACCATACATCAATGTTTGTTAAATTAGATTTTTCTGCTGAGAAACAAAGTACATCAACTCATATTTTAGCGAGCAATTCAGAAACAAATTCTGTTTCCCTCTCTCTGAAGTATTGCTTCCTTAGCTGTTAATACGGTGTAAATCAACACAGTTAAAACACCTCCTTGGTTCAGACTGTTGTGGGTCTGGCCTGGTAAGTTTAAAGCATTGGAAGAAGGTGGAAGATGTTTTGTGCCTGTTTCCTTTGCACTTGTAATTCCAGACACCACCTTTGCTTATTATTTAGCTTTTGACAACCTGGTGAGGATCTGCAGTGACAGAATTTGAGTGTCCGGGTTGTATCTGGGTGTGCAGGGCTGCTGGAGTTTGATGTCAAATGATGGAAGCCAAGCAGTGCAGGCAGCTCCTCTGTGCAGGTGTTGCTGATTTGAAGGAAATAACAAAATCCTATTGCTATGAATGTGCTTGAATGATTGATTCTCCCCTTTTGTAAAGCTGAACTGGTTTGTCTTGATCGATGTGCAGTGGCCATCGTGACTGCCAGTCAAGACACATCAGAGATCTGAGAACCAGTCGTGTGCTGCCCACACTGTCGCTGGGGTGAACTGGTTCTGTTCCAGGACCCAACTGGCCACATTGCATTAGACAGATATACAGTGTAAATAAACCTCCCACTAGCTTGTAATGTCAAAAGAAGTCTTGGTTTTTGAGTACAGAGGCGTTTTCCCTGCCTTCTTTGTGGCAAGAGGCCGATCCATACCCAGGGTGGAGCTGGGGGGTTGCAGCTTCCCCACTTAAGCAAGAGGCAGCTGCGTTCAGCTGAGATTTATTTTTTTGGTTAAGTGTCCAGTCATGTTAAGTTTTGTGGCGTGCGGATTAACTGTGTATTAGAAAATGCTGCAGGCAGCCTGTGTTTCTGTTAGAAACGCTGTTCTTCTATTAGCATATTGCAAAGTAAATATGTCATCATTTTCACTGTGCATATGAGCCAGAAGTGAAGCTGATTAGCCTGTGTACGTTGTTCAAGCAGTGTATATTGCACAAAAACAAGTATTCCAAGTCGAGACTGGTAAAGCTGACTTTTAAGCTTTATCACTGAGGAAATGTGGATTTCCTTGGGTTGTGGTTTTTTTTCCTTCCCCCTTAGATTGTGGTCCCATTGGAGAAAGGCCGTGTCCGCTCAACGATACCAAGTGTGATAATGCCTTCGTCCTTGTCTGGAAACTTTAAATGCTACTGCAATAAAATTACACTGATGCATTCATTAAAAAGATATACTCTCATAATAAACTACTTTCCCGAATTGAAAATTGCAGGTTGCATTGGCAGAGTACGAGTTAGATTTAGCTCCGTTCTCAGACTGCTCATCTCCATCACAAAAATAGGACATGTGCCCACAAATGCATATCCACTGATGAGTTCACGTTGGTGTTACATATCAGAAGGTACGAGTCCATGAATAATAGTATTAGAAGCTGGAATATCTACGCAAATATTTACACTGCCAGACTGAGCCTTCTGGCAAATGACATCTCATCGCTCAGCTTTGCGTATTTACCTTTCTCATTTACTGCTGTAGCTGTGGAATAAAGGGTGGCAAACCGAGGGGCTGCGGTTCCCCCGGTACCTGCCGTGATGGGGAATCCGCCCAGGGTGGAAAGGAGGTGGTCCCTGCACAAATACTTCAGTAGACTGATTTGATATGTCATAAACCTGTGTCCTCTTTTTCTGGGAGGAATTTGGTTTTCTGCAGCTAGGTTTAGGTTTGTTTGTTTTCCTGGCATTTGTTTATTCTTTTTTGTAATTGATGATTCTGCAAGGACAGCGTAAGTTTATATTGATCTTAAAGCTTGTTGCCTTTCACGTGACCTTGGAAGTGTTCGGAGCGATGGTTCTCGGACCTTGGATTTGTTTTCTGAACTTTGTGCTACATCAGTAGATTTTATACCATCAGGAAGTGGAAAGATACGGCCTTTTAATTTCCTTAAATTGTTGTGATGGCATTTACTTATGATTAAAATAAAAAACGTACAGCAGGGACAGCATCAATAGCACCACATCGCCTATTGAGTGCCAGTCTGGTTGAAGAGGACGTGATTGAATTTTTAGAGAACTGAAGCTTGTGGATCTTTGGCAGTCTCCAATTTATTAAACTAAACCAGGCCTAATTTCCTTCAGAGGTAGCAATAATATTCCCCATCCCATGCAGCTTTTTGGCACTGAGCTAATACATCCTTTCAGTGAACCCTCTGAATAAATGGAGCTGGAGGGGAGGCGGGAGGTAGATCCACTCTTGTGTTTATTATGTGTTGACAAAATGCACTGAGAGAGGCAGATGCCAGGTGCTATAGAAATGCAAAGTACTTCAGTCTGCCCTTGTTAAGGAGTTGCGTGCCTAGCGCAGGTTTAGTCCCCGGTGGATTATGGGGCTGTCCTAACTCTCATTGATATAATAACACGATACAAAAAGATTCCCTGGGTAGTAAATACGTTTGACCATTTTAGATTCATTAAGGTGTGAACTTTGTCTGGCAGAGAGAAGTTCCACTAAGCATTTTTGCACCAAAGTAGGTCAGCGTAATTATAATTGGCTTTAATGAGCGCTGCTCTGCAGTTCTGTACCTGTAGCTGGTTGGCGCTCAGAAGTGCAAATGCCATCGCTGCCTTTGAAAAAAGCAATGAGGAATCAAAGAAGTAACTCCTAATCTAATTCATTTTGACTTGAAAGCCTCGGTTATCTGCATAAGCAGAGGTAAACAATCCGGTGTCGGTAGGAAAAGCCAGAGCAAGCGCAGGCGGCCAGAGGATACAGGTGAAATTCTGCTTTGGTGTCTCAGCTGCTGCCTTGCAAAGTGTCTGCGATTCAGCTTTGGGGAGGAGTTATTCCATTAAAGCCAGTATGAGTTGTAGCAGTTTGTTTGGAGTGAATTTTTCTTTGTGCCTCAAAAGACATTCGGGTAAAGCAGTGGTGAGGAGAGGAAAACACCAAGGAGAATTTGTCATTTAGGCTGTTCCCAAAACACGTTTATGTACCTGTTGCCCCAGAGAGAAGAAAATCTCATATATCCAGAACTTGTACATTGTGGCAGTTGATCTTTATCTTTGGGATGGAGTATTTGCAGGTACTGCTGCTGGGAAGGAAAAATGGATTTGAGGGAGGCGTTAGGTATTTGGCTGGTGGGTACAGAACTGAGGTTTTGTTCTCAGATGTAGCTCTACAGCAGCTCCTTGGGAATACTGATGGGAAGACATCTGCTGTGTGTGAGCCTGCGTGAGGAGCTGAAATGTTTCAGAACCGGCTGAGAGAAAAGAGCAGCCTGGGTCTAACCAAGGGTTTATTGCCGTGCACCCCGCTCAGCTCTGATGGGCTGTGCGGTGTTACTGGTGTTGGCAGCTCTGGGTCATGGTCCGTGTGGCTTTGCAGGGGTGCAGCTGCCAGTTTGGGGGTTGCAGAGCAGGGACCGAGCGGGCATGTGCCTTTTCCTTATGGTGGTGTGTGTGGAAAGGGCCTGGATAGAAACCACCGGCTCTTCTCCCTGCCGGGAGGAGTTTCAGCGCTAGCGAGCAACACTTGCCTGGAAGGATGCGGATGGGGTAAAAGAGCTGCTGTTCTAATAAGTTGCAAAGATTTGGGTGGGTGTGTGTGGTGGTTTTTTTTTTTTTTTTTAATTCCAAATAACTATTCAAGAATGGTTTGTTCATTAATACCTTTGAACTGTGTCCTTCTCTTTCTGGAGTCAGGACAACTTTAATTTCTCATCTTTTGCCATTCAGTTTTCATGCGGTCTTGTCCAGACAGGCGACTCATTTGGTGA
Source organism: Pampusana beccarii (assembly GCA_013399365.1). Lineage (NCBI taxonomy): Eukaryota > Metazoa > Chordata > Aves > Columbiformes > Columbidae > Pampusana > Pampusana beccarii. Next base: position 2,085,525 of record VWYH01007286.1, read on the forward strand.
CTCAGTTCCTTACTAGGTGTTCTGTCCAGTGCAGTTTTTGGCCTTTCAAGGTGAGGGGTGCTCTGTCTCTCTTTGGGCACTTGAGCTCTGATCTTCCGTCTCTGATTCAAGGGTAACTGGGGGTGAAGGAGATGGTCGGCTCTGGCGTTGTCATCTTGCTGCTCTGTAGCTTCTGGACCCCTCGTGCTTGAGATACCCAGCGTGGCCTCACCCTCCTGAAACAGCTGAAATCCCCAAATGCAGAGTGTGTGCTGAAGAGCAGATTGGGTTTTGTTGTGGGCTGAGAAAGCATTGTGTCCCTGTTATGGTCGGGAGCTGCGGTAATCCAGCTGTTATTAGCCCATGCTGTTAACAGCTGGAGGGAGCCCAGGAGATGGGTATCGGCGTCCATGCTCCTGCAGGGACGACAAAGACACATCTTCAGATTTTACCTTTATCTGTTCCCTGTGACTGCGAACTGAGAAGAAATTCAGTGGAAAGAATCCTGTATGATCTGTTTTGATGGTGAAAGCTGTTAAATCTGTATCCTACACCGTTTGACATGTACTTTTGTCTTTTTCTCTTGCCAGCCCAGAACTGCAGTCACATCTTGCAGGGCCCGAACGGGACAATACAGAGTCCAGGCTTCCCATATGGATATCCAAATTATGCAAACTGCACGTGGAAAATCACTGCCGAGGAGCAGAACAGGATACAGCTTGTTTTCCAGTCCTTTGCGTTAGAGGAAGACTTTGATGTGTTATCTATCTACGATGGACTGCCTCAGCAGGGGAACCTGAGAACAAGGTACACTGCTCATAACAGTCGTGTTTATAAACATGTTCCTGTTTCTGCCACTGGGATTAAATCTAGGTCGGAGGTTTATGCTGCAATAAACTGGGAGTGCTTCTTCATGAGCAGTTCCTGTAGTTGTTTTGATTTCTTACCTCTGATAAGGTTTGAAGTGTTGCTCTGAATGCCTGACAGTAATGATTTATTAGGAGTCGTTCTAGACATCCTGAGAAGTTAATTAGAAAATGGAGCAAGAGAAAAGCAGAGCTAATGTGCAAGAGGAGCTTCCCTCAATCCAAAAGAGATTCTCAGAGTGGGAGGAGGGATAATGGGTTTCATTTTACAGCTCTGCCAAATGCTTTGTGGGTGCATTTGGGTAATTCCCTAACTTGCAGGCTGTTCACCAGCTGGACGGGGTGATGTTCTCTCACATCCGACTAAACCCTCAGAGCTTTAGGGGTAAGGAGTTACCTAGTAATATAGTTTAATATGAAGACCCTCCGTGGATTCTGGTCTCTGAGACTTCCAAGTACTATCGCGGTATTAATAAAAAGCTCAATGAGAGGCTGATTTTGAAAAAAAATGATGTATTGCCGTGATAGCAAATGTTAGATGGCGTGTCAGTGTTCTGCATTGGAAGGAGTCGTGATCTCAGACCTCCAGATCTGAGGCACAGATGAAATCAGCTTGGTGACTTGTGACGTGACTGCTGTTGTCTGATGCGGTGTCTGATTGCAGCTGAAGTCTGACAGTAATATATTCAAAAAGTAATAGAAACAGTGGCAGCATCCACTGTTAGAGTCCCTAGGGAGGATGTTATAGTTGTGGACAGTCCTGGAAATTAATTTTATTTCATGCCACTCTAGGGCAGATCCTTTGACCTCAGTGTCTTGTCTGACCCAGCTGGAAAATCTGAGTTAAACGCTGGTGAAAATCAGCTCTTCATGTAGCTGATTCCAGTTATGCAAATAAATCTTATCTTCATCTTGCAACCGTGCTTGAGAATCATCTTAATTATGGGACCTCATCATTTAATCAGAAGGTAGCGTAGTGCTTTGCTTTGGGTGTTATGTAAAGGATGCTTATATCAGGTATAAAATTCTGCTCAGGAGACTGGTGAGGAGTCAATGCTGCTGCTGCCCTGAGAAGCCCCTGGCACGTTGATCTGCTCGTGAGCAGCGCCAGATGTTTCCTTTTGCCCTTTACATGTCAGTGGGAGGTTCTGCTGAAGAAGCGAAACCCATGAAGGAAATGAATTCAGAAGGAGGGTCACAGTGGAGTGAATTAGTAAGACATTAGGTGAGTTGCATTCAGGTATTGCTGTGAGCTACTCGTGAGCGTGGTGTGATTGTAAATAAAGTAACAGCAGGAGCGTCAGCGAGCGTGGGGTGCTGTCCTGGCCACGTGCAGCCCTGCGCTGGGGAAGGCGAGAACACAAATAAGGTCCTTCCTCTGCATTGCTGGTGGACTTCATGTGCAACGCGAGTCAGTTGAGGGATGGAACCAGGAGCACAAAGCGATGTGGACAAGTTTCATCTCTAATGAGGTGTTTGGGAAGTGGTGTGTATTTGGTACAACAGAGGACAGTGGAATAAATGGGGAAAAAATTGGTAGAGGTCTAAGAGTACTTACAGAAGATGTAAAAACTAAATGAGATATGGCCACTTGCAGTCTTCACCTGGATGCTTCTAGATTAGTGGCTTCAAAAGCTGAAACTTGCTCTTCTGTGCTGCTTGGTGTCTCACTTTGTTCAGCTTTTTTTTTTTTTTTTGTTCTACATCAGTCTCACTTCATTAAACTCTGTAACTGTTGCCCAACACTGTTTTTTAATTTGTTTTATTCTTTCTCTCCTCTTTCTTTTTTCCTGTGGCTATCAATTTTGTTTTTTTCTCAGACTACTTTCCAAATGTATTCAATTCATCATCCAAGTGCAGTACTCGAAGATGGATGACCGTGCGTCATTCATCAAAGCTTATGCTACCAGGAGCTGGGCCAAAATAAGCTGTAAGCAAGTGTGAAAGAAGGGGGGGAAAAAGCCAGTTTCTGTAGAGGAGGGAACTGTTTTGTTCAGTGTGTGCAAGGCTGATCAACAAAACAGTGAACAGAGGAACTGTCTCTCTTTGCTTGAGCTGGTGGTGTTGAGCATCGCGGATGTTTTTCAGTAGGTCACGTCTGTGCGACAGGGAGAAGGGAAGGACATCGGTGCTGATGTCTTATTGTGCTGGGGTTTGTCTTCTGGAAACCCGACTGTTCCGTTGAAGCCGTGTATTCCCAAGAGCTTCCTTGGCCTTCTGGCTGAGAAGGGGTTAATAACTGTGTTCGTGTTGTGCTGGAAAACACCCTGTTGTCTTGCAGTTTAATGTGGTGTGAAAGTTCCCTAATAGAATAAGAACAGACTTAATCCAATGAGACACTTGCTAATAAACTGCTTTACTGCATATTAGGGAATTTGCGTTGTATGTTTGTGATGAGTATGTGAATATTAAATGCGTTTCAGCGTCTTAATTTAGACATCTAGGGCTGTTGTCATCTTTTAGTGCCATGGCTTTGCTTTGTTTGCTAAAATCAGAGCTTGTTTCCGAGTCCTTGCTCCTTCAGCTTCTCTCAGATAATTTGTGTGGTTGCTTTTGGTTTTAGTTTTTCCCCCAGCACCACACGCTGGTTTTCAGCCAGGACCACTGTAAGAGAATCTTCTTTGAAACCTGGGAACCGTGATGCCTGCAGATCTGTCTCTCCCTTGAGCTGGAGAGTTACGTGTTTTCAGCACTCCAGGTGAGATTTGTGGCTTCCCTTGGGTACCTGGATGTGTCTTCCCTTCTCTTATTGGTGGTTGTGCTCATTACACCGGACCAAACTCTCCCAAATGCTCATTCTTCAAGTTCGTAACTGTTCTGAACTGCCAAGGGGGATCAGAGTGGAGACCTGATCTGAAACCTGCGGTTCCTGGAGAACGGGCTTTCTGCGGATTCCCGTTGTGCTCTGATTGTGTCATTGTTGAGAGGATGCTCCACTCATCAGGTTGGTTTCCTGATTGCTTTCCCACCGTGCTGGGCTTAGAAGCTCAGCAGAGACCTGACTAAAATTTGAATATTTGGAGTTATTTATGGATCCAAGATTGCTATGGGAGTTGGGAGACTCTTTGGACTTTTTCATATTTGGCTATTATGTGACATAACCAGGCAGTAGTTAACAAGAAAAAATGTAGCAAAGGAGGAAAGCCACACGACATCTTCAAGCTTTTTCATCTGTTGCTGTAATTTGCAGGGTGCTTTTAATGTGCAAATCTTAAATTAGTTGGTAGTTTCCTTATTTGATGTTTCAGGCTTGTGTTAAGATCCAGGGAAAACAATTTCCGATATATCTGGTAGCTCAGTCATTCCACGTAGTTCTGTTTTTCTGAAGGGAGCCACTGAATTGACACTCAAAATAGGACCGGTCAGTTTAGAGAATCAGTTGGTTTTTTCCCTTACGAAGATGTTTAAAACTAATTTGGAAAGCCCAAAGGACAGAATGTACAGTCTTTTTTTACCAGGAGATGCTACTGCTGGCTCACAGGATGAACAACACTGGGGTAACTTCAGCAGTGGAGGGAGATAAATTGAACAACCCTGTAGCCCTTGCAGGGCATTTATCATTTCTGGATTGGAGTGCTCTGAGAAGGAACAGCTCCATCAGATTGTGTGGGAGGGAGAAAAGCAGCCCGGGGGGGTTCAGTGAGCTGGAGGTTCAGCTGTCGGATCTTACTGGTTGAACTGGGGTGCCCCATTGCTGTGTTCCTGCAGAACTGTGTGACGAGGAGGTGACTACAGCCTGATCCTGCTGGCCTAAGAACCTGCACAAACAGTGTCTTTGGCTTCATTAGTGCCGAATCAGGTTGGCAGAAATAATTTCACTTTTAGTCAATAGGTACTGATGTTGGTCAGCATCGAGGTGGCCATTTGTGCACTGATAAGAGTGTCGGTCCCTGAGGAGGACACAGGGACACACGGTGACAGCAGCAGCACAGAGTTGTGCCCTGAACCATCGCAAGAGCAAAAGCCAGACTTGTGTCTTCGTCCCATCTCAGCCCAGCAGCTGCTGTTCCAACTGTAAAATGACGTGATGTTTTGGTTTTGCAAGTTAAATTTGTCATATTCTTAAAACCCCCCTTTTGCAGGGTCTGTGTACTAGGGTGGGGTAAGAGAATCAAAGTACAAACCAGCTGAAGTTCACAGCTGTGCGTTTTAATCCGTTTTCCCGAAGGGAGGAAAAACGTGCGTGCTTTCATGTTTTCTTTGAAATGAAGTGAATCTTTAGGTCAAAAAGTTTTTATATCTGTAAGGTCTGACCTTGAGAGTTTCTCAGGCAAAGTGCTTCTTCGAACAGTGTGCGTTTCCCCTCTATCAAAATTAATGAAAGGCTACAGGAAATTATGCAATCTTACTAGATCATTGAAGGTACGATGGAATTGTGGAGTGCTATTACTCGCAGTCTCAAACTGCAAATTGACACATCTTCAGTGCCCATTGACTCTCATTCATTTTGTTCCTATTGGGCAGCAGAGGGTGGCCCAGCTCCTTTTGGGCTGTTCCGAATTGGATTTTGTGCTGCAAGAGCAACTGCTGATTTCTGGTCCTTTTTCTTAATACGGAATGCAATTGTTTGTGATTTTGTAGCTGTCTGGAAAACATAAAGGCTCCTGCTGTCTGAAGATGCAGTAATTGTCTTTACGTCTTTAGCAATTTTTTTAAATAATATTTAAGCTTGCAGCTGATTAGAACTGCTATAGTGGAATTAAAGGTTTAGGAAAGGAGATAAATATTTTCATTGGAACTGTTCAGTAGTTTGTTGCCACTGATCTGTGTGTAAATTGAAGTGTGAAATGCTGCTCTCCAATAGAGATGGCAAAGTTGATCAGAGATCTGCTTGTATCTCACTGCTACCTAAGTAAAGGAAAAATGAGCATGGAAGGGACATGATAAAAATAATAAAATAAATCCAAGTCCATGGTCTTCCTACTCTCTTGCATTGTATGGAAAATCAAATTTATTGAAATTTGATGCTTTGTAAGTGTTCCCAGCTTCAGCCATGAAGGCCTCATATAACTGCGATGGCTGTGCAGGCTTTAGGCTCTATAAATAACACTTTTCTAGTGGGAATTGACCCAAACCCCATTTTAAATGAGCAAAGAAATCCATCCAGGCTGGAATTTATGAGCCCTGTGACTGTCCCTGGAGACTGTGTTAGTTAATGAAGCCTTTGTTGGTGTCAGAGGTAAGCAGAGGACTCTTGTGGCGTGATGGATTATACTTGGCTTGGGGAAGGGAAGAAAGTGCACTTGATTCCCAAGTCGTGCTGGCACATGGGGTTTGATTGTGTGATGTTGGATGGAGAACTGTTTGCAAAGTGCTGGATTAACTTTTTGAAAAAAAAACAGTGGGTGCAGCATATGTCATCATGAGTGAGTTCAAGGGACAGAGAGAGCTTTTTTCCTTCTAATGCTTGTTACTGTCTTGATAAGAAAAATACATAGTAATGGATGTCAGAGCCAATGGATATTATTTTAAAAGCAACTTAATTATCAACCAGCTGGGCAGAGGGGATGGCTGGAGAGTAGTATGGAATAAAATAGGACACGACATGTGGTGTTGGTTGGCAGCAAAGTAGTTTGGTCAAATGTGAAGAGAGAATAAACAAGGAGTTACTGGTGCTGCAATGTGCCTCGGGAGGAACTTGTTCAGGATCTGTTTGTAACTTGACTGAACAATAAAAGCAGCTTGGGTTTGAGCATGTCATTCCAACAAGTTGAGTAAATCCACAGGTAAACTGATACTGTTGTTCTTATGTCATCACAGCATCCTTTTAAGCTGGCTGAGATTTCTTTTGGTCCAGAGCATCATCTCAGCCTTAAAGGGATCAAAATTAAAGGACAACTGTCTAAGTGACACCAGTGAGTTCTGCCTGGCAGACAGAACTGGCTTTTAAGTGTCTGCTGCATCCGTGAGCTGGAAGTGTTCTCAGATTATGCTCTGCTTGTTTTATTAATGCTTAATAAGAACATTCATAGTACCAGTTGTTCTATCAGTATGGTTTAGAAAAAAAAGCTAACATCTCATTGTAATCACTTGATTCTTAAATACAGAGAGGAAGGGAGGAAAAACTAACAGAACCAAGGCTGAGGAAAAGGTAGCAGAGAGGGAGCTGGCTCCTCAGGTGTGTCTTTCATCCACACTTACTGAAAACGGAGAAAAAGATCTGCAGAGTTGTCCCTGTGGAAAGGGATGAGATGTGGGAGAGGCCGAGGCGGCACAGCCGGTGCTGCAGCTGCAGGGGATGAGCCGGACTGGGAGGATGAGGAGGAGGAAGAGGCTGCAGGACCGTGGGGCACTGGAGAGCAGTGGGTGGTGCGGGAAAGCCTCCTGGAGACAGAGCTACCGCTGCAGCTTGCAGGCAATAGGATGGGAGACATTAAACTCCTTCAGGATCAAAGACTATTCCTAAGCTACCTGCAAGGAGATCTGAGGTGGGAGGGATTGCTGTGGATAAATTCCCTGATCTCTTGCATTTGTTCTTGTCTTCTTGATGTAAGTTCCGTGAACCAGCCTTGAGGGGACATCTGTGAGTGACCACTGACTCTCCATGTGGCTGTGCTCCCAGTTTCCCCATACACTTTCAATTTTTAAACATACGTATGTGTTTCTGAAGGTGTTTTCCCTGCAGCAGCTGCAGTACGATGCTTACGTATCCTTTTAATCAAGACTGAGAATTTCAAATTTTAATATCACACATACCCATTTATCAGTGGAAAGACTGGACTAGTGAGTTCCCTCATTGCTGTGTGTGGGTGATCCAGCTTGTAGGGCTGAACAAGGCACATAAAACTCAATTCAAAGTCAGCTGGAAGTTACTGGGCTCTTTCTCTTGGCCCCAGTCGATGACAGATCAGTTGAGCACTTGATGAATGCACCTTCAAGACGATTTCGGGTTGACTGCTGCCTTGTCACCTGCTCATTCCAGGTTATTTTCCAAAGAGCAGCTCTCGCTCTGAGCTGTTGTTTTCTCAGCAGAGCCCCTTACACCTGACTTAGCTTGAATATTGTCCTGGGATAGCGCAGGGGTATCAGACGAGCACTTTACAGAACCGCACCATTGGAACGGTGTATACTGAAGAGAGTGGTTCGTTTGATGGGAAATTTTCTTTAATAGGTGCCTTTAAATTACATGCAGGAAAAAAGCACTGAAGTATGGTATAGTGTAATTTAATGCTGGGTTAAACGATGCAATCCAATGCGTTTTCATTAGATGTTCTGAGACACTTCTCTAGCATTTATGCTTTAAAGGCTGTTGGATTGCCAGCTGCAATAACTATTTTGATTGCAGCCTGAGCTGGTGGTGGGCATCCTACCAGAAAAATAATGTGCTCTGTTTTAATTATGGCACCTGCACTCCAGAATGGGAGCCTGCGTCACAGGGTATGGTACAGTTGTACTTGATACAGTGGAGCAGTATAATAATATGCAACAGATGGAGGTGAGAGCATTTGCAAAGGGACTGAGACATGGGCTGGCTTGGCTGAATGTTTTTTCGAGGGCAAAAGTGTTCAATTGTGGGTTAAACCTTCTGAGCAGAGTGGTCAGTGGGTCTTTGTCAGGTGCTCGACTCCTTTCGTAGATTATGAGACAGTTTTCTACTGGGGAAGGACTTTGGCGCTGGGGAAGATGCTTCTGTGAAGCAGGTTTTGCTGCTTTGCAAGCAGGGAGCTACGCACTGGAAATATCTGCAATGTTGGTGGCAAACCCAAGGCAAAAAATGGAGGAGGATGCAAATAGAGTGGAGGATTTCTGTGCAGATTTGTTTTGATATATTGATTTTTGCCATACTGTGAAGCAAGGGCAAGCTTATGAAGTGGTATTTCTGGCACTGGTTTAGTTTGGTTCATCACAGTAGGAGCAGAATTAAGCCAATGAAAAACACATTGAAAATCTCACACAATCAGTGTTGGCTCCAAGCAACTTAAGGGGATAATCACTCAATAATCCATTTGGCCAGAGGTACAGAAGAAATGGAAGATGATTATTTGTGCTGTTATTACCACCCTCACATTCTTGTTATGGCCCTTAATAAAAACAAGGAACAGAGTTTGTTGCTTCTCTTTCTCATTAGTGTATATATATATATATACACATTTTATTGCTGCACTAAATAACAGTGATGTCAGTATTGGGTTTGCGTGGCTGGGCTTTGGTGGGGGGACACAATGGGGTGCCTTCTGGAAACTTCCCTGGTGTGTGATGGAGCCAATGCTACCAGTTCCACGAGGGACCCATTGCTGGCCAAGGCTGAGCCCATCAGCTGTGGTGGGATAATGCATTTAAAAAGTGGAAAAAACGACTGTGCAGCTGAAGAGAGGAATAAGAGGATGAGAGCAAATCTGCAGACACAGCAAGGTCGGAGTCCGGCCAGGGTCACCCACTGCAGCCACGGTAAAAAGGGACAAGTTCTGCTCTGTGCTTCTATTAAAACTGGTCCCTGCGTTTCCTGGATTGGAGCGCTTGAAGGTTTCAATAAGCTGTTTTAATTAAACTGCAAAATAAATTAATAAAAACTGCAGCATTCTTCCTCAGTTCTGTGCGCAGCAAAACTATCTTGGAGTCCTTAAAAATCCTGGGACACTTTTTTATGAAACAGGAGTGATTGTTCTTCCAGCTTGTACAGACAATAGTTTTTATGCTGAGAGCGGGTAAGCGCTCCTCTGCTGACATTAGAACTTGACTGCCGTCATTGTCTGGCAACCGCGTGAACTTTGCTGATAACTGGAAATTTTGCTTTAATCAGGTTCTCAGGCAGAGCATGTCAGCTTTCATTAGTCGGAGTTCAATCCCTTAGAAATAATATTTAGATTTACTAAATCAGGGCCAGAGTAAGAAGAGTGGGGATGCCGTGTGGCAGTGAGTTCCTTCCGTCGCTGCTGCTCCTGGGGTTTGGGGAAAGTTGGATTTTTAGGACACTTATCAGGCAATGGGGACTGCAACTGAATTTCTGTCCTTGATAACGGCAGGCAAGAATCTGAGGTTGCTTTAAAACACATTTTCCCTATGTAAATCACCTTAGCCAACTGTAAGGAGAAGGCTTATAAATTATAAAACTCTAATTGTTTATGAGAAGCGTACATTAGCTCCTCTTTGGCTGTGTCAATGCAGTATCAGGGTTTAGTGTTGGGGATATACTAATGCTAGTTTAAAATCATCACCAGACAGACTTTCGTAATTAACAGTTGTCATTTAGCTCTCAGTCTGCAAGGAAAGCCAGGGAGGGCGATACCCCGGGGCTCTGCGTTTCTGTAATGCTGACTTGGGTCTATTTACGAGCCTTATCACCTTTTAATATCGTTCTTTCTTGTGGGCATGTGTCTGTATTCCAGGCAGCTCCTGCAGTACATCTGCTAGAGCATCTTGTGCAAATGATTTTGTGTCTGTGGGCTTTGATTTTTCTCTGAGTGAAGAGGTGTTAACCAGCGCAGCCTTCACCGGGGTGTTATTAGATACGAGGGTGTAGGATGAAAAGAGCATCCTTGGGATTGTTCTTGCAGACACAGTTGGGTGGGGGCTGGAGAGGATTCCTAGAAACTTCAAAAATGATGCACTGTAAAACTACAGAGCAAATACTCTGCAGACAGCCACCCTGATGGGCTTTAATTGGCAAAACCATTTTCTTGCCTGCTCTCTTACGCTGTTTTAGTTTGTGTTCAATTTAATGCAGTTTGTATAACGCTTCAGACCTGTATCTAATGTTTTTCCTCCAAGGTTCTCAAAATGTGTTATAAACATCATTGAATGATGTCTTGGCCTCGCTCAGTGACCTTAAATATTACTCGTGTTTTATGGATGGGGAAAGTTACTCTGGCGGGTTCAGCGACTGCTCCGAGATGACAGTGCTGGGATTAGCGGAGCAGATGATGTTGGTGAACAAGGTGTGAAGCACATAGAACAGTTTAAAATATGATCAGTGAAGATACATGAGGGGTTGTTCTGGTAAGCAGGAGGTGCTAAAAGCCCTGGATGGGTTTGCATTTGTTGAACAGTGGATTGAAGCCGCATGGGGCTGTTTTCTGCAGCTCCCACGCCAGGCCGTGGTGTGTGGGCAGGTCCAAGGCGCGGATGGGGAGTGTAACTGTGCTCTTTGTTTCTTCCAGGTTAACGGGTTTCCAGCTGCCGGCTCCTATTGTGAGCACGGGGGTTGTGCTGTCCCTGTGGCTGGTGAGCGACTACGCCGTCAGTGCTCAAGGCTTCCAGGCCAGCTATGAGGGTAAGTGCCCCCTTCAGTCATTGTCTTGAATTGTATCCGCATGTGGCTTATGGCAGGATGTGAAACTAAGGCGCGGAACTTATACCAGAATATATACATGTGCAGACACTGAATCAAAGAAAGGAGTGCCTGGTTCTTGTGTCATTAGCTCCATTTTTTTCAGAATGCGAATAGCCGATCCCTTCCAAGTGTAATTTATATTTTCCTGTCCTCAAAACACCTTGAAAAGCGCACTTAACAGCAGAGCTGGAATGACTGGGAGGGAAGGGTAGTGTGGGATTTGACAGTGGAATCTGCAGCGTTCCACGAGCCCAGAGCCCCGTGCAGCAGCGGGGACTGCAGAGCAGTGCATAGGATGCTCAGAGATTACCACATTTTTCCTTTACGTTATCTTTATTTACTGTTTTCCCTGCACTTTCCTCCCCAAGTATATAAATTCACCTGCTGTGTTTCTTGTCATAAATATGTCCAGTGTTCGGTAGTTGTGGAGGTGAAGGATTGTATGCGAAAGCTTGGTTGCTTCAGAAAATCTTGGATCTCTAACGCTGGAAGTTCTCAGATAAATGAAAGAACGGTTTGTACTCGATGGCAGGTCCTGATTGCGCTATGAGCTGGTACTGCTGGGTAAATGACAAATTAACCATTTTAAAATATGAGTTATGTTTGTACTGATTATTGAACCTAGAATGTTGTTCCTATCCCCGTGAATGTTTTTCTTTGGAGTCCTTAGAAGTTCTCAGCCTTAATGATAATTTTTGATAATGAGTCCTACCGGCCAATTACCCAATACATTAAACCAAGCAGATGCCTTCATTTAGATGATGTTGTAGTCTCTCAGAATTTTCCACACTTGGCAATTGTTCAGGTTCAGGGGAGTTCTGTTTAAATACCCTCTAATTTCTGATTAAAACCTCTGCTCTGCCTTGAGGCGGCCGTGGCACTGGGATGTTTTGATTAGTCCTGAAGTGATGAGTGTGGCAGCAGGTGCTCGGTGTGGCCGGGCGGTGTTAGAGATGTCTCAGCCGGAGCCCATACTGGTTTGCCAAGGGTAGGTGCCTACTGGGGATACTGGTGGAGCGCGGTGGCTGTTGTGACAGGCGACCAAAGGCCGATCTGCTGCCCGCGCGCTAGAACACGTGTCTGCCACTGTGTCAACATCACTCCCAAATTGTGCGATAGAGGACATGTAGCTGGTTTTGTACTTTCTTGACATTTAGAGTTAATTTTTTGCCATTTACACACAGTTACTTGTACACCTTGTTTTTTATTACCTTGATGTAGTGGGTAATCTTGTACAAAGGCTTTTTCTAGGGCTGCTCTTTAGTCACGTATATTTTAAATTATCTGAAGTTTATTTGACTGGTGATTAGGAGGTTTTAAAGCAGGTAACTGAGTGCATCCCCAGGGAAAAAATGAAATGCTCTTCAAACTTGAGCCACTGAGTGATACGGAGCGTTGGTGTAAATGCAAAGTTGGTTTTGAGAGGGGCAGAGGTGCTCGATGTGCAAGTTCCCGGCTGGGAATTCGGGTCCTTGTTAACCAAGGAGGAGGAGGGAAGCGTGGTTTTATCAAGGGGATGTGCTGCAGCTCTAGCGCTGTTTCAGTTCAATGGTAATCTACGACTCGGTGAATCGCATGCGATTCGATAATTCATGTTTAAAGACAGAACAGTGCGTCGGAGTCCTTGCGGTAAACGGCTCCTTTATGATCTGCTATCAAAGCACGTTCATCATTCCCCTCCTCCCTTTGAGAAGTCATTGGGAAATCACCAGAAGAAACAGAATTTTTAAATTGGAACAAAAGATCTCAGGAACTTTTTTAAAGGGAGCCAGGAAGCAGGTACGTAGTTGGAGGCATCAAAGTGACAGAAAAACGTTGTGCTCACACGGTCTGCTCTGGGAAACACAGAAATTGAGGTTGGCTTTATCGGAGTTATCATCTTCCCAGCTTATCTAGTTAGTGTGATGCCTGCGGGATAAGATCTCTTACCATTTCCTGAAAACAACACAGGCATCTCCTGCTCGAGCCTGTGCATGTGTTCCTTCAATTCTGCCTGTCTCAGGACACAGTTTATTTCTACATTTCACTGGCTAAGGAGGGCAGAGCTGGTGGAATCTATTCAGTAACATTTCCACTTCGAGAAGGTTCAGCCATCCTTTAAAACAGACAATTTCTGAGACTCTGCGGAGCTTTTTCCGAGCCCCAGGTGCTGGGGGAATCGGAGGCATCACCAGCTCTGGGGCCTCGGTGCTGGTTCCTTCTTGAGCTCATGGTTTTCTGACTTCATTCAATGTTCTTGTACTCTGCTGCTGGATCTTCCTTCATCTTCTTTTCCTCATCTTCCTTCATTTAGTAATGGGTGGTTTAGGAAAGGGGTGGTGGGAGGTAAGAGGGTAACAGAGAGCATCTGCCATCGTTTGTTGCCTTGCATTAACCTCGACAGATTTAGTGTGTGTTGCCAGCTTGTTTCTATCTGGTTTCGTCATCTGACTCTTCATGTCATCCCACTTCTTGCTGTTCATTGTGATTTTTCTCTAGATGCCCAATATTGTTTTAGAGCCCAGTAAACAGAATGGCTTTTATATGAATTATTCTGCTGTGGAAGAGTGAGAGCAAACAGAGAGGTTGATGTCGTCCTTCCCCATCTCTCAAGGAACAGACATGGTTGCGACTTGCTGTACATGCTGCAAAATTAATTTTGCGTTTGTAAATGACTGTGGAAAAGCCCACAGCAATATCGTGCTTGGAGAGAGGAGACCTGACTAGAGCAGCAGAAATAACTGTCATTAAGTGGGTGATCTGGAAAAAGAAACAGGGGCAACCGTTGTAGGGTTCCTGGGAATGAAAAATTGTCAGCTTTTTCTTGCTGAATTGAAATAGAGAAAATTTCATTTCCGTTTAAGTATAATACTTTGAAGGCAATTTTACTTAAGAGGTTTTCTTACTAAATATAAATGGTTCTTAGGAAACTCTGTTTCAGAACATATCATTGAGAAAATATTTAAATTAGTCCTTTCATGCTCTTAGCATTCTTAAATTTGTTTTTTTCCTGTTAAACTGTCCCTTGAATTCAATGTGATTTCACCATTACCCTTGTTCACCCTCTGCCTGTGGGTTTTTTCCTTTTTTTATGACTAGATGATTCTTCTTAAAAATCCTAACCAACTGTTTTGAGTCTTGCGTTTTGTTTCAATGGAGGAGAAATTCAAAGTAGAGACAGCCAGAAATAACTGAAGCTACAGCTTTACTAGGATGTGAATCTTGACAGTCTGATCTTGTGAAAAATGTACCTGAAGATTTAATGACCCAAAATGACCAGTGCTTCCATTTCTTGCTTCCCCTGAAAGATGCGTGAAGCCAATATTAAGGCACATGCCTGGACCACAATGTGAAATTAATTACAATCACTTCTGCCACACACCTGATGAATACATAGTAAGCTGACATTTAAAATAAATTGGGCAAGTCTTTTACAATAAGAGGAAAATTGATATAAATGCCACATTTCCTCAATACTGCTAATAACAGTTCACGATGAATAGCAGGGTTTTTTTTAGTTTACTGATGTAGAAATAAAATAAAATCACATTATTATTTGTGAGCCATTAACCTCTTGGCTGCCTTGTTAGTCTTGAGGGTATGAAAAATAGAGAGGATTTTAAGAAAAGATACTTGTACCTGCTCTTTATCATACGTGACTAGAGAGCGATGCTGGAAAACATGCTCATGAACTTAATGAAACTTAATGAAACCAGCCAGAACAAGAAGAAATTGGGTTCTTGCTTTAACTTTGTCCCTGGCCTATTGTATTGATGTTTCTAAGTCACAGCTTTACACGATGCCACCGTTTCCATATTTTCATTGATGATGTTCGTCTTCTAACAAGGAAAGTGTTACATAAAAGAGGGATGCAATCATGTTGAAATTTTTAAGGAATCCTTATCTATGTAATTTTTAGAGTTTTCATGTGAGTTTTTTCGTTGAATTAGAAACCCCTGGAGAGAACCAGAGCGTGTGGGACCCTGGGCTCCATTGCTGTACAAGTGTAATGCAGTGAGATTTAACACTAGGTGAAGATTTTTCCTTCCCAAGACATCGTGTTTGATTACAGCTGCAACAAATTTGATAGCTGCAAACACTAAGTGCCTGATTGAAAAGAAACAATTATGCCTAGAAGAACACTGCTTATTTTAAGAAATTAGAAGCATTTAAATACAGAGGGAAGCAGCCCCAAGTAAATGGTGCTGTTTTCCTTCGTAATAAATACCCTCCTCTTTCTCAAGCACAAATATCTCATTCTTCAGAAGGTTGTTTGTGGAGCTGTGTGTGCATATTTAGAATATACAATTAAAAACTGGTTCCTGTCCCTCTTTGACCATTCCTTGGGCTAAACCCGGCTGAGGTTTCTGGCTCTGCTGTGTGTGCACAAGTTGTGAAACTGCTTCATTTCTCCCTTTTCCAGCCTATCGTTTAACTTCACAGGAACAGTTGCCCCATTAATGGAAGACAAATTGATCAGCTTTCCTTCTCTGTCTTTGGAAATAGCGTATTTGAGGGGTTTTTTTAAAAACCAGAGCGCTGTTCAAATTGGCTTTTGATGATGGTGAAGACCAATGCTGCCCTGGGGCAGAAAACCCCAGGGGATTCCCCTTTGTGCACCTGAGCGTGTGGCATAAAGCTTTCAAGGACTTGTGCCATACCTTTGCAGGACTTTTCTGTTTTAATAGATGTAGTTCTTTACTTCCCATTCAGTCAACTACTCCTGCAGCTTTTGTCATTTCATCCTTGTCTGCTGTGCTTCATGTCCCTTGCCTTAGCGGCTTTTTGTTCTCTCTTTTTACTATTCCTCCCAATTTTAGGATCAGTTTTGGGATTTGGGGAAGGTTTGTCCCCCTGGGCTGTTCTCTCCTCCTCCCATCTCTCCCAGGCTGGACTCGGTGCAGGGGAGGTTTGGAGCATCACAAGGTGGTACCGAGTCAGGACTGAGTCCAATGGCATTGTGCGTTGCCTTTAAAAACATAAAGAAAACTCCGGTTGTGCTGAGGAATGGGATTGCAGTCAGCGCGGCTTTGCTTCTGCAGCTACTTGCTGTAGCTTAAAGGGCGCTTACCCAATTGATGAGCGTTAATAAGATGCTAAATAAAAAACGAGTCTTGCATTCTGATACTGTCTTCCCGTGTAGACAATATTTTATTGTTTTAAAATGTCTTCTGCATTTCAGGTGAACAGAGGGACAAAAACTAGGTGCCATCTCTTTTTGCTGTCGCTGCTGCCTGTCACTGTCAAACGAACCTGGGGGGATGCGGAAGGAGCCGGAGTTTTGCTGGAGGGAGGCGGTGATGCCGACAGCTGTAGGATGAGGCAGCAGCAGCTTTGCCTCCTGCTCCTCGGGGTGGCACATCTGGCAGGGTTTGCACATCTGGCGGTGGGGGATGAACCCCGCTCTGCTCACCGCTCCCGTTTTTGGGTTCAGATCACTGCATTTCCCAACGCGTGCGCCGAGCGGTGCCGGAGCGTGTGGCTGCTGAGCACGGCGCGGTTCGATTTGCTTCTCGTTTGCAAGATATTAGTATTTGGACTACATGATAAACCAAGACACCGCATAAGCAGAAAGGCAACGCGGTGTTGTCAATAATATTGAGTGACAGGATTGTTTTACACGGTGTAGCATCTGGAAGAGAAGTAGTTTTATAATTAGATTTAAAGCATAGCATTGGATTGATTCTGTCTCCAATTAAATATTTTCTACCTGATGTAAAGAATCTGGTTGGCAATAGGCTTGCCTATCATGTTTTCAGATCTATTTATTTTTTTTTCCAAGGCTGCGCTTTGGAATTTTTCCACACTATTTCAGCTCTGTAGCCGTGTCCCTGTTTGTCATCAGCTGTTCGCAATATGCAACTACTGTTTCATTTAATGTACCATATGCATATTGGAAACAAGCGACTTTGCACAGTCAGCTGTTCAGCTCAGTCGCATGTTGGGAGCTGTGGGTGCAAACTTGATGAGAGAAATATTAATGAAATTTCTAGTTGGTTGTGGTCAGTCAACTGGGGTTTATATCCCAAATGACCCCCAGTTCCTGCCGGTGCTGCTTGTTCCCCTTTGCTACTGGCATGTGCTGGAAGAACTGGTGTTGGCCTGACAGTGAATACTTACCTTTGCTGTCTTAGCTGCGATTAAAAATAAAATAATCAGCATTTGTTAGTAGTTTAGACAAGTGGTTGTTCTATAAACACCTTTTAAAGGGCAAAAAGCCACCTGAGAAATCCTAAGGTTGCTTGTAAACCCTCCTTTGTTGTTTATTTCCAGTTATCTGTATGTGTTTGCTGGGTTTTTTTTGTTCCCTGGAGGAAAGTGTTGTCATGGTCAGGAGCATATTCCAGTCATCAGTGGCGTTTCAGCCTTGGGAGGGAAATGAATGGCAAATTGGCCTGACAGTGGTGACTCAATTATTTCTCCCAGCCTTGGCAGGAGCTGGTGTCCGTGCTGCTCACTCCGGTACTTGCAGACGATGCCCAATAAATTTGCTGAAGTAAAATCAAGCAAATAAGCCCGGTGTTTGCCCCTTGTAGTGTTTATGAGCTCGGTGCTACATCAGGTAGTCAGGGACTTGTAAAACAACAATCGCCATTAGAAGATGAAGAAATAAATCTAAATAGCTGTGCTGCCCACCATGCTTCCCTGGGAAGTGTGGCTGGGGGTACTTGTGCTTTGTGAACAGGCGTTTCTTTAGGTAGGGGGAGTGTTGAGCTGCAAATACCTCCTGGGGCATCCAGCTGAAATGAGCTGAGGTGCAGTTTGGCTTTGATTGACGAAAGAGGAGCCTCCGGAGCGCTCAAGGTCAAGTGCTTGAGAGGCTGGAGCTGTTTGCAGCGTTGGCTTGAACAGCACAGCGAGTTCTGGGCCCCGGTGACTTGCAGAAGCTGCATCTGAGTGAGAGGGGAGCACCCGAAAAGCTCCATTTCAATTATTTGTCTCGTCCGGGGTGTGAACCTGCGGCTGACGGCGTTGCTGGAAAGGCCGTTTACTCTGATTTTGAGGGATCCTCTTGGTGCAGTCGCTGAATTCCAGGGCCTTGCTGGTGCTGAGGGCCTGACCCGGAGCCTCGGGGTTTGGCTGGGGGGTTTAGCAGCCCCGCTGGGGTGGGTGATGCTGCAGGCTGGGTTTGTTGGGCCGTTTCTTTGACTAAACGCAGCTCCTCGTGGTGTCGGTCCTGGGCAGCCCGTGCTGCTCGGTGGGCCGTTTAGTGCTGTGCCAGCCTGGAGCCGCTGCTCTGGAAATGTCGATGCGAGTGAGGTGCTGCAGCAGCGCAGGATTAATGAGAATACAGGGGCGGAGGGGTGGTGACTGTGGTTGTGATGCTTGTAATTCCTCTTGCTGTCTGTGTACATTTGTATTGTTCAAACGAGGGCAGGGGAAGATCCTGGCACTGGGTGTTTTCTGGATATCCTTGCTTCTTTCCCTCTGAATCCAGAGCAGAGCAGCTCCTGTTTTGGGAAACATTGCAGGCGCTTTCCCTAATGGCTTCAGATTAAATCAGCTCCCTGGGGAACTGGGGACAGAAGAGTCAACCTTCCTATTATTTTACTTTTTAGTTATACAAAAGATTTTTATTACTTAAATGAGCTCCCAGAAAGTCTGTCTTAATATACTACTAATTGATTTTAAGTCTTGAAAGCAGCAAAGCTTATTAGCATTTGCTGACTCAGCCAGAACCCTCCCCACACACGAGAGGATGGAGCGAGATATTGACCCATGTTGCTGCAGCACTAAATGAAGTTGAGGGAATATTAAGTGTTTCATGCTGGCATTTGATTTGCATATGCAAATGAGATCAATCAGTGCAGACGCAGGAGAGCAGGAATACTAATGCTTAGTAAATAGGATCCAGTATGAAGCATTTAAGCATCAAGGGACACTTGCTCAGCTACAACACGGGGACACTTTGCTGTCCAGGAGATTCCCCTTGCTCGTCCCAGGCTGTACAGCTGCTCTGCTCGTCAGCTCCTTTAGAGCAGAATGTCAATAAATGCAGAAACCACTGAAGAAATTGTGTGACTTTGACATTGCTTCTGCTTCCCCGACATGTGGATACGGAGGGTAATTCGTGCTGGAGATGTTACTGTACGTGACCGCACAGGTGGAAGGTGTTGAAAATCAGTGTCTGGAAAAGTCTCAGCACAGCAGTGCAGGTACCTTAGGAAGGGCTCTCATTGTGATGGTTCTTCACTAAAAACCTTCATTTTCCTCCCTTCTTGCTCCCTTTTATTTTTTTTTTTTCCTCGCGTATAATAGAGAGCCATTTCTTTTCAATCAAGGAATCTATTTGCAGAACATGTAGTTGTTAGATGCGTTTGGTTTTGTTTCAGCATACATTTCCATAAAAAGTCACCACTAATGAGCTGTGCGAAAATTGCGGACTTGCTGCCAAGCCAATTTGGTTAAAAGGCTTGTCCGTCCTTCATTACCATTTGATCCTTACACAGGCACAATGTGCCTGAGCAGGTACAACCACGCTAGCTATAAAAAGGAAGATAAGGTAGCATCACATCTCTGAAAAAATCCCTGTTACTCCTAATGCGGCTGCTGTTCTTTGTTCCATCTGCCCCCATGTGTTGGTTTCCCAGTTATCTCATCAATGGGTCAAGGTTGTAAGAATTAAGATCTTCTCAAAACCTGTGGAGTTTTTTTCATAGTCAGATTGGCTGAGATACCTTCTGATTATAGCCAACGTTAAGGAGATTTTTGGTTAGTTTGGTTCGCTTGTCCCACCAAATCCTCTGATGTGCTGATGGGATCTGAGCTCCTGCAAGACATCTCCTCAACCCCTTCACATCCACCTCGCCGGGATGGGAATTCCTTCCCCTGTTCTTTACCTAGCGGTATTTTTGCTTTTGAGATTAGAATGTTGTCTCTCCAAGCAGAACCTGGCTCTAAATGAGTAAATGCTTTCCAAGCAGTTTTGGGCTCACCTTACTGGAGCAGCTGTGCTCCAACTGTAGCTTCAACTTCGAATTGCTGGTGATTCCGGGTGATTTCTTGTGGAAAAAGCAAAGGGGAAGGAATCCCAGCCCCTCTGTGGGTGGCTGGGGCACAACAAGAGGGGTTTACGGTGGAGGAGGCCACAAGCGTTCTCTGCTTCTCGGTGTCTATAGGGCTGGGCTACATTCAGCAGAAAGTGTTGTGTTTTGGGTGAGGGACAATGGTTAAGAGTCCCATTTATAAACAGGGCGTATGTCTGCGTAAGATTGTTCTACCGATTTACTATTTTCTGCATGTCTTAAGTATCAACTGCCTTTCCAATTCTTGCTGTTCATCACCATATCTAAAAAATGGGTAGGAGGAAAGGCATTTACTTGAATGTGCTTGCAGCTCCTGTGGCTGGAAAATGCCACGTGTAGATAATTGGAGCTGAGCAGAGGCAGCGCTGCCCCGTTCAGAGCATGAGCTGCTGCTGTGTGAGGAGACTGTTAACACCACCTTTAGCGAGGTGGCAGGAAGCGGCGCCTGTGACACTGTCAATATCGAGATGAAAACATGCTTTTACCCAAATACCTGCTTTGCCACCCAGATCAGAGCAGATTCGGCGCTCGGGGTGTCTGGGGCTGCGTTCGGGGACTCTCGGAGCACGTAACCGGTGCAGAAAGTGCAAATGGGTTCTTTCCCCGAGTATCAGAAACAGCGAGATGAAGTGCTGTTTAAAAAGGGAGGAGGGGAGCGGCATCAGTCGGAGTTTGTTGTTATCATTGCGATTATTATGGGCTGATGTGTCTGGAGATGCAATGGCTGGAGCGTTATCTTGGTTGCTCTGGCTTATTTTTTTTATCAACCGTCATTTTCAGCGGCATCTTCACAGGTGGGGAAGGTCGTGATGGCTTTATGCTCTTGATATAAACCCCATCGTGTTATTAGAGAGGAAATACAATGGTTATTCAAGCACAGAGAGGCTCAGTGGTATTTTTATTATTCATAAGAACAGAGTTTGTCAATCAGTAATCCCTCAAACACACAGCAAAACAAATATGACCTGACTTCCCTTCACCTTGTAGAAGTACTAATAGATCTGACCTGTTTCATCACATCTTTAGACTGGTTTCTGAAAGAGATGAGGAATGCAGTTATGCCTCGTGTCTATGGACTAAAATTTTTTTAACCCAGTATTTCAATTAAATTTAATAGGGATTAAGTGGTGTAAAAAATAATTCATGTCCTTTGAGTTTTAGATTAAAAACCACCATGCACACAACAAAACCCCTGTAGCCAGTTTGGAAATGTGAAGCTTTTCTGGCTCAAACGGTAGTGAAATGGGACCTGCCAATGTCTGAAAGCTCAGCTTCGTGTGGTGTTATCCTGAGGTTTGACAGCTGGAGGAGATGGGAAGCCACCTCTGCTTTGGGAGGCAAAACTAACCAAAACAAGCCACCCAAGCACCAGGAGCCCCTGCAAAGCTCTTTCTCATTATTTGATCGTTCTCATTTGTTCGACAGCTTCACCCGTTCCTTAACATGCAGACTTGTCTGGTGCTTCGCCTTGAGGGACAGCACATGTGGTTTTCATGTGTTTCTGTGCTGGCAGAGTGAATAAAAACAAACAAGAAGCGGATGCACGTGCCCATGACCCCTTGAATGTTGCTGGGTAAATCCACCGTGTGCTCAGGGGTGGATTTTGGTGTGCAGCGGTGCTGGCAGCCTCACCCATGCACTTATCATCGGTCTGAGAGGATTTGCTTTTTAATATTTAGCTGACACCAAAGCAAACGAGTTGCAAAAGGCCAGATAACATCTGGAACGTGCTTTCAGTGAGGTCATCTGCTTGCTTTGATCAGCTCAGAGATGGTGTTTTCTTCAGGCTGATACAGCTGTGATAGTCACTTGATTATTCTTGTTATTTGCATGAAAATTATAAGTAGTTACTTGATAAAGTCACGGCAACTGCTTTCTGCCCGTGGGGAAGTGCTGTGCTACGCTTCATCTTGGCAATTTCACAGCGAGAGATCTCATCTGTGGGGATGGAGCTGAACAGTTGGTCTCATCCTTTCCTTCTCTCACCGGAGTTTTCCTCCTGCCCCGGCCACACCAACCTATGGACCAGGGCTTTAAAATGCCTTTCACACAAAGGTTTAACTTGTATTTCATACCCTTTGGGTGCTGTTGTTCTGATTGGACTTTTTGTGTAGGTAGAAATCTCACAGCTGCAGATCTATTTGTTTTTGCAGCAAAGAGGCACCGGGCAGCGGGGCTTTGGGCTGCTTTGCTGGGGAGGACGTGAGCTGAAATCCTTCTGGCCAGTTTCAGTCCTGGTTTTTCCCCTCCGACAGGTTCTAACTATTTCTTCCTAATCTTTCAACTAGTCTCAAGGCGAAACAGCTTCATGCCCAACTTGTACTAAGATTAAGAAAGGAATTTACAATTTTACCTATGAAAAGTCCTTTATAGCATTGGCATAAATCCACATGTTTGTTTCTTCCCTGGGTCAGATTTTCATATCCAGGTATTTCTGTATTGGGAAATACTGAATCCAGATGACACATCATATGCCATTATATATTTCAGACTGGGAAAAA
This sequence comes from Pampusana beccarii, assembly GCA_013399365.1. Lineage (NCBI taxonomy): Eukaryota > Metazoa > Chordata > Aves > Columbiformes > Columbidae > Pampusana > Pampusana beccarii. Next base: position 2,108,146 of record VWYH01007286.1, read on the forward strand.
TATGAGCTCATTCGTTCAAAATAGGTCTTTCTGCCAAAGAGATATAAATACACGTTGCGCCTTCAATATTGTGGCCTCCGTTCCTGATAATAAGCAATTGAGAATGGAGGGTGGGGAAGTTGGCAGTTCTGTCGCTGCTTCCATAAACACAAGGGATGGGATGGCTGGATATTTTCAGCTTAGCACAAAAGCTGAAGGAAAAAAGAGGCTGGGTATAAAAAGCATAAAAACATGGGTTCCAAGTAATCCATTAGAGCTTATTGCTGCAAGAAGTGGCGAGTTTCTGAGCAGTTTTTCCTTGGTATTTGTCTGGTTTCTAAGGTTAGTCTTTTAAATGCTCACGTACGGTTTACATCTGAAATATAACTAGTATTCTTCTCCCCTTCCAGGTTTTACATCTTTCCTCTGTGCCCCATTTAAGATGCATACGTGAACACGGTATCTCTCTATTTGAAGAATGCTTTCATTTCTTTGGTTTTTTTCCCTTGGCCTCATGGAAGAAGAAAACTTGCAAGAGTATTTTTCTTCTTACTCTTGCTTTTCTTCCATTTGTACTTAGTTCTGCAGCTTCTAAACTCAAGTAATAGTTTTTTTTTGCCAGTTGCATGTTCAGTTGCAGACCATCCGTAGCCAGAGATGCCAACATCTGTAAACATCTGTCCATTCATTTTCTGAATGTGGGGACATCTCACGGTTCAGCCTTCTCCTGACCCCTCTATCCTTTTTAGACTGTTAACTTTTATTTTTTCTCGGCCTGAGCACTCGCTGCAGGAGCTTTCTTTTTAGTGCTGTGTCATTAAATTCCCTGAATTTGCACCTCCTGCAGACTAATCACTTTAGTGCTCGTGCTTCATACTTCTTGGCTGGAGCTCAGAAATGTCCGAGTCTGGGCATTTGGAATAATGCTGTATTTTAATAGAATAGATCCTGTAGTTTGACATCAAGTAAATTCTTTTTCTTTTTTTTTATTAAAAAGTACATAAGCCCCACTCACTGCTAAGAAAGCAGACTGTATCTGAAGTGCAAGAGTTTCCATAGTCCTAATGGAAGTGACATGAAGGTGATTCCAAAATTATCCTGTAGGTCTGTAGAAAAGAGAGCGGATTGTGCTGTGTGCTGTGTCAGAAATCGTTGCCTGTACATTTTTCAGAGAACCAGGTCCCAGACTTGCCTGAAATTAATCTTCTAGACGTTTTGTTATGCGGTGGGGTTTTTTTCTTTTAATTCTGTGAACTAACACAGAGCAACCTTTGTGCTAATTAAAATTTCTTACAACCATTGATCTTTCTTTTATCCCGTTCCTCCCATGCAACCTCTCGTCCTGTAAAATTAGACGAGCTTTGCAGGAACATATAGTGGGAGGAAAACGAGTTTGTGGAAGCATATTTCATATAATAATCTCATTAGCAGTTGTGCTCTGTTGTGAGTGCATGCCCAGGTTGTCTGTTCATACTTTCTTGATGTTTTTATCCTAAACCAGCATCTTCATCTGCTCCTGTTTCCATGATGCCGTGTGCATTTTGGTAGCCTCAGGTAAGAAAGTTAGCGAAAGCAGAGACTTAATGGCAGTTAGTATGTTATGTATGAGCAGATTTTCAGCGGGCAAACAAGCTGTAATTTTTCTATGTTACAGAACAATCTGTTGCTGAAAGCGCACTGGACCCAAGCACCGCAAAACCTGGTGCGGCTTGTGTGTCCAGAGCCGAGAGCCCTTGATTCTCCTGGAAACGTTTGTTTCAGGCTTTAGTGCTGGAAGTAGATGAGCATCTTGGATGGGACCAGAACAACAACTCCATAAGAACTAATGGCATTAAGTTATTTAAAAGATGAGAAATGGAGGCGGGATGGGGTTGAATGGCAGGCGTAATCCCATATCTGGGGAAGTACATTTATTCTTGCATACAAAATGCGTTTTTCCCCCTATTCTTTAGTTGTAGGGCAATAGCAGTTTCTTTCTGGTCTTCTCATGTGGTGTTGATTTCCTTCTGACTTGTAGCACAACAAGTTCCCTGATTTCAGTAAAACCTTTCAGCATTTCCAGAAGCAGGTGGGTGGATGTCTTTAAACATCACTGAAGGTTTTCCAGTTCCGCCGTAGGTGCCGGAAGGTGCGGGGTACAACAGCTCCCCTGTGGCCACGGCAGCACTGAGTTTCTCATTTCCAGACAGTTTACGAGATGCCAAAACTGTCTGGAAAGCGTCAAGTGTTGCCGTGTACAAATCTGCGTTAGAGGATGCTCTAGAGGAGGCCGACGAAGGCGTGTGCAGCGGGGAGTTCATTACTGAGAAGATGCGTCTGTGAGTTTCTCCCTCCTTTGTGGCATGCCTTTGACTCTTAGAAAGTAAATTATGTCCTGAATGTCTTTTAGGATGTCAGCAGGAGACAGGACTGAGAAACGGCCGGAATCCTGAACGGGTGGCAGTTGAGTCCAGCAGTTGCTTTGTGCTATGGCAGAACAGGGAGGTTTAATCTGCAACCAGAGTCTCCTTTCTCTCCTGCTGCTCTGATCTTTAGCTCGCAGAAGCCACAGCCTGCTGTGCTGCTTTGGAATTTATTTAATAGCTCAGTTGTTTGGACATGATTAAAAATATAATGAATGGAGTGAAGCAGTAATAAGATGAACAGCTCATAAAGGGTTTTAGTCTAAAAATATCTATTTGGGCTCAGCAAGGATAGCGAAGGCTGTGGCAGCAGTCACAGAAGAGTCTGCGTGAATCTCTTAAAAGCTTTAGTGAGCTAATGCCGAGGATGAGGCTTACGTGTCACCTTCTCTACTTTACCTTTTACAATGGGCCTTATTTTTTTCCACTCAAGCGTTGCTTTGACTTCCTAGCGTTTCCTCCCCAAGTGCCTGATGCAGAGCTCCAGAGAAAAGAGGGTTTACTTTTTTTAGATTGAATTGCATGTCAAATAGATGCTGTGTAAATTCTTCTTTCCAACGCAAGCGTTTCAAGGGGCTGAACTTGCGTGCTTTGACTGTTTGAAGGGTTCAAGAGCTGAAGACTGTTCAGATTAACATTTAGCGGTTTCTTAATAGAAAATGTTCAATGCGTAAACTGATAGTCGCAGAAGCTGGGTATTGTGTTCTGTGGCAGACAGGTTAAGGGAACTGTCTGTAATAAACAGATTTTGGTCTTTGCTTTCCTCTCTTTCTCCCATTTTCCCTAGTGAGTAAAATAGAAGGACGTGACCATACGTTGTGTGATGAGGTCTTTCCAGGTTTCTCTGCAAGCACCATCTCATTTCCTTCAAGCAGAAGGCAGGTTTTGTTTGGGAGCTGTGGACTCATGCTAATGGCTGCGGTAACGGTTACCACATTTTTCATATAGGAAGGATGGGCAGCAGCCATCCAGCTGTGGAAGTGCAGGGCGGGCAGCTGGACATTTCTCCCTCTGTCACAAATCCATCTGTCAGCGCAAAGGTCTGGAAGCCACGAAGATGATGGAGTGGAGCATCTGCCGTGTGAGGAAAGGCCGAGGGAGCTGGGGCTCTGGAGCTTGGAGGAGACTGAGGGGTGACCTCATTCCTGGGGATCAATATGGAAAGGGGCAGTGTCAGGAGGATGGAGCCAGGCTCTTCTCGGTGACAACCAGTGATAGGACAAGGGGCAATGGGTGCAAACTGGAACACAGGAGGTTCCACTTAAATATGAGCAGAAACTTCTTCCCGGTGAGGGTGCCAGAGCCTGGCCCAGGCTGCCCAGGGAGGTTGTGGAGTCTCCTTCTGTGCAGCCATTCAAACCCGCCTGGACACCTTCTGTGTAACCTCATCTGGGTGTTCCTGCTCCGGGGGGATTGCACTGGATGAGCTTTCGAGGTCCCTTCCAACCCCTGACATTCTGTAATTCTGTGAGGTGGCTGTTGGGGATCTCAGTGGGCAGGAGGCTGAGGGTCCCCATGGGTGCCCCGGCAGCACACGGGGACGTCAGTGCTGCTCAGCCACGTCTTGTCTGAAACGTGCACGAAATTACACCCACGTCTGTTGAGCCACATGCTCAGAAGTGACAGGCAAGTTACCTTCCAACGGAAATCCACGATTTTGGCTTCAAATGACAAGTCTTTGCATCACTCAAAGAGAATTCACTTAAGAACGCAGCACAGGGTGATTCGTTCATGTGCTTTGGTCGGTGTGTGTCTGTGGATGTTCCTGGAATGAGCTGACGGATCTTCAGATGATTTTTGGCTGCTGCTTTTTTTTAATTAGTCTTATGAGCATTTCCCCTTTCGCCTTCCCTGCCTGCCATAAGCCCAACTTGTATAAATGTCCTTTTAATATCCATTAAATAGGTTGTGATGTATGAATGAAAAGATAGGGCAAGTCTCAGCCCCCAGATCCACAACGTCTAAATCTGAGTAACAGACAAGGGTTTGAAATCAGAGCAAGCGCCTTGAAATTACAATAAAGTTTTGCTTCTGAATATATTCAGGCATTGGGGAGATCCCATGTGGGTTAAAAACTTGTTCTCCGAGATGAGTGCATGTTATTGCATAGCTTGCAAAATTATGCTGGTGGCAAATTCTGCAAGATAGGCACCTGTGAATCCAGGAAACAGGATGGAGCCCTAGGCGTGTTTTTATGACATAATTAGATCACTTTATCCTCTTCGCTGAAAATAAAGCTAAACTTACCTTCTACATTTTTCTTTGGTGTCAGTTATGACCGCAAATTAATAACGAACGTTTAGTGCCGGAAGCAGAAGAGCACCTAATTGCTCCAACAGCTCGGTGGACTTTTTCATGGCACCATCATTGAAACCTATTTGCTTTCTGGTTATTGCCACGAGGTGTCTGCACCAAGAGCTCGGCGCTCCTGGGTGCTTTTCCTGTTGACTGTTGTATGCAACGGCGCAATATTTCACCTTTCCAGTTCTCTAGGGCATGTGTTAGTTAAAATCGTGGTGCTGGTGGTGTAAAGACTGTGCGGGTCTGTGCGTATCGCACAGGGCTGATGGCGAGACCTGAGCAGAGCTGAAAATACGAGGAATGCGATGTTGTGGCGGATGCCCCTCCTCTGCTGTGAAATATTTATTGAAACAGATGTAGTTGGCTACAATCTCTGTTTCTGGGTAATCAGCCAATAGCTAGAGAAGATCAATAAGCAGATAAACAATGTGGTCTCTGAAGTTGGAAGTGGCTTTTTTCCCCAGAACAAAGAGCGCTCCCTGTCCAGGGACAGGCTCCAGCAGAACGCAGAGCTGATCAACACTGGCACCCAGTGTCTAGATAAAATCGGTTCGGATCTGGGTTCCAAATCTGACACCCTTTTTTCACCCTGGCGCCTCCGCTTTCAGTCACGATGTGCACGACGGAGTGAGGACCTTAATCTGCCGTGGCAGCTGAACTCTCTGGGGCTGCACTTGTAATTCTGCTTCTGTATGGTTCCTGCAGTCGTCTTCTGGTGCTGGTAACCACTGCAGGATTGTTTTTCTTGGCATGTCTTTTGTGTTACAGAAAGATGAGGGTCTGTGTTTCCCCTGGAATGGTTAACCTTGGTTCAGGGAGGAAGAGAGAAAACAACTGTAAAACCACCTTCGTCCCTAGGGAAGGTTTTTCAAGTTCCTCTGCAGCTGTTAAATGCCAGTTCACTGGAGCCTTTAAACATGCACTTAAATCCATTCCTGCTAAGCAAAACACTTAACCACATACTTTAAGCTTGTGTTCAAGTGTCGGTGCACTGAAAAGCAGCAGGACTAGAGCATGTTCACAAAGATAAGCATGTTCTCAAGTGCTTTGCTGATGAGGCTTCTGATGCAGGAGAGCATCCCAGGTTGGGATGGGAAGGACCACTGGGGTGGGGATGAAGCATTTGCTGACATGGAAGCATCTTCCAGCATGACTTTGTTCTTCAGGGCCTGGTAAAAGATTCAGTGTCTGCATCTTCTTTCCAGCCAGGCTTCCTCTGCTGTGCTCAGCAAGTAATGGCATTTATTTGCAAGTATAAATAACGAGTGGTGTAAAGTCCCAAAAGTGAAGGGTTCCCTGCTCGCTGCCTCTCTGCAGATCCATGGGATTGCTGCGGGATCTGCCACGATCTTACCGCTTTCACCCTTTGAAGCTTTTGCTCTTTCTGTAGGTGGATAAGTAAATCAGCTCTAAAGCGCTCCTCTCTCAGCTTGCACGCTTCTCTTGGAAGTTGGGCCGAAGTTGCTGTAGCACATTCCGGGAAGGTAAATTGGAAACCGAAAATGAATTTCCAAAAAAGCCCGAGAACGACTACCACAAAAAAGACGGATGATGAACCATTCTGGTCTGTTATTATCCAAAAGTAACCATCTGGCTGTTTTTTTAGTGAACAAAGAAATATTAGAGAGAAAAAATAGTTTCCATTTAGCTTTATCTCTGTTGGCTGTACTGGAAATGAATCATGACATAAAAAAAGGATAAAATGAAATGAAGGCGCCATTTATTTCCTGTTCTGTAGCACACACTGGACACTTATTCTGGAGGTTAAAACTCTTCTGAACTAAACCAGATGGCACTAAAACACTGGTGAGAGTTATTAGAGAGTTGTGGAGTAATCCCTGTGGTACTTGGCCCAAAAGTTGGCGATGAAAAGGGAGAGAAGATGGGTCTGTGTGGGTCTCCCCATCCCGCTGAGCTCACATTTGTGCTGCCCATGTTGGGCAGAGCTGTTCAGGGCAATTTTGAAGCTGCGGTGGAAATATTAGAGAGATTCTCCTTAAAGAATCTGCATCTCCTTGAGCAGAGAGACCTTTCTGTTGGTTCCCTTGGATGTCTTGACCTCCAGCCCCCTCTGGATTCAGGAAAAAGGAAAGAAAGGTTAAAAAAAAAGCATAGTGGAGATGATTTTGAAAATGAGTGCTTAGTGGTGACTGAGCCAAGTAGTTCAGGTCAATGGTTTTGTTATTTTGCTTGCTCTGTGTCGCATCCTTTCATTGGGATTTATAAATGATTTGTGCTGTAATGAGGGTGTTGAGGAGCGCTGGGTGTCTGCTCATGGCTTGCTCGCTTTCTCTTCTTTGCATTAGGAATGAAGATTAGTTGGGAATGAGGAGATAATGTATGGCCTCATATCATGAAAGTTGCACTCCTTGATAAGATCTCAAGGTTAGAACAATGATAGCATTGAATTATCTGTCATAAACTACCATAGATGATTCAAGCAATAAAAGTGCTTCTTTTAGCTATGTAAATAGGGTAATAGACTGGAATGCAGCATATAGATGTGTTAAACGATGGGGTTATTTTATATTCAAACAATATAAACAGATAAAAGGGAGCTGGAGATTAGTTTGGATAGGAAAGAGGGGAGATTTCTCTTTGCAATGATGAGCAAGCTGGGGATGGATTTGGTTTGTTTGAAAGTACCCGAACTGGTGAGGTAGCAAGAAGAGAAACATCTCTTGCCTTTTTTTTAATTCCTCTCTCCTGACAAAAAGATCTATGGGTTTTTAGGCCAGGCTGATGTAATTAGGCTGAATGCGTTTTGATGGTGGGATGCTGTCCAAGCATGCGTTGAGTCACGTCTAATGACTTAAAAACTACTAATTAATTTTGAATGAACTGGAACAAGGAGACACGCGGCTTGACGAGTACTGGGTTTTGAAAGCTGCTGATTTTGAAGACTTGCGGGGTGGTGATCCTGGGCAAGGGGATGAGCCAAGCTGGGAGAACAGCCCGGTGAGCCTGGTGGGAAGGGAGCAAGAAATGGGGTAAAAAAATCAAGTCAGGGAATGGTACAAAGCTGCTGATGGAGATCAGCAGTTCTGGTAGTTCTGTAGCTACTTTTTAGCAGTTAACAGGAATGGATGGTGGAAACGTCTCCAGTTCATGTTCAAGCAACATGTTATAAAATCTGAGAGGTGCCTCTGGTCTCCATGAGAAAAGGCACCTTCATTCCACTCTAAAAGATCCGTAGCGAGCAGCATTTTGGGTGATGTTTCCAGGGTGAAATGAAGGGTAAGAGATAAATGGGTGAAGCAGGTGTGGGTTCCGAGAGATGGGACAAAAGGGGCCCAAACTGAAAGGCAAGAGATTTAAAAAAAGGGGGGAAAAAAAGAAAGTTTGGAGCCGAAGGAAGTGAAGTTGGGCTGAGTTTGTTTTCTTTTTGGTGAATAAGTGGATTTGAAGGATGGGATGAAAACTGCAGCAAGTGGGGAGTTCTGTGGTGGATTTAGCCCCTGACTGAAGTTTTCCACGTCTTGACACTTCACAGTTTCTTGCTGAAAAGGTGTTATTTCTGCCACGACCTCAGACAACCCGATCTCACATTATCTCTTCAGACCAAGTTCTCACCCAGCCTCCTCTCCAGAGGTTCTGGTCCGGTTGTATTTGTGTCCGTGCTGTGATTATGGTTCCGTTGCTGTGTTGTCTTGGGGAGCGCATGGGAACAGCGCTGGGGCCAGGGATGCTCGAGGTGCGTTGAGCAGATCTCCAGGTGCAACTGCAATAGGATAATCCCATTTCCTCTCCTCTGTTGTGAAATAAGGTAGTGGTTTGGCAGCTGTTCAAATCCAGGCAAATAAAATAAACTGCTCTAAATTCATCATGGAGAGAAACAGGCTCGGCTACAAAATGACTAACAGGACCTTTATTCATCTGTACAAATCTGGTCTGTGGCTGCATTCATTTCCATACAATCACTGGAAAATATTATGTTGATTGCCGGGAACAAAGCTTTTATGGGGAGAAAAAAAATCCATGCTACTAATCTACAGTGGAATTGGTAAATGGGTAAGACAAAGCTTTAATAATATTATTCTGTGCGACATCTGATGTAAATAATACAGTTCTATTAATCTCTCAAGCAATCAGAGTCTGGCTGTTAGAGGCAGCCAAGTATGAGCAATAATATTATCTCTTCTCGGGAATGTTGGAGCAGAATCACAAATCCATTGCTGTGAAAGCGGTTGCTGCAGCTCAAGGAGTCGCACTCGGTGAAACAAAGACAGCGGAGGGGGGTCCAAGGGCACCTCCGGACCCTGCAATGTTAAAAATATAAAAGAAATTTTTTAAAAATTAAAAAAAAAAAAAGAAATCAAGGCTCACAGATTCCTGCAGCAACCCCACTAAATGCAAAGCAATCAAGGAGTTAATGTTGCCTTCCCCCAAAAGCGTGCGTGTGTTGTCTGTCCTGTAATAAGATATTAGTTAAGGCAGCCAAATGAAGCAGAATTTTTAAATGAGATCCTGTTTTTCGACTATGATTTTAAGATACGATGCAGGTTGGGGTTGTCTGATTCTTCACAGTTCATTAAGTAGAGAGCAGCTAGTGTTAGAGATTGACTTTTAAAAATGATAGATTTTTATTTATAGCAAAGGTCTAGTCATTAATTTTAAAGGAAGGAAGCATAAAAGCAGGAATGGGTTCATTTTTTTTAAAAAGTGACATTGGTAATTTAATTAAATTGGGGGTTTGAGTATCATTACAGAAAATGAAACATTAGTTCTGCACTGCTTTTCAACCCATTTGATGCATTCGATAGCGTCCCCCCGCTCACAAAACCTGCGCGGTTATTTGTATTTCTGTGCAAAAGTTGCTGCTGAACTTCCCAGCTCCAGGCGCTTTGTGGAAGGATGGAAATGGTGTTTGGGGGAAGAAATCTGGTCAGTGGGAGCTGGTACCCGGCCCCCATTCCCGGTTCGGATCCGCATCCCAAAGCTCCATCCCACGGCAGCTCCGAGAGGGGCTGCCTGTCTTTGCATCAGTTAGTGTCAGGGATTTCTATTTGGTTTCCCGTGCTCATGCACAGTTTTGGTTGTATTTTATTCTGCGTGCCGTGTACGCCAGCATATCATTTTCTTTTTAATCTGCCTCTTTTCCCTCAGCAGAAAGCTGCAGACTAAATCTCCCTCTGCTCATAGAAACTCATCTGGTTTTGTTCATGCCCCTGACAAAATTGTTTCCAGTGATAAAGCATCACTCTGCTTTGAATGGCCATGTTTTCCTTCCTCTGATGTTTCAGCCTTAATGAAAAAGAACTATAATACAAGAACGCTGCACCAGGGCCTGATTCACATTTGATGAAGCCATTCTTAGTCTCGGTTGTCTTCACTGGGTTTTATATTGGGCTCTAAACCCATGATTTGAGTGCATCTTTTTGGAATGGCTTGTGGGAACCTGTAGAGTTTTATTTAAAAACTGCTGTACTGAGGCATTGGTTAAGGATTTACTGGCATTTTAGCTGCGGCTTCTCCATCTTATATTCAAATATCCCATATTCTTTCTGATGCAATCGTATGTTGGGCTGGTTTTGCCCTCAGTGGAGCTGGGTCCCAACCACACTGTTCAGAGTCTGGTTTGATGCGTATGTGTGAAATCTGGATTAAACACACAGTTCAATGAAGTGTAAATCCTGGTGGGCTGAAATATTGTTCTTTTTGTCTAGGCAATAGTTGCTAATTACAGGTTTCGCTGTCTTCTGTGTGGTTTTAAGGTGTAACACAACTCAGCCTACAAAACAGGAGTCTTTGAGGTGCCCAGCAAAGGTCTGTTGAAAAAGAAGTGTTATTTTAAAGAGGAAAGTGGTCTCTGGGTTCTAATCAACTGCAGTAGTGTTAAATAGAATGTGGGGGGGATAGGAAAGAGGCATGCTTTGGTTTAGAAACTGGTAAAAGCAGTCAGGAAACAGTGGATCTTGTTTCTGACTCCATAGCTTGGGGAGTGATTTTTGCTTCCTTACCAGTAGAAATGGTCATTAAATGTTAACTGTAACAGGCCTGATGAATTCTGGTGCAATCAGTAGGGTAAGTTTTGTGGTTCTTTACAATTCAAGCGATGCCCTTTGAGACGATGCTTCACCTGACAGCCCTGTTACAGACACGATCTCTGACCAAACGCAACTCTTCTTTGGCAGTTCTACCGAGCCACACGTGCGGAAACCCGGGGAGGCTGCAGAACGGGATCCAGCAAGGGACGACGTTCAGCGTCGGGGACAAAGTGAGGTACAGCTGCAACCCCGGCTTCTTTTTGGAAGGCCACGCGTTGCTCACGTGCCACGCCAACTCGGAAAACAGCGCCTCCTGGGACTTCCCGCTCCCCTTCTGCAGAGGTAACGCGTCCGCTCTTCATCTCCACGAGGAGACGGGATTTAATGAGCGATTTGGGGTTGGGGAAAGCTTCATGGACTGTAAGCTTGGTTTAAAAGACTTGAAAATGAAACATGATGTAGTTAATATCGAGGTACTTTTTCATTGGATTCCTTAAAGCTGCCAGGCTTTAGGTGAATAATAGGAAGGTTATGAAGTGCTTAAAGTATTCAAACTGCTGCACAGCTACTTTAACTTCAATTTCTTTGTCTAAAGTGGGAGGGGAAAGTAAAGCAGGAGTATTATCCGTAAGATGAGGCCACCTACCCAGGACCACGCAGGTTTTCTAGAGCAAACACTAGAAGCTGAGACGGGATTTTCTGCCGTGTTAAGCTGGGTTCCCTCGATGTTTGTTCCGCAGCGATTCTGGTGCTTTGGCCGTAGAGAAACGTGAGTGCTGATGGGGTGTGGGATGGGAGGGAGAATCTGCCCTTTGTTTGCAGCTTCTCTGTGAGCCCGCGTGTGCAGGGAAACTTCAATTCCTTGATCGTATAGAGAGCTGCCTGCTAATTCTCTGGGGCCACGAGGGACCAGAGAGTCCGTAAATATACAAGTGTCTGTGTTGTTAGACCAAAACAGTTGCTGCCGCTTTGAAGTCTTTTCCCCTCAATTCCTTGTGTACTTCAGCAGAGCATCTTCTATTGATTCTTTTTATTGACTCTGCCTGTGCAATCAATCAGCAGTTCTAAGCTGTGGCATAAATCTGGAATTTCAAGTGAGCAAATATTGTTTGTTTGGTACATTTTTAATGCTTGCTTGAATGAGTTACGCAGCAGTAATATGTGCTACTTAGCGTATTTCTTCTACACTTACTATTTTGGGGCCAAGGGCATTATATTGCTGAAGGAGTGGCTCCTACAGCCAGACGCTGCAGAGGGACGGCGAGCTTTGCCGTTTTAGAGTGATCCATTATGCTTCTTTACGATTCTTTTGAACTCGGCCTCTCATTGTAACCGTTTTTTTTGAAATTTCTTTTTCCCTGCTCTCACTGGACGTGTGTAACTCGGGAATTTGCCTTGAGGACTCAAAGTCCTCAGCAATTCTGGGCCAGGCTGTGAAATCTGGTCTAAGCTGACGCTTATCCCATCTCTATAATGTGTATCAGAAATAATCAGGAATGGTTTCCTCATTGCATCTGGTATGCTTTTACACGCTTTCTGCACGGTCGTTCTGGTTTTGCGGAGTGAAATAAGGCCTAGTACTTAATAGAAATGTGGCCTTAAGCTGAGTCTTACAAGTCTAGCTGTGTTTTTATCTGGACAGTTGGTAATGCTGGAGGCAAAACCCAGCGCACTTGGAATGCTGGCTCTTCTGCTGTAGCCGCAGAAGGAACAACCCTCAGCTGGGTCAGTTCATTTCAAATCGAGCAAAATGGTGTGTTTGAAGCACCACGAGAATCTCCAGAAACGTCTGAACCTGTTTCGTGAAGCTCTTTCATGCGTGCGGAGAGAAGTCTTGCCCAGATTGTTTGCTGAATTTAAGTAGAACTGATAGGTTTATGATTCTGGTAGGCGGTTGAGTAAAAATTCAGTAAGCCAGCTGAAAAGTTGAGAACATTTGCAAAGCTACATTTTAAGCGTATCAAATATGCATAATCTCATTAAAAATGGTCTGTCTTACTAGGACTCAAACAGCTGCTTAGACTGCTTTGTGCCCAAAATAATTGAAGGGCTGTTCAAAAAGATTTTAGAATATGTTTGAACAGGAACAACCTCTACAAACTTGGGAAGTGGGTATTTAGAGGTGGATGGGAAGGCAATACATGTTCCAATGAATACCTTTTGCAATGAAAGTTTCAAGGAATTTAAAAGTCCCCTTTTAATTAAAAAACAAAGCCAAAGCCACCGTACCTTTGGCTACATCTTCAGTTCCTGTTAGTGTAGTCCTGTTGTTCAAGAATGCTGATATAGCACTGAGTCAAAAGTCTGGAGCATATTCCCCATCCCCTTCTCTATTCCTTTTAGTACAAGAACAACTTCACCGTCCCAGGTTGTCTCAGATTTCCAGACCCCATCAGTAAAACTTCCAAATCCTTGTTGCGTTTCCTCTTAGGTGTGTGTTTAAGGGTTTTGTGCAGACCTGAGCTGCACGAATGCACCATCGCAGTGCGATGTGTTTGGCCAAAAGCCCCCCAACCATGACGTTCTGCCTGAAAGTTCACCACAGAGAATCTTTTTTGCGTCTATTTCTTTCTAGCATCTGCAGGGCCACTTATTCATGAGAAATTAAGGTGGCGAATTGGGCTTATCCTCTTTGGCTTGAATCCATTCGGCCTCTACAAAGCTTTTTCATTCTGGCTGGCAGAGGGAGGGGTTGGGACGTGGCCCTTTTAGTTTTTGCGTGGATCTTCCTTGGAGGTCCCGCTGTGAATCCTGCGTATGATGCATTGAAGTTTGAAGCATTTTCTGGTGCTTGGACTAGATGAGAGCTCTTTGAGCCTAAAATTATCGATGGCTGTAGCTGCACTTCAGTGTCTGTGAATAACTTTAATTCACTGACAATACAATTGCAGCAAATAGATAACTTTGACTGTTGTAATAGAATAGCAGGGAATAGAGCACCGAGTTGGGATTTCAGTGGCCTTTTTCAGCCCTAGTTTTGGCTGCTGGAGCGGCTCAGAAGTAATTGCATGTCTGACTACATGTCTGGGGGTTTTTATCATATTTTTTTCTGCTTTTCCTGCTTGCTGTGAGCTCCACAATAACCAGCAATGGGCCAGCCCGGGCTGAGCGCAGAAGCGGCTGCAAAGGGCCGTGGTCTCCGCTGGGACTTGGAGGTTCCAGCACAATCTGGTAGCGTGTTTGTGCGATGGAAACGATTCGCGCTGGCCCGGGGGCTCCACCGCAGCACCGGGGAGCAGATGGCCAGGAGAAACTTGTCTTTCAAGTTTCATGAGTTCAGAGGCTGCGAGTTTCAGCTCTGGGGATAAAACCTGCTCTAGCACAAGAGATTAGTTCCTGAAAATATCAAGAAGCTGAAGGATCCTCCCGAGCAGCCCCGCAGAACTGACCTGTCCTCTCCTTAGGTGCCCGTGACCCATTGCACTTCAATGTGTCACATTCCCATTTGGAAGGGTTTATTTTAAAATAGTTTGTAATGAAAATTAGTGTTTATAGTGTAAAGCCCCAAGCTCCTTGACTAAAGCATCTGAAATGCTGCTCTGTAATACATGGTGTAAAGTTAACAGGCTTTTCTTTGCAGCCTTCCAGATAAATGCTGAGCTGATGCTGCATGTACGAGAGCCCTGATGCTAGTCAAATTAATTCTCGGTTTTCTTTCTCTTCCTGCATATGTTTTCTTTAGGTCCTTTCCCTTTAATTGCTTTAATAGCTCCTGCTGTTAAAATTCAGGTTGTAAAAATGAAAGAACCTGCAGCAAACAGGGGAAGCCAGTATATGAGCAGGAAACGTCACCGCTGCATTTCGAACAAGGGGTTAAGTTTACACCGCTAGGATTTTGGTATCAGTGTACTTTATGTAAGAAATGAGGACAAAAAAGTCCACGCACCACCTGACGGAAGCGCTGAGGCTTTTAAAGCTTTGCTTTGAATTTGGGCTTATTGGGTTTTGACGCGTTGTGCATTCCGGCAAAATCTGACGACTTGCGTTCTGTTTCCAGCTGATGATGCTTGTGGAGGGACTTTGCGGGGACAGAGCGGAATTATCTCCAGCCCTCATTTTCCCTTGGAGTACGGCAACAACGCGGACTGCACGTGGACTATTCTCGCCGAACCCGGAGACACCATTGCGCTGGTTTTCATGGATTTTCAGCTGGAAGATGGATACGACGTTCTAGAAGTTGCCGGAACAGAGGGATCTTCGCTCTGGTAGGTCACTGGCTGTGTTTGGTTGTGGTCTGCACATCCTGTCAGACCCGCTGATGTTTTGTGTGCAGATCCAAACTTGATGGGATGCTCAGAGTGAACAGTTTGTGCCTGGATGAGGGTGGATCCTGCTTATTCCCCAGGCTGCATTTCGTTTGTTTGGTGAACTTTGCACTCACTGCTCTCTACTTCAAATTATATTCTCTGCAATGAGATTTCATAGTGTAGCTGGCTAGAAGAAATAAAGAATTAAAAAGGAAAAACCCCACCCAACACTTCAAAACCCAGGAAACCCGGCTCGAACCTTGTCATGCTCAAACCTTGTTTTTGCTAAATCGTTTTCTGATTATTGCTAAATACGTTGCTGACAAGTTGACTTCACTGTTAATGAACTTTTGGCAAATGTTTCTACAGATCAGTTTGTCCTTTAGGTAGGAGGCTGTGTATAGAATTTCAATACCCCTCTCATCCCACTGTTGCTTGAGCAATGCTTTCAGAAATATTGCTTTTAGGCATGATAAATGCCACGGTGATTTTTTTTTTTTTCCAATATACAAGAGCTACCTGAATGATCAGTGCTATGAAGTCTGAAATGAGGGTTTGCAGAGGAATTTGACATACTGCTTATATTGCTTTTATAGCCAAGGACAAGCCTGGCTCGGGTTGATCTGCACTGTGGTTGCACTCAACAAACGGTTAAAGATGAGCAGCACATGGGAGGGAATGGTCTGAAACCCCACACCCCTCTGGAAGCGAAGAATTAAGTGTTTGAAATAATTAGGTGTTGCCTGGGATTATCAGCAGGAAGTTAAATTACGATTATTTATGAGGATTCTGTCGCAGCCACAAATAACATTCATTTGGGTAATTTATACTTGTCTGGCAATTATGGAGGAATAGGATTTGAATGTTTTGGACGTATTGATGTGAGAGAAGTTGCCATTTACCATGTACCAATTGTTTACTGTTTCCATGACCCCCTTGAAAATTAGATGTTGCTGTTTCATGATAAAAAACCCAACCGGTTTTATCAGCATGCATTAATATTTTAGGGCACTGTTAGTTTTAGGCGTGATGTACTGCAGCGAGGTTCACTCGTCGGTGGAGTGTGGTGAAGACGAACGTCGCTAGTTAAGAAACATTATTCAGCCTGGAGGTGTTGCCGGTGCAGCGCTGTGTCTTGTCATATCAAAAATAAAACAACGCCTGTCAGAGCAAACCTGCTGGAAAAAAAATTAATAAACTTACCCATCGATACAGCATGGTAGAAATTGTAAAATGGAAAATGTTATGCGCTTGTGTTAACGAGCGAAACAGGTCACAGGAGCAGGAATCTCATCCGGGGCTCGTAGAAGAAGCTGTTCCTGCTTTTTGAGGTTCATCCTGCGTTTTTATAGCGCCGCGAAATGCACGCGGGCGAGATGAACACGCCAGCGATTCAAAGGGATCTCATTTCGTATTCTTGAGAAGTAAAGTTTTCAGTCCCGTAAGCGGAATTACAAAGAGTCTTAGTTTGAATTGCATTTCTCAAAGCTGGCCTTCACAACTCAGAGCCTGATAATTAAATTCAGATGACTCATTTTTCCTGTTTTTTAATAATTTTTGCCCGTAGGGGGAAGAAAAACTGGAGCTCGTATCTCCTCTTTAAACATGTTGATATGATTCAGCTTGAAAATATAGCTAAAAACCTTTTTTCCCCTCTGTCTATGAAAACCTAGTTTTAATTATTGGTAATATGGCAGATAGACTTGGCAGCCAAATAAACCATTCTATTGAAGTATCTTGCGGCTAAATATTTCTAAGCGTAATAAATAGTTTAAATCCGGTCTAGAGATGTACACAAATAAACAAAATTAAATTTCATCAGGAGTATAATTCAGATGTATTTTCAAGCTGGGGAATGTTTTATAGTGGTAGTATTTATGAGACCACTAACTCAGCACATCAAGCCTGACTTGGCCTGTACCTTCTCCTCTTTAAAAACAGAAGCTTTGCTGGGTTTTTTGAGGCAGGTTCCTGAACCCTCTTTATTCCAGCGGTGATGTGGCTGTACCCAGTGCGTGTGGATCCCAGGGCAGAACCCGACAATCTTGTTACTGGTTCCGGTTGGTTCCTGACCCGCTGGATGTGGAACCCGCGATAAGTCGGGAAAGGGCAGGTCTGAGCATCCCTATGGCAAACAGAGCTTTAGAGGTTGAGTAGCTCTTTGAGACGTATTAATAAAATAACACATTTACAGCTCTTTTAACTGCTGTTGCGGTTTCTGTCATGGGACCCCGGGTTTAGATTTCTTTGACAAGTAAGAAATAAAATTCTACTGAGCAGACAGCAGGGGAGGAAAAAAGCAGCGGTGTGAAAAAGAGCCCGTCGGATTAGGAAGGACAATGTGGGGGGGTTTCCGAAGAAAAATGGGCAGGATAAGAGTTGCTGCCCCGTTCTCCTTTGGGTGGGCTGGAGCGGCCACCCTGATCACAGCCGTTCTCTGCAGGGCGAGGATGGGTGCGGAGAATACACATTGCGTGTGTTCTCTTGCGTTATTCCCCGACTTTCTCTCGTTTTGAAGACTTGGGCTTCTTTTCCCCTTCGTTTTGTACCAGCTGAGAGATCTGAAAGGATTAATGAAATTCTTCTCTATAAATACATGTAAAAGAAGAAAATCCCTCAAAGCAGCTTGGGCTCCGGCCCTTAAGGGGGCTGAGCTCTGTTGATGGTGTGCTTTGTGTCGGTATCTGCTCCGAGCCGACTAAATCCCCGGGCTAACGCTTCTCAGCAATATCTGCTGCTGACGGCTGGTTCCTGGGACCTGTTGGAAGCTTTCTGCCACGACGAGCATCCCTGCGGCTGCTCACTGCGCTCAAAATACCACAGCGCTTCAGGATGAGCCCCTGAGCTGTCCCAAGGCCATATCTGATGATAAGAAGTCTGCAGGCTGGTCCTGGGTGGCACTGAGCCTGCTCTGGGACAGCCGTGTCCCGGCCCTGTCTGCCATCGAATAGCTCAGTGGTGGCTCTGAAGCTCTGGGTGGGTTTGACTGTATTTACGAGAGCGTCTCTGGTTTCCTTTGTGTTTTCCTGTGGGTTGCTGGGGGTGTGTGGGGTGGCGGGATGGGCCCTCTGCTCTGTGGCCTTTGTGACACCCCAGCATCGCTGCATCCCCTGGAGGTTCAGAGGAAGGAGGAACGTGCTGTGCAGCAATGAATTGGCTGCGCTACGTGTGCAGTAACAGCGGGTACGTTTTTGCTTTGCCTGCGGTGAGAGAGGTTTGGATTTCTTGTGTTTGTGCAGATTTGCTGCACTTGAAGCGTATGCAAACAATGAAAATGTGGTTGTCTGTCTTGTGCTTCTTTCTGTCACTTGTTTAGGTCTCATCTAGCTGGTCTGGGACCTTTATCTAATATTAGTCATAATGACTTGTATTATGATTATTAAAGTATTATGCTGCTATTGCCAGAGAAGGTGGTGGTGTAGGACATGACTAATAATCCAATTTATGTATGTGTGTTTACAGGAATTGACTAAGATCAAGTGTATATTTTGCTGGCTATGATGCAAATATTTAGCAAAGAAGGGTTTTGTAGTCAAACGCAAATATTTAGCAAAGCAGGTGTTGGCAGTCATTGCAGGGTAACTGAAGCAAGGTGGGTGAAAGGCAGAAGCCGTGTTGTCGGGCTCTGCAGGTACAACGTGCACATGCAGCAGAGTTCCTCTAGAGCAGGGGCTTTCAGAGCTGTGCAGACACAGGAGGACAGTCTGTTTGCCTTATAGAGTTGCTTTTATGGCGTTGAGTTGGAAAATTGGAGGAATTGAAGAGGAGGCACTGTAAGGTTTGGCTGTTTGGACTGGTGAGCAGCCCTGGAAAGGCGTCTGGTATCCACAGCTCTTAGTTCCACCCCTGAAACCATCTAGAAACCTCAGCTCCTGCCAAATAAATTCATTCCATGAGATAAAACTAACAAGCATCTCGTTCGTCCGACTATGACAGACTATCCGGCGTGTTTTGAAGGTTCATTAGATCTTTCTAATTTTCAGTTGGGGAGTTTCCTTTGGGTTGTAGATGACCTGGGAGCACAGGGCACACTGGACACAGCACCTGTGCTCCTGAAGGTAACTTTGGTTGGTGCAAAAACTGTTCTCTGGATGTGCTGCTAATGAATTAACCTATTTTCCATGTATCAAAGCAGTGTCTGATCCTTCAATACCTGTCTTGAAGCTTTCAGGATGGGTTTTAGTCTTGGACCTCAATGTCTACTCAAGGCTTTGGTTCCAAAGGGCTTGTGAATGAGGCTCAGGTGCATGGTCACTGGTGCGTTCCCATTGCAGCTCAGGGCTGTGTCCAGTGTTGCTGCTGGTTGTACTGGTTTGCATCTCACACTTACTGCTTCCTTTTTGATTTATTTTTTTCCCCAGACAGTAATTGCGTTTATTTAAAACTTAACAAGCATTATCCTGCCCTGGTGCATGCATGAGGCTGAAGACTTGAAATGTGTGTCTTGAAATAACTTATTTCATCACTAGTTAGAGCCTCAATAAAGCAAGTGTGAAAGTTTTCCTGAATTAAGCTTCTCTACTGTAAGAGCTAGTTAACAAATGGATACTTTATCTGTAATATTCAGATGCTTTTCTTCTGTAGTAATGTTTTCCATAGGACTGGGAATGAATTAAAAATGTGTATGAAGTGCTTTTGAAATCCCCGTTTAAATGTCAGTTACGTCTTCATTGGGATCTGGAAACTAGCCTTCCTTATTTGACTGCTACACTTTATTTTTTCTTCTGAAGCGTTTATAGTGCTTTGACTTGGAAGCAAAATCTACAAAGGCTTTTAAGCTGCAAAACATGGCTTTAGTGGGAAATAATCTTGCAAAACCCCTTTTTCTTGTAGAAGGTGTATTCTCTGGAGATAACAAGTTTGTCAGAAACCTGACAGTCTTTGTTCAGGAGGCCAAGCTTCTGCAGTCCCCCCAACTCTGTGGTGATGGTCCCTTGGTGGTGATAGTGATGGTGGTCCCTTGGTGATTGGTGGTGGCGATGATGGTCCCTTGGAGGTTGATGGTGGCGATGATGGTCCCTTGCTGCCTCTGGGATGTCCCAGCCTTTGTACCTTGCTGTGCCACATTCAGGCCTTATTTTAATTAGGAATGTGTGATACAAGAGCAGGAATTTGTAGGTCAGGGAGGCAGCTGGTGCGGTGTTGGGAGCCCTGCCTTCCCAGCTGGGAGCGGAGCTGATTGCTTCCTGAGTGGATGCGAACGATCCGGCAGCATCTTGATTGCTGGTTTTGAAGTTAAAGGGTCGATAATGCTTTGTGCAAAGTCATTTCTGTAGAGCGGGATTGCGCATTGTCCTAGAGCTCCTTGGCTTGAGAAATTCTGCAAGAAAGGGCTGAGCCAAGGTAAGATGGTATGTCAAGATGTTCCATAGTTTAGCGTGTATTTCTGTACCCCAGCTGAGAAAAATAATGTGCAGATGATGTTTGCTCGTCAGCTGAGGACTTGGTTGGTGGTACGTGCAGCTTGTTCCAGAAGTCACAATGTGGCCAAATGCGGAGGGAGCAGAATTCACTTTTCCCTATGTCCGTCCTCTGTAGGTGTCTGTCTGTCCTTCTCCGGGGCCTCGTGTGCCCAGAGCTGCCCACAGCCTGAGCTGCGCTGCCAGGAGCATGGCAGGGAAAGAGACTTTGGTGACAAATTACAACGAAAGCGCCTCCTGACCTCTCCCACTCATGTTTCGTTCAATAAAACATGATTAGATTTCATATACCCTTTTCTGGCTAATCTTATTTTTCCATGCATTAATACGATTAATTCTATTTGCTAGATAGTAGAGAGCATTTCATGAATATTCAGGCTAGCTTTTTAAGCCAAGGAAGAAGATGCTTTTAGGTCGAAAATCACCCTGATCGTGTTTTAATTGTCATTTTTGTCCCGTTTTGTCCTCCTTTGGTGTTTGCTCACCTCTGAGGCAGAGTGCGGAGGCTGCTGGTGTGTGGATGCGGTGCAGGAAGGTCTGTAGCACGTGGGGAAAATCCCTGAAGGTCACTAAACGTGAATAAATTCATATTTAGCTGTTTCTGTCCTGGATGCAAACAAGTTGCGAGAAAAAGGCTTGTTTGCAAAACCGCTCAATACTTGGATGATAAAGAGTTGTTTTTGAAAGACAGACCTTGTGCAAATTGGTATAACACAACTGGCTGGGTGCTGAGAGGAATATTGGTTATCTCGAGAGTGCCTTCTGGATGGGACCCAAAGCATAAGTGACTGTATAGGTTGTAAAACGGTGAATATAATGCCTTTATTTGGCAGAGGAAGGAGACTTTACGTAAGTGCAAGTGATGTCACAGGCTGTGCATGTTGGACATCGGGGTCCTTCTTAGAACACGGTGTGTCCTCCTGTGCTCTGGCCGCGGGACACTGAGCTCTCCCAGTTGAAACAAGGCTTTGGACAAATGGCGGTGGGGAAGGGTCAGTGGCTTCACTTAAAGGTGCTTCCCAGAGGTGTCTCTGCCTTCCCGTTGTGGTGTTTTTCTTGTTCAGGAGCCAATTAATGTCATTTTTGGAGGGAGGTTCCGCCGTTGTTCAGGCTGGCTGAGGATGTGCATATACTGGGGGGTCTCCCTTTGCAGGAACATTCACCATGTTGAGGGGGTTGCGTTTCCAAGTCCAAATCTGTCTGCTGGAGCTGATCATAGTTGCGTTTTACACTGCTCACCCTTATCTACAACTTCAAAGCGAAAGAGCAGAGATGCGTCTGCAGCAGTTCTGGTACTTTCAAACGTGTCTTTCTTCTGGTGTTTCTTTGTGGACCCATTTGTGGCTTTCTTACATTTACAGGTTATGTTAAAGAATGCAAGTACTTTGTTTTCAGATGTCACCTGTTCCAGAAGTCACCACTGATGGATTCACTTTGCTCTTTTGTTACAGATCCTCTCAACAGGAGAGACTAAAGTGTTACCGCAGCCGTAGAAATGGAAGAACTGTTCAGGTTACCAATTAGAAAGTGTATTTTCAGAGCTAGGTCGTTGTATTTGTCAAGATGTATCTTGACGTATCTATATATCTGAGATATGTCTCGAAAAGTGAGATGGAGTAGGAAAACATGTATCCGTGTATATTTAGATAGCCAAACTTGTGCGATTTGATAGCTGTAGTACAGTCCTGAAGGCCTTTTGTCCTTGAGTAACAACCTTTCAGCTAAAATGAAAAAATTGACTTATGTTCATATTGTTTGCTTACTGCAGGGCTGAGCTGCTGCTGCTTTAAAAAATAGATAAAGATGCCCAGGCAAGGATCGATAATGGACGGGATAAGCAGGAGGGCGCAGAGATTATTTTCCATTCGGGATCCGTGTGAAGCTTCTGGAGGTTGAGCTGTTCCCAGGGGGGCTCCTGGATTCATAAACAGGGAGTTGCAAACGAAATATTGAAGTGAACGGCCTCTGATTGCTGTTCAGAATTGGTTAATACTGTGTCACCTTGGGAAGCACCCAATCTGAGGTGGTGGAACCCTGAACGGTGCGTCCTTGGGTGAGATGTTCCTCTCAAGGCCTTGATGCTTCTTTAAGGAGTTGGCCCAAAACCTGGTTCTGAGCTTAGGGAACAAGGATGGGCTGACAGACGGAAATGTGAATGCTTTCTCTTGTAGGATGTAGGAGGAAAATAATGATTTCCGCACGTTTTCTTGCACCTTGGTATCTGTGTTTCTCTGTGCTTCAAAATCCGGTATTTTTCTTTCTTCGCTGCCGCTGATGGGTCTTGGCACAGATACATTCTTGTCTCGCATGCTGCTTGACTCAAGCATGGACTGTGAATCTAGTAATATCAGTTATTAAATGCAGACACTTAATCTAAGTATCTTCCTCTTAATATCTCCATCTTGTACACAGAGATCTAATCAGCCTTTCCAAAGCCCAGATGGGGGAAGGAGATAATGGGTTTGGATTCATGTGGCTACCTCTGTTTTGCTGCTGCTTCTTGGAAGCGTTTTGTTTTGTCATCGTGGGTCATGATCTCTTTAGCTCATGCTGAGGTTTTGACAGTCTTGGCTGTTTTACAACGTGGATGTTTTGATTCTTCCTCCCAGGGCCCCTTCGTGTGGCTGGATTTATAGCGGAGAGCGGGAGGATGCCAGGGCATCACTAAATATCGGAGCATTACTAATAGACAGACGCTGTCAACAGTGATATCTAATGACCGTGTTCCTGGCCGCAAGGAGCTGGAATTTTCCAAGATTATGGAAAACTGGAGGCGTTACGGTGCCGCACTGATTTGGTTCTTTGTAAAGGGCGATTCCTGAACTTGTACAAGTGCAAAAAGACAAAACACGAGCAGCTGCTTCCCTGTCCCTACAGTAACCGCTGGTTTGCTACCTCAGTGAAGAGTGAAGAGTTGATCAGCCTTTTCCCCACTTTAAAATCAGCATGTGCATTTGGTACTTCCCAGCTGGAGCACAGCAGAAACACCCATCTCTGCGTGCTTTCCTTTATCCCTTTTGTCTTCATCCTTGCACTTTCTAAATTAATTTTTATAATCATCTTTTAAATGATGGAGCAGTTCAAATTAGCTCTTTTAGTCAGAATTACCTGCTTTAAAGATCTCCCCTAAAAAGAAAGGCATAGAAGTAATTAATTGCTTCGGTTATAATAATGTGGCTTAGCCTTGTGGTTTTCTGTTAGAAAAACCTGGTTTTGATAAGTCAGCTGTTCTTAAAAGGGAAAAAATAAAAGCGCTTCAGGCTGGGAGCTGGCACGGAGGAGTTTTGAAATAAGGTTGTTCGCTCTGTAATGGAACAGAATAAATTAACGCCATCGATCCTGGAGCGATGCCCTGTGCTCCAAACAGCCCCACGGGCCAGGCAGTGCTCACACTGGGGTTTCTTCTTTTCCCCCAGTCGCCAATGCTCTGTATGACTTTAAAAACCAAAGGGTATTTGTTCAAAGCCACGCTTGAATTTCTGGAGCCTGGAAGAAAGTTAAAGGGAGTGGAAAACAAAAGGAAAAACTTGAAAGGAGTTTGAAAGCCGGTGTTAGATGGCTGAAAACCCGCTTTGCGTGGGCGGCCAAGGACCCCGAGTGGTGGTAAAAGGGGGGGACGGGTTGATCCGGCGCTTGCTCCAGGCTGAGGAACTCGGGGGATGCTCAGGACCACAGCGCTGGGTCTGCCCCGCTCCTTGTGCTTCGGTCTGTCATCTCCCATCACCCACGCTCTGATTTGTCGCATTCTACCTAAAAATAAAACCAGTTTTAAACCAGAAAACATGGAGCAGGAGGGTTAGTATTTCACAGCTCGGTATCTGTCTGCCCTCTCCCCACCGTCCTCCAACAAGAAACCACAGAAGCAGGCAGACCTCAAGTGACTGTCACTCAGTGCATTTTCTAATGGATTTTTTTTCTTAGACCTCTTAAGGGACTATAGATTTTTAGCATGAAATTAATATATTGGAATTTTTGTGGGAAGAATAAAATACTAATTAAATTTTGCAACCCTGGAATGTGTATAAAACAGACCTTGCAATTAAAATTCATTTTGAAGCAAGTTAACAGAAGTTTTGTTAATGTTTAACATCTTTATGGGTACCATTCTTTGTAAATCTGAACTAATTGAGTCCAAAGGGACGGAATAATAGATTCTGCATTTGCTGGGGATGCCAGTGCTCACTTTGCTTTTGGCGCTTTTCTTCTTTCTTTGTGCAAGTTCTGATTTTAACAAGTTACCCAAAAAGTAACTATTTTGCTTTTTATGCCAAATTACTGAGAATCCATCTTCCTAAATCTCTGAGAGACTGCAGCGAATCTTTGAAGACTTGCTGCTTGCTCATCTCTGCTGACTCCAAGGTGTTTGCTGTTCTGAAGTTGAGGAGATTGCAAATTGGAATTTTTTTTAAAATTATTTTTCCTTCTAAATGTTCTGTTAAGACAACTTGAAACTGTTCTGGGGGTGCAAAAGTTTGGGATGGCTGGGAAGCTGTATCCTCACACCCTGAGCCTCTGAGGTCTCCTGAACTGCAACATCAACCAGTCTGAAATGTTTAGAATGGTGAATTTCATGTTTCTTCCTCCCCTTAAATGTATTTCCTGGGATCCTTTTCTTAAGCGGTTTATATGGAGAAATCAATACAATGGAAGTTATTTGTGAGTGTGTAGCTGCCGTGATGAATCTGAGACCAAACCTGACCTCGGCCGAGCTTTGCGCTCCCTTCGGCTCAGAGTTCGCGGGTTCGTGGTTCCTAAGGCTCTTCCCAGCAAAGCTGTGTTGAACCGAAGTTTAGTACAATCAGGTGAGAACATCGGTAACAGGCTGCAGGCTCCTGGCTGCACCAAGCCTCTGATGCTATAAGCAACGCAGAGCTTGGAATAGGTTCTTAATGGCACTTTATTGATTGAAAAGGTAGAAAGTTCATCTAAACTGTGGATAATTCTGGTAATTTCCTTGCAGATTTGACTGCGGTGTAGCTGTAATTGCTGCAGCAAGCTTTGACTTGTAGCAATGCTAATAAACTCGTTAACATACATTACTGCTTTCGGTGGTAAAGCTGCCAGGTTGCTTTGGAAGGTCTCTTGATTCGGTCCTTCAGACGCCTGGGCTCGGGTTTAGTGTTGAGCTGCTGCTCAGGTCCTTTTAAAACGGGCGGACTGTTGGTGTCTGCTGCCTTTCTCTGAGCGCTCTCTGTTTAATTTCTGACTGATTTTGATTCTTACCTGGTCAAATACTCGTCAATACAGAATAGATAAGTGTGGAGCGATCAGCTCTGGTCACACAGTTCACATGAATGAACTGAGCAGAGAAGATGCAGATTCATCTGAGAATCTGGAAACCAAGTAGATCCGTGCACATGTAATAGCATCTCTAATACTATTGGTGTTCATGTGTACATGCCCAGAAGAGGAATAAGTCATGTTTTCACTCTCCTGCTCTAGCCAATGTGGTGGATCATCTAAATAAACGAAGGTACAGTAATAGGCAGCTGTGAGATTCCAGGTTCACCGTCCCGCCGAGCCCTGCCCTCCGAGCAGCCGCTGCGATCTGCAGCTGCCGCTTCATTTCTGGCTCCTGTTGAATCATTTCTCCTGTAGATTGGCAAGTAGGTACTTAAATATTTAATTTATTTAAACATCAGTGAATACTTTCTTGTCATTTGATGTTCTTGGAAGCAAAAAGCTTTTTGCAGTGAAAGCGATGGAAAATATACTTTGGTGAAGCAAGTAGTTTATTAAGCATATTTAATATTATCGTAAGTGGTGGTTGTGGTCTCCTAAATGGTGGTCTGATGAAAATTTTATTTTTCATCTAGAAAAGAAATTAATATTTTAACCATATTGTTCATGTTCTGTGGTATTTTATGCATATCATCATCCCCCTGGAGAGCTGCAAGTCTCATCTTGTCCATCTGCCCGATCTGCTGTGGTTTTATGGGAGGTTAGGAAGAACGCAAATCCTTATTTCATCAACCCAAATGATGAATTCTGGGAAAGACAAAATCGGGCCTGTCAAACTGCTGCTGTAATTGCACTTCCGATAACTTAGCACCTGCTTTTTTTTGGTGACTGTTATCAAATAAAAGAAACAGATGGGCTTGCAGTTTGGCGGGAGTGGCGCCCTTGAAGACCCGTTTCATTATCTTGCCTCAGATTTGGGATGAAAATGCCCTCTCACGGAGAAATTCAAGGTCAACGGGCATCATCTTGTGCTAAATACGGATCTCGTTGGGGCCGGGGAGCTCTTAAACCGGCAGTAGCCCGCGGTGGCTGTGCCAAGCGTGGGACCGGCGGGCGGGGATGAGGTTGTTACCGCAGTGACTTGTGATCTAAATGCAAGTGAGCAAGGGTGGCGGAGGCCGCGTCGCTCCGTGTGTGCGGATGGGGATGCGCTTCGGTGCAGGACGCACTCGGAGCAGCAAGCTGTTGCTCTCTTCGCCGCAGTCCTGGTAGCTCTGTTTTTGCTTCCCGGTAACTTGGTGTCTTTTTGGTCCTGTTAAAATCAAACTGTGAATAAAAGCGGGTTATTGATTCTTTGAAACAAAAAAAAAGATTCTTTCCCAGCCAGTTAACGAGCAAAGAACGCTTGCAGTTTCTGGTTGTTGTAGGAGTGTTTAAGTCGTAACATCTCAATTAACTAATGACAGCGACCTTCCTACCGAGTCTGAAAGTCATAAAGAATTAATGTGTTCCTGACTAAGCAGAGTTTTGGGGGATGTGTCTGTCAGGCTTTCCTGACTTGCCCAACCTCCGGTGTCTCGTTGCCCAACCCCTTCTGTTTCCAGATTGCACATAACTGGATTTTTGTTGTACATTCTGAGTTGTATTTCAGCTTCTCCAACTGCGTTTCAGCCGAAGAGGTCGGTAGGAGCAGCCGTACTGGGAGTTACTGGCGTGTCTTTGTGAAGAAGTGTGTGTTTTGAGGCAGCGCTGCAGGTATTTGAAGACATTGCTCACAAACAGACTGTGATGTGCTAAATTGAGTGGAACCTGTGTGCCAACTTCAGAGCGGGATTTTGTTTAATGCCGGTTGTTTATGAAGTACGCAAGTTGAGGAATGGGAGACACGAAGATTCCATTAAAAGTATAATTGGACGGGTAATATCTTGGGCCTTTTTGATGCATCTTTTTTAACCACTTCATATTTGTAATGTGACAAAAATAGCTGTACAGTCTGCTGCGGCCATCACTAGTGCAGCTGGGAATAGATTTTAATTGATGGATACTGTCAAGCTGTTAGCGGCCATGCTGTCAGGAGAACCATTAAAGTGATATTTCTTGTCCCTGCTCACTTAAACACTCTGCTACCAAGTCATACCACAGTATTATTTTTTATTTAATATTGTCAGCATTTGAGCTGAGAGTTTCCCGGGGCCGTGTCCTGGGTTTCTGGGCTTCCCAGCGGTGGAGCTGCCCATGTCCTCTCCAGGTATTGCAGCAGATGGTGCTGAGACCCCAGCAAAGTCTGGCGTGTGGAATGTGGAAATGGTTTGAAATATTCTGCTTTCGTTACATCTTTCTGTGTCTCCTTGTGTGTGTGTGGTATGTAAGGGTGAGGCTTCAAAACCAGTTCTTCTGCTTGAGTTGAGGAGGAGACTGGTTAAAACTCAGCACTTTTCAGAAAACTCAGTACTTTTCATCCTGGTATGGAATTTTAACTTCAGAAAACACTGGCTGATAAACCCAGGGCAAGGGCATGTGGGAAGAGACAGCAGCAGCTTCATAGCAGTTAAGAATGAATCCTTTCCCTGCTCTCCCCTGCTGATCTACCCTTTAAAAACAAACCAACCACAAACCAGACCAACCAACCACAGAACAAAACAAAAACCAGAAAACAAACAATACAAGCTGCTTTCCTTTTAATTGTTTAGGTGTGTCGCTTAGGAGGACCCCTGCGTTTTACAGTTCCATATTGCTGAACAGTGAGGTGCACTGAGTTGATCCTCTGCAGCGTTTAAGGACCAGAATTCCTCTTGAGCAGGTTTACACTCATAATTTGGAGGAGGCAGAGAGGACTCATTGCTGTTTGCTTTGTGGGTAAGCAGGAAACATCCATCTCAGAGCTGTGCAAGTCTTCCTGTTGCCATCAATATGGAGCCAACTATATTAATTCTGAGTTATTGCCCTGTCTAAAAAATTGCGGTTATCTAGTGTTTGCAGCTATTTTACTAAGGCTTATGAACTGCAGCGAGACTTCAGAAGGAGCCGCGTTGGTGCGAGTGATGAGATGAAATTGCAGAGGGTCACAGTCTTATCAGCGCAGCAGACCAGCAAAGTCTTCATTTCCTCCTTTCTGCTTGGATTTGTTTGGTTTTTTTTTCTGCTGCGAGCTCCTTTCTTGGCTGTTTCTGGCTCGTGCCCTGACCTACCGTCTTCTCCTGTATCTTCTCCTCATCTGCGCGGCCTTCCTTTTGTACATGTCTTTGTCTTTTTCTGGCTGTTCGTGCCACATTTTCCCCAACTTCATGGCCATTTCTGCCCCTGACAAGCGCAGGTTTGACTTCTGAACGTCTCGATAGTGCTCTTCCATGAAGAGAAAGAAAGCAGGTAGCGGCTTGTTCCCCGCCGAGAAGGTGACTCTTCTCCTCTGCCGTCTCCTCACTCCCCTTGGAGTACCCGACCTTCTCCCCCTGGAGCGGTTTGTCCTGCGGTACTTGGCCATCTCTTGCTGCTTCTTCCTCCCTTTGCTCGATGTGCTGCTTTTGGAGCGTTGCTTTGAAGTTTTCCTGCTGGCCGGGGACTCTTGGCTGGGCTTGACCCTCTTGATGGAGATGTAGATGACCAGGTGGCCGGCCCGTTTCTGCGCTCGCTCGGTGCGAGGGGGCCGGGCCATATGCCGGGAGCTGGGCTGTTCTGTTCCCCGGGGATGGGCTCACTCGGCCGGCATGATGGTGAGGAGGAGGAGGTGGCTGCGCTGGGCTGAACTGGGTTGCACTGGGATGCGCACTGGTGATGGCTTAGTTGGGCTATTATGACATCAGGCTCCCTGAGCCAATCGCTTAGGGCTGGATCTGCCTCCTTCTAACCCTATTGGCTGAAGGGTTGGGATGACATCACAGCCGCAGTGATGTAACAGGTTGCATCCCTGCATTTGGGTGGGGAAAAATGTAATGAAATATAACAAGGGCGAGTGTAGAGTGTTGGATCTAGGCAGGAACAACCCCAGGTTCCAGTATAGGTTGGGAATGACCTGTTGGAGAGCAGGGAAAAGGGACCTGGGGGTCCTGGGGACAGCAGGGTGCCCATGAGCCAGCACTGGGCCCTGGTGGCCAGAAAGGCCAATGGGACCTGGGGTGGATCAGAAGGGGTGCTCAGTAGGTCAGAGAGGTTCTCCTGCCCCTCTGCTCTGCCCTGGTGAGACCACATCTGGAATATTGTGTCCAGTGCTTGGCCCCTCAGTTCCAGAAGGACAGGGAACTGCTGCAGAGAGTCCAGCGCAGCCACCAAGATGCTGAAGGGAGTGGAGCATCTGCCGTGTGAGGAAAGGCTGAGGGAGCTGGGGCTCTGGAGCTTGGAGAAGAGGAGACTGAGGGGTGACCTCATTCATGGGGATCAATATGGAAAGGGGCAGTGTCAGGAGGATGGAGCCAGGCTCTTCTCGGTGACAACCAGTGACAGGACAAGGGGCAATGGGTGCAAACTGGAACACAGGAGGTTCCACTTAAAGATGAGCAGAAACTTCTTCATGGTGAGGGTGGCAGAGCCTGGCCCAGGCTGCCCAGGGAGGTTGTGGAGTCTCCTTCTGTGCAGCCATTCAAACCCGTCTGGACACCTTCTGTGTAACCTCATCTGGGTGTTCCTGCTCCGGGGGGATTGCACTGGATGAGCTTTCCAGGTCCCTTCCAATCCCCGACGTTCTGTGGTTCTGTGATCCCCCCGGTGCGGGGGTTTATCTCCGTTTAATGCACAGCGCGCCACAAATGTATCTCATACCCGAGGAGATAACTGGATGCCTTGAATTTTTTGTCATGATAAAATGTGAAGCTGCTGTTTGCTGCTGAGAGGTGGCAGCTCATAATGTGAAAATGGTTTAGTAGCAGCCCTAAAAATAATTGTATGTGACAGCTGTTTCTTGGTTCCTGTCAGGATAACTACTGTAATTTAGATCTGCGGCTCTTGGACTACGTGGCTAATTTATTTGGGTGGTCTTTTCATTAATTTGAAAGGTTCTGAGGGTTTAAAAGCCTTCATTAATTACATTTTAGCAAATGAAAATGTAATAGGATTTCTGCAGGTTGGTGTGGGAATAAAAGAAGTAAATTTTCCATGTATTGTTTGCTTGGTTTTGGAAGGTTAACTCAGTTGTTCCCAGGAAATGGCTAGCTTTCCTGCCCCCTTCAAGGAGCATGAATAAAACAAATGGAAATTTTGACCGTTCATTGTGAGTACAAGATGACTTATTGAAGTTCCCAGTAGTGTTAAATATTCATACGTAGTGGATTGCATAAGTATTAAATTATGAAACAGACCTTACTTCTGTGGATCTGGCCTTTCTGAAAGGAAAAGGTGGGTGCCCAGTAGGCTGGAAGGAGGGAGCCAGCCCTGGGTTGCACACACAGAACTTTTAACTGCATCATTCTGTTGCAACCAGTAGGACTTTGGTGATTGCTGGGCTGTTTAATTATGTCAGAGCTGGGGGCTGGTGACTCCTCCAGATCCATAGAAGCTTGTGGCAAAATCAACCTTGACAAAACACTTAATGCGATGGTGCTTCTGTGCCTGTCTGTTCTCCTTCTGTGTTGACTCTTGGTTGTTTTCAGGTGACCCCACCATAGTAAATAAGATTGGAACGAACTCAGCCTGTTTGCAGTAGCATGAGGCTGCTCCTTTCATCTGGCGGCTCTTTGCTCTTTTTGCTGTGAGCAGAGAGGGCGATTTGCATTCCACTTATCTATCCCATTCTGCCTTCCGTTGTTTCTTTTGCTCTCAAAAGAGAACCTGCATTTGTGATTATTCTAGGGCAATGAAATAATTTCATTACAGCATTCAGAGGTCTCTTCAGCAGGTGCTTTATTATCTCAATAATTCAGCCTAAGAGACTTTTCAGATTCCCCAGTTCCCAGAGTTCAGGAGCTACAAATAAAACTCTTTTGCTCTTTCCCTGATTTGGTTTATTTAGCCTCGTTTATCTGTGTTCTTTCCAGATCTTCCCCAGGAATTTCATTTAAATGTGGAACTGATGATATTCAGCACAATTGCCTTAAGGAGTGCATTGTGTTAGAATGCACATGAGACAGCCTGTGTCCCACTTGGTTTAGGTCATTTATAAAATTCGCTTTGAATTGAGGCCGTTAATCTGAACTCAGTGGAATGTTTGCTCATGTCCCTGAATTACCTGCACAGTACATCAAAATAAACCAACTCTGTTCAGATAAATCCTGGGGATTGGGGCGCTGGAATAAACACAGGTCAGTGCTGGTGAGGGCACACAATCTGGTCCCTCTCTTCTCCAGTGTGGAGAGCTGGGTTTAATCCGCTTCCACATCCGCGGGGCCTCTGCAGGCAATGCTATAATAAAATAGCTTTATTGCTGTAGCTTTCTCATATTGGAGGTTTTTCAGGTGGAACAGTAATTAAGCACAAATCATTTTTGGGCAGCAGGGCCCAGCAAAACCTGACTTTGGATGCGCTTGCATCTTAAGCCGGTGTTTGTGCAAAGCTGTGGCTGGTCACCAATCTGCTCTCCGGGTCCAGTTGCGAAACCTTTTCCTCTGTGGCATATTGAGCATCTGAACTCTGCCACAAAGCCTGTTTTTTCATTTAAAAGAAAAAATAGAAAACCAAGAAAACCTCACAGACTTTGGCCACTGAAGCGGCTCGCTCATCTAAGACCTTACCTCTCTACCGATTAGTAAATGAGCGTTGATTAAGGTATGAAATGGGTTCCAATTTGCCATGGTAGGTGAAAATTGCATGCCGGAAGGAACAATGTAAAAGGCAACACAGGAAAATTAACAAAAGTAGAAGACTCTACATGAATTGCAATTAATGTGGAGGTAAACCTATTGCCAGAGTGCTTCCAGGTTACTGCCTCATCAGCAGTCATCTAGCAATATACATTAGCTGTTAATTTGAAATTTTTTTTTTACTATTTTTTTAAAAAACTGAAAGTGAAAACAATCCCTTGACAGAAACCACCAAGGCACGAAAAAGCGGGAAGATGAGAAAAATGTCACCGCTCATAATGATGTTAATTATAAGGTAAATGAATGTTGACATTTGCGAGTTGAGCTGTAAAGATCAGCCGTGCTAAGGTGTCGAGGATCTGTGTAAAGTATGATGTAGAGAGGAGAAAAGTTGTGTAGTGTCTCGAGTCTCACCGTTTATCTGAGAGCAGCAGGATGTAAAAGGTTCAGCGCTGTCTGTCTTTGCTTCTCATAATTATACAGTGTGAATCTAGAGACACTTCTAAAAGCTTCATCTCTTGGAGCCTTTCTCAGTCTGATTTGCGATTGCAGAAAAAGGTCCCAGCGAGGTAACATCGTCTTAAAAGTCACAAGGTAAATAGAAGTAATGTGTTACCTTTCATAACCCGGTGGTATTTTGGTGAATGTTTTGCATTTATTAGAGGTACAGGTAATCTCAGTTGCATAAAGCTAAGGTCAAAGACTTAATTTTAATTAGAATAGCTCCCTTTTTAGCTGAGATGTGCCCATGGACCCTTTTAGCCGAATATTGGTGCATAAACTATTTGTGGTGGCAAATATTGCTGCTTTTCCTCCTGCACCAAAGTTAGCAAAGCACATGTGAACAGGACACGCTCTTGCCGCTTCTGCTGTTTTATTCTTTTGTGAAGGCGCTTGCCCTCCAGCCTTTGGAAGTGTCAGCCCTCACCATCATGCCTCAATTCCAGAGTCTGGGAGACTTGATTTTGGGCTTTTCCAAGCTGGGGTAAGGAGTATCTACCCTCAGGAATGCCTGAAATGATGTGTGGCCATGGCTGCCTTCAGCAGATGTTTTTCCAAAGCCTTTATTATATTGTTTTCAGCCTCCTTTTTGCCCCTTTATTGTCCTGGCAAGCACAGGTGACTGGGAGGAGAGGGGTCTCTCCCATGCTGAATTCAAGATGCTGGTAAGAGATGCCAGATCTTCAGCAGCATGTCATAAACTATTTATTTTCTCCATAGTTCACACTACGTCGTCTTTTATTTCTGATCCTTTTTAATATGAGTAGTTACTCATGTTTTCCACTTTAATGCAATTATGCTATACTTTGCCTCTTCTCTATTCCAGGTAGCTGACAAGCTCGTTCAGCCATTACATGGTATTAAATGAAGTAATTGCAATATTAAGTTCTTTCTTCCATGCCATAAAAAAATGCTATTAAAGAGTAACTGCGTGATACCGCCTAGAGAATACGGTTTTCGGCTAAAAGCACCGTCGGCACATTTTGTTGTTATTGACCATCCCAGGGTGCCTGGGAGAAGGGAGCAAGAGCATCTCCTCCAAATGTGGCTGATACCCAGATGAAGGCATCATAAGACTCTTCCCATGAATTAACTTGGGATAAAAAAGAAAAAAATACTCATGTTGATGCGTTTTCCTGATGGCGTCACCCATGACATCATCTTGCTGGGTTATCAGGATCGTAAATGCTGATGACTCTCCCGTTTTCTCACTGGGTTGCTGGCATAAAACCGTTTTGGGAGCTGATATGCTTAGATATGAAGCTGATCTCTTACTTATCGTCTTGATTTCCCGTCTGCGTGTGCTTCTGCCAGGCCGGCCCTGGGCTCACTCTGCCCATGGGTTGTCACCGGTGTTTTACCTTAACCCAAGACACATCTTCACGTGAAATGCAGCTGTGACGTGTTACACGGAGGGGGAAAATAAAGGACAGGCTGCAAAGCCAGCTTGTATGGGAGGGAAAGGGACGTCACGGAAGGGACAAGCAGTTTTTAGAGGAGTTATTTGAAATGCTGTATGTAAATGCTGCAGAGCTGAAGTGCTGTGAATCCCCAGATAAGATGCTGGTGGGTAAGATAACAAAGGTTCAAGGAGTGTTGATCTCAGGAATATTTCTTGATAGTGGTTGTGTTTGGATTGAATGCGCTGCCTGTTTTTACTTGATAGCGAGATCGCCTCCCTCTCGTGCCCGCTGTGGTTTGGATTTTATATTTTGGTACTATTTGACAACAGAACAGACAAAATACTGCTACCATCCCTGCCTTGCTGTTTTGTTTTAATGCACCTGTTATTTGTCGCTACTAGAGATGCTCATGGCGTTGAGTACTTGGGAGTGATTAACAGTGCAACAATAATACCCAGACCTTCCTCTCGATGAACCAAATACCATAATGGCAAGAATGAGGAGGTAGAAAAACTGCTCTTTCTCAAGATGGAACTGTTGCATGTGACAACGGCAGGTTGGCAAGTCCTGGGAATAAATGCGCCATTTATCAGCGGTGACATCCAGAGAGTGGAAATCAAGTGCAATCGGTGGGGCCCCATGTGCCGGCGTTTCTGCAGGACGGGTCAGTTCCATAGCTCATTTATTAATAGTCCTTTGTTTCCACGGCTTTTTTCCTTTTTTTGAACCCTTTCACTAAGGGAATCTCTGAAGTGGTTCCTGCTGAGGGATTGCATGTGCTGGCATGTTCAGATAGACACAGGAGCACTCGCTTTCCTGATGAGAATGTGCCACTTGATCCCCAGAAACAATAATTTATTTACTCAGATCGAATGCTTGGAATTCTCTCAACACCAAACTATTTTGTTACACCAGCCCCTTGAAAATGGATTTGTTTAAATAATTCACCAAAAAGGATAGGGACAGGCTTGTTTTATGCACTTCTGCTCCAATTATTCAGTTGCTTGCTGAGTAAATATACATGGTATTGCGAGCACCTCTTCAAAGTGTCTCTCCTGATGGGGAGAGCTGAAACCATTAATGTTGGCTTGGGAAAGAAAGCGTCAGGGGAGCAAAGGGGGAAATTCAGTCTGATTTCTTCCGTGGGTTCGTTGACTGAATGTTGCTGAAGGGGCTTTTTGTCTTTGCTGCTGGATTACATGAAAGCTCATTGCATTAGTTCATCAGCAAATGCAACCGCAAACCTTCCTGTAGGGTTTACGCAGGTAACTCCTTTTCTTTCTAAAGAGGCGATGAGGGCAGTGTGGAATTCAGTGCAAAAATGAGAATCTAAAGTAACAATTTGTTGCTTTAGCTGGCACTTCTCACAGGGCTTTGATATCCGGGCAAAATAAGTATTTATTACTTTGCAGGTCTCGCATTAAGTAGTGTGGTGTAAAATGACAATGTCAAACCAAGTTAAGGATCTGCTTCATTATGAGGCATTTCCCTGCAATAATCCTATATATTATACTTCAGTAGTCAGTGTAGAAATTACCAAGGGAACCACTCAGCACAAACGACCGCTTCTTCAACATCATCATTACCGAATCTTTACTCCCTCATAACGATTCCTCTCTGTGATTCCACAGATCATCTTTTTTGTTGCCTGTCTCTTATTTATTAGCATAACCAAGCAACGAGTGCTGCCCTTCTGAAGAGCAGGAAGGAGGTCGGGAAGGGGTTTGGTAGGGAAGGACTGATGGATTTGTTGGAGGGAGCCAGGCTGAGCATCCTTCATCCTTCATCCCTGGCGCTCTCCGGAGTCAAACTGGGAAGGGCTGACGCACTTGATGGAAGTTGTAAAATTGTGAGCAGCTCCTGAAATATTCAGCATTAACGTGCTGAACTCGTCTGTTCTCCAGCCCCTGGTCTCTGGGTGAATACAGTTCTGGACCTAAAAGGAATTCAGGACAGAAATATTTAATATACTATACAAAATACAGGAAACGTTAGGACAGATAAATCAAGGTGTATATATGACTTTTCCGGAACGAGGTCTCACCCCAGGCACGTCTAGACTTTGAAGCAGATTGCACATGAGAAAAAGCACCAGATCGGGGCTTGGGGACCTGGGCTCTGGGCCATTGGTGTCACCTTGGCCGCTTCCCCTTTCGCTGCCTCAGATAATGATGTACTGACCTCTTGTGTGTAGAATAGAGAGATTTACTGATGGGCTGTCTCTGGAAGATATAGTGCTCCCAGGCCCTGGTTCTGGGAACTCTGCCTGGCTTTTGTTTAATTTTTGCCCAATCCCAAGCACCCTGATCGGAGGATAGGAGTATCAGGAATTAATAAGGTAAACAAAACACAGTTGGAAACAATCCTTATCTCTTATCTTTTTCTCCTCTGTTCTGCTCCTTTTGAGTTTGATCCAGTGTTTGACTTAACACTGGATTTCCTGCCTTTTATAGCTCTCACTCAGAGCTTTAATAACATTTGATATCTCTCTCTTTTTTTTCCCTGAAGTTTTAATATACAGGACGTGTATATCTCAGTTTTATGAATCTTCAGGGAGGCCTCATTTACCGAGTCTGCTTGAATGACCTTGGAGAGTAATTTAATTTTTTTCTCTCCCCTGCCCCTGCAACCTGCTTGCAGGCATCAAATATTAATGGTTTGTACCGGAGACAGACGTTTTCACTTTAATAGGAAGGTGCAAAAGGGGTTTCCATAAGACAAAAGGGGACTTGGCGGAATGTGCTGCCCTCAGTATGTGGGTTATAAAGTGCTGGATCTGCACCTCATCCCTCTACCAAAGTACCTTTCACAAAGAAAAACATTCAGAACAACTTTTTTTTTAATATCTATAATCTGTTTGTATTCAGTAATTGGAGAGTTTAATTAAAAAAAAAAATCCAAATTCCAGCAAACTTCTTTAGGATTTACAGATAGATTTTTCAGATAGCGTTGCATTGTTTGCTAATGGGATATGTGTGTGTGTATATATATATATATATAAAATTTTCCAGCAGCTGTCACATGTGGAGGGAATGCCAGTTCTGAATAAATATAAGATTGGAAATAAATTCCCAGAAAGGCAGCTAACAAGGTCTGGAAAAGAAAATTGTCATGGAGATGAATGTAAAAGATGATGAAGGCAGACGTAGTCACTCTATAAACATGCATGGCCATACCAAGGAGGAGGGGAAACCACTTTCTCTTGGTAGTAGCTGAAGGTTAGAACAAGAAACCATTCCATACCATGGTAATTTTTAAGGGAAAGGGCCGTGTGCTGCTTTGGGGATGGCGAAGGATGCTCTCCATATGTTATATAAAGCCTGGGCTTGTGATTCTGTAGTGCTGAGAGTCAATGAGGGGCGGGTTTTGGTCTGTTCAAAATCCTGAGATGCGGCTGATTTACAGGATGGAGCGGAGTCCAGCTTGTTCTTGGCCAGCTCTGCACGAGCTGTGATAAAACCTCATTTTTGTCTCCTGGAAAACACACTCGCAACAGAAATCTCCAGTCTGCTCAGAAGCCTGCTGAAAGTGATGACAAAACTGCCCTAGAGTGCTGTTATTTGGTCAAATGATAGCCCTAGGTGTTACCGCAAAAGAGGTGTTGGGGTTGGATTTTGAGTTAGAATCCATGGTTTAGCGTTAGGGCTGAGAGTTGTCATCTAGAGAGGACACGCAAAGACTTAAAGAATTTAGAGCAGGTTTGGGGCTGGAGTTTAGGGACAAAGTAGCTTCTGTGGATTTGGCTTTAAGCCGTTGTGCAGGTTTTTTTCAGTTTTGGACTGGATGCTAAATTAATATGTAGAGTAAACAAGCAGATGGTCCCACTAAGCCCTTTCCAACAGAAATTCTAGTCTTACTGTCACTCGACTGCAACTGGGAGTTACCCAGTAAAACAATCTTGACCGTGATAGTTCAAAATTGTTCTGTCTGCTAAAAAGATGGGAAATGTAGTTGAGCTGCTTTATGTAACTACCCAGAAGTACCAAAGTGGGGTGGCCCCAGGTCCAGCAATGTGCTTTCTATAACAAGGCAGCGCTTTTTCGTGGTTTTAGCAAGGGCCAAGAACACCCAATACAGTAGAAGAGTTGATGGAGAATACAGTAGAGGAGTTGATGGGGCCGTTCATCACTTGATTAGTTCAGGCTTTAGCCTGGAGGCAGCAGCTATTAGACCCGGCTTACACCTTTCTCTGGGGCTTCACCACCTCACCTTGTTACACAGCCCGTCGGTTCCCTTCATCTCACAGGGAGACAGGAGCCCTGTGCCTGTACAGATGTATTTCAGCGTTTGGTGCGTTTGTGCGCCGTTATTTATTGTCAGCATTAAGTTGCAGTCTTCTGTCGAAACTCTGGTAGCGTCCACATCCCACTGTGCCAGATGTGCAGCCAGAAAACAGGACTTTGCTTCGGAGAACTCACAGGTTTTGGTTCTTCTCTTCCTGAGGCTGCTTTGCATTTTGTTGTAATTTCGGCAGCCGTGACTGCTGTAATTTAAGCTTCGCTTTTCAAATCTTGTTTCCTCCTAGTTTCCCTGACTTTTTGCGACGGTGCATTTGTAAAAACTACAAAAAGAAATGAAAAAAGACAAAAAAGTCTTTAGAGATGGCACACGGGCTCGTTGGTGACAGCCAAAAGGTGACGTGACCCCATTGTGCCCCAGTTCCCAAAGGCAGCAGAGAAGTGGGGGGGCTGAAATGTGACTGATCTGAAAACTTCTTGGTCTCAGCCTGCAGAATTCTCTGGGATGAATATTTTGAAAACGTGCCCCGTGGCTTTCCAGCCTTATCTGGCAATAAAGAGCCCAAGTTTAATGGAACTTTAATGCAGTGTTAGACTGACAAAGACGTCAGTGTATCTGTGCATGCAGGGATGGAAATGGTTGTTATTTATCTAGTAATAAATACAGTGTCTCTCGTTATCAACACATCGAAGTCTGCCTGCACTGAGGAGAAACAATCTCTGTAGCACTGATAGTACGGCAGAAAGGGTTTAGAGGAAATTGTAATAAAGCTGTAGCAGATTTCTTCGGGGGATTTGCAATGCAGCATTAGGAAGCCTCAATTGCATTAGCCGTTCTTCTGTTGTGTTGAATTAGTGTTTGTTTTCTCCTGAATAGAATAAATATAATCATGTTTGTTAACTTTTTTTTTGTATGACTGGAGCCAAATGTTATTTCCATAGTAAAAGTATTATAGTAAGTACTTCATGTGATAAAATACACCTGTCTCAGCACTGCGGTCTCCTTTTTCAGTACCGACCATCGCAGTTGGTGGGGCTCTGCTCTTGCAATCTTGCTTTTCTGAGCCATAAAGAAACACTTTTGCTGTCCGTTGACTTCCATTCCATTTGCAGTGAGGGTGGGTTGCATTAAGGGCCCTTTTCCTTGGGGGGCTCTCTCAGGATATCACCGGTTACGTCTCTTCTGAAAGATTTTGGGATTATCCCGACTTCAACCTCGTGCCCTCAGTACCAGGTTGCAGCTGGAGCTATAAAGTGACTCCAGCTGCATCGCGGTGAGGCCCGACGGCAACTTTCCTGTTCACGGCCAGCTTGAGTGCTTCACAATTACCTTTGTGCACCATCTGCATTTTGCTCATTGCTGCAGCAAATGGCGTGTAAAGTCGTGTCTTCAGCTTGAAGCGGATTTTACTCTAAAAGTGGAAAATCTAAGTTCTGTTAATGCCTTGAAAACGAAGTATTTCCCTGCGAAATGAGCCGTTTGCTTTTCTGTATCTAACGTGTGCATATATATGCATATGTGTGTATAAACGGGGTATTATATCTATATATTAAATGTAAGAAACCAGTTATCTGTAGTGGGTGGGTATGTGTGTAAATGACTACTAACTTTAATAAGGATTCCTCAGAGACCCTCGTACCTGTTCAATTGCTCTATTGTGGCAGTTTCAGAAATGCATGTGGACTAGTGAATCACTTCTTTCATTAAAGTGACCATTGTTAATCTAGCATAGAGATCCAAGATTATTCAGACTAATGAGAGACTGAAATAATTTTGAAACATTTCATAGGTTAAGGAAAACGGAGAAATGAGATTGTCACATCCCCTGTACAATGTACATTAGTTTGGCTTTGTCTCCAGTAGAGCTGCATCGACTCGAATCAGTCGAGGATTTGGTTTACACTCTTTTAAAGATGAGCTGGGGAGATGTCACTTAAAAAATGAAGAATTAAGAACTTCAGTGTAAAGGTTCTTTAAAAAAAAAAGTATTGATTTGGTTTAACCCAGCAAATTTATCTGGGCGCAGACAGTAATTAAAGTTGATGTCAGTGACTGAAGTTTTGCTGCTGCATGGAAACACTTTCATCTTTCAATGGAATGCAAAAAAAAGGAGGAAACAAGAGTAAGCAAACTGGGGGTGAGAAACTCATCAGATTGCCCTTCCAGCACCAGCTTCTGGAAGGAGTGAGGGCGGGAATTGCTTTGGTAGCGATTTGTTGCTCCTGGAGCTAAAGCTGAATTCTGTTGTTAAAAGATCAGTGTAGCTCAACTGGGAGAAACCCAGAAGGTGGCAGAAGGTTTGAGGTCAAGTGCTGTGACCTGGTTCCATCAGGAGAGGGATTTACCCTTAAGCTATGTCCGAGAACTGAGACTGAGGGGAAATCCAAATCGGAATAGTTTCATTTTCAGTATTACGGTCCTGAGTCAGCACTGGTGGCTTCTCCTGGGCCGCTCGCATTTTGAGCAGATCTCTCACGTTCTCATTTCCAATCATCGGGTGTCACGAGGCGTCACTGGGGTTTGCAGGGTCGCGGCACACCTGAATTTCTAAAATAACCTGTCCTCTTAAGCCCAGGTTTTGATTCCTTTTGGAGAAAGAGGAGAGCGGTGCCTCTCTTGCTAAACCCAACCCTGTCTGGGTCGGTCCCAGGGGTTAAGGTGAGCTCTGAGCCCCACTGTGCGTCTCAAAAACGTGCTGATGGTGGCAAGGGCTTTGAAGCACCTCGCTTGATGACAAGACACAAGCCTGAGCGGTGAAATAAGTTCATTTTCAGTGTTTTCAGACTGTTTTTATAGGATGCTGTGCAGTCAGGAGTCCCCAGGGGTTCCCATGAACCAGGGCTGTGGGAAGCTGAGCTGGTGGGGTTTTCTGAGCATCTTCCAGGCTGGTGTAACTTTGCTGCTCAAACAGCCTTGAGATGCAGGTGTGCTCTCTCCATCTCTGTAGCGTTTAGTGAGGAACAATAACTTGATCTAATTATTCATTTTCCTTGTAAAAGTCCGTTGTGATGGGATGTCTCTCGCAACCGAGAAATGAGGTCTAGAGGTGCTCGAGTATACTTTGTTTAAGAGAGTAGACATGCTGAAATAAGATGTTCAGAATTAATGGTACAGCTCTCATGATAATTTGAGCAGACGTTTGGATGAAAAGTTAAAAATACAGGTGAAGTGAATAATAATACACAGAGATACGAAGAGCTGCTGCACTACGGCCCTTAGTTGTACTGGAGGGAAGATTAATCTCTGAATAGTCAGAACGCTTCAGTGTCATAAATACGGCGAGGGAATGGAAATCTGTGTCAGCTGTGCTGGGGACCCTGGGTGGTCAGGAACATGAATTCCAGGGCTCTGTGGAATGCAGAGGGGTGGATTGTATCTGCTGAAGGGGAGACCTGGGGCCATCAAACCGATCTCAGTCGTGCGTCCGACCCAAGGCGCTGCTGAGCCCAAGTCCCGAGAAGGTCTCGGGGATGCTGGTTATTACATTTTCTCTCATAAAAGGTTTTTCTGAATCCGACAAGCTCAGAGCACAACTCCCTGTCCTGAGCTGGTGTTGGTGCAACCTTGGAAACATCACCTCCTCTCGCAGAGGCTCAGCTTGTTCTCTTAAAATACAAAGCAATACAAGAATAGTTTAAAAACAAAAGGCAGCCCAATGATGTGCCTTTGTGTTTTCTTTATTATTTTGGCTCACTGGTGTTGGAGTACGTGCCGATTCTGGTCAGCACCGAGGCAACTGCTTCAAATTCGTGCTTAAATGCATTGCTTGCAAGTGATGTGCTCGACATGACGTGATTTGGAGCAGAGCTCTTACCCCTGGTTGTGCCCCTCAGCTCCACGTGCTCCTGCAGTGGGTTTGCACAGCAGCCTCGCGGTGAATCGCTCGTTGTATCGGGGTTCTTGAGGAAATACTGCGGTCCAATTCGTGCTGATCACGTTTTGGGGTGGTTAAAATCGGATCTTCTGTCTGCAAATATCTCCACGATTCTGCTGCTTCTAGCTCACTTTCTGACATTTTATTGATTTGTTCTTGCCCCCCCCATCCTTTTCTTTCTCTCCATGTGGAACCAAATTAAAGCAGGAATTGGGATTGTAAATAGATAATGGTGCGTGAATGCAGATTAATCAGTGCCATCCATGTGCAGTAATACTAATTGTGCCAAGGGAGGAATGGCTGATGGAACGGTTTAAATAATTAATGCCTGAATCCAATGTGAAGTACGAGAGCAAGAAAAGAAATAAAGAAAATAATTTAGTTGAGAAAACCACACTTCGCTGCTTTTGCTCAAAAGAGGGGTTTTGCTCCCATTAACCTTTCTGTATTATGCAATAAAGGAATTGCAGGAGCTGCGTTTGACATGGAAGCTTCAGTTTCACTTAAGAAAAAATGCCTTAAGGGTCTGGTTAAAAACAATATTGGAAAGCAGTTGGGCTAAAATAGTTGCTTGAGAGTACGTTTTTCACAGGTCATCTAAACTTGCAGGCTGTCAGAGTGAGATTTCGGAGTGAAATTCGGCAATTCTGCAAGCGCTGCAGATCTGATTGAAAAGAGTGATGGACTCACAACTACTGCT
The DNA here is from genome assembly GCA_013399365.1 of Pampusana beccarii. Lineage (NCBI taxonomy): Eukaryota > Metazoa > Chordata > Aves > Columbiformes > Columbidae > Pampusana > Pampusana beccarii. The sequence goes on from VWYH01007286.1 coordinate 2,151,105, forward strand.
GGTGGGGAAACAACTGGGTGGGAGTTACGGCTGAGTGTGTGTGGGGGTTTGGTTTTTCTGGGAGTTAAGATGGTCAGAAAGGTAAATAAATCCAGTAGCTGGTACTGGAAACCTTCACATCGTGCCCCAGTTCGGTATCCACAGCGAATCAACCTGCTTGCAAATGCTGAAAAGCTCCGTTCTGCTCTTTCTCCAAGCGACTCCAGGATTTAAAAGATGTTTAATACAAAATGGGTACCGAATTCCCATCAGTGTGTAGTGATTATTGATTTTACTTTAAAAACAGTTCTTGCATTGCTACTTAGTCATTCCCAAGCCTTAGATTTCAGTTAACGCGTTGCCATATTCAGGAAGCTGAATATTTAATCAAGTGATTCATATCTCGTGGTGATGGCAGCAAGAAAGGGGAGGGAGGGGGAATGGACATAGGGAGGCTTGGAAAGTTTTGCAAATTGCTAGTAGACTTATTATTAAAAAAAAAAAAAGTCTGGAATGCTGAAAAATACAGTGGCAGAGGTCCAAAATAGAAGGGCTTTTATTTACATGACCCACTGGACTATTAGAAATTCAATCATTTATTGGGCTAATGGTAGGTGTTGAAAATTCAGAGCACGCAATGTAGCGCAGAAGTGTGCTGGGGAACGTGGAAAGGCGTTTCGGGTTCTTCTAATTAGCTCTGTGCGTTTCCAGGTCTCCTGTAATGTCGCTCCTCCTTTTTCCTGAAGACAGCTTGGGGTTTATCAAGCGAACTAGCGGGACCTTGAGAAGCCGCCGGTCCAAACGCGGTGTGCTCAGTGTCACAGCGCAGCCAGCGTCGTCTCCCAGGGCTTGTCGCAGCCTTCATCGTGCGGTGCTGTTTGTCCTGGGCGCCTGTCGCTCTGTCCGCAGGTTCCGCAGGTTCCGCACCCACACTGGGTGCTGCCCGCCGTTGGCCCCGTGCACAGCGCTCGGTGGCAGCTCCTGCAGGCGTCTTTGGGGCCGTTTCTGTGGGGTTTGTGATTGCTGCTGGCTCCTGCCTGCTGAGCATCCTTCCCATTTCATTTGAGATTCATCGACAGCAGCCAGGGCATTTGCATTCCAAGACCATGCAGCTGCTTCAGTCCAACTGTGTTTATCTGTAATTAAATATTCCATTATCAATTAACCATTAATGCCGCTTCATGATTATTTTAAACCTGTGGGAGCCTTATGTTGAAAAGCTAGCAGTTAACTGCAGGTGAGCGTGATGTTTTCCATTAAATCCCCAGCTCTAGCTGCGCCAATTCTGCTCCATCAGAATTATTTTCTTGTTTTGCTGGTTGTGTGGGGTGACCTGGCTGGATCGTGCGAAACAGGAGGTGCTGCAGCTCTGGGATTTGAGCGTGTTCCTGCTTTTCGGTGCTGAAGAAAGGGTGGTGGGTTTTCCTCTCCATCAGGTGCTCTGTGCATGTGGGTTTAAAGTGCCCTGGGGCTGGGGGGGGACACAAGACCATTCACAGATCAAATATTCCTTTTGCGTCGGCTGGAGATTTCTCTCCTTAGGGCGCACGAGGGGGCTTGGAGCTCAGTGCAGATGTACAGCCTGAAGTGATATTTCTGCGAGCAATTAAGCTAATAAAAAAGTAAGGCCTTTATTTTGCTGAACTAATTCTATTAACTGGAATCAATTAAGGAAAAAAAAAAAAACCCACACTAAAAAAAAAATAAATCTCCTCCAGAAACCCAACTTCCACAAGTTGCGTGATGTGTTCCCATGCGCTCGTCCCTGTGTTTCATGGGGATTCCTGATGCTCAGCGGCTGAGATGTTGCGGTTCAGCTTGGGGTGCTTGGAGGCCATGGTCCGTCCTCTTTGCCGTTGCTGTTGGTGTCTCGGCAATTAAATGAGGGTCGGATGGTGATGACCAGCAGGACTAGAGACCTGAAGTAGCTCCAGGTGCCGCGACCTGATGTGAAGATGCTGCTTAACTTCAGAAATAAAAGGGAAAAAGTAAAAAAGGAGCCTGCTAGCCCGGAGCCCTAGAGAATGCGCTTTTGTGTGCCCGGAGTTTGAGCAGTGGTGGGTACGGAAATGAGGACCCGACAGTGATTTCTTGGCTGATTTAGTCCTTTCAAAACGCTGTCAGTGTCTTAAGCAGCTGACATACGGTGCTGATGAAAATTTCTATACAGGGAATTCAGGGAACCGTTTTCTTTCACCCTAAAATCTTCTGTATTTCTTTATGGCAACGTGAAGTGGGTGCTGTGCGCTATGATTACGATTGATTCTTTTTTTTTCTCCCGCTTCTGCCTTAAGTAATTATTTATGCTATTGCAAAGGTAGCAAGGAATGCAATCCGTTATTTTTTTTAATTGATTTTCAAAGTGTTAATTCCCTCAGCTGGTAGAATTTTAGCTCTTTGTGTAGGCGGGACCCTTGGAAGTTAATAGTGGACTATTCACGTACCTAAAATGAAGTATTTGTGTAAGTAGATTACTAGGCTGCAGGCTGCTGAGTCTAATTCTTAAATATGCATATTAAAAAACGGGACTGGGGACAGAAAAGTGAAATTCTGCCTTACTCAGGCAGGTTAATTTTATTGTTGTCTAGTTCTTCTAGCAGACAATTGAATTACTCAGCTCTCCACAGTTATGAAAGTAAAATTTGGCTCTGCATAGCTAAAGATTATTTGTGAGAAGTTTGACTATTGATTCAGAATGAATAATAGAATAGCCTTTGGGAGTAAGAGTATTAAGTTTAAACATGTTGTCATAACAACCAGCCGTAGTAACTTCCTCAGAATTGGTTTTAGGCATCTTATGGTTGATCTCAGCCCAAAATACGTTTGTTTGAACTTAGTTACTCGAAAAAGTTTCAGACTGGATTGGTTCAGCTGCCTTTGAGTTACCTGAGGATGGCAGAATGCCGTAAAGAATCCATTTTTATAGCACCTTGTGTTTCAAAAAAGTGTCTGCAAAACCGAGGTGGGAATGTTTAATAGAGAAAGGATCAGGACCTATGTTAGTTTTACAGTGTACAGAACGTTTTTAGTCGTGCTCAGTAACGATGCCGAGCCCAGCCCCAGGTACCGCGGGTTTGGAGGCTGTGCTGTAGGTGGCAGGGGTGCGTTAGCAATGCGGCAGCAGCATCGCCGCGGTTCCATTCACGGAGAGCAGGATCACATTGCGGGTCGGCTCCCGGTAATAAATGTGCTGCCAAGCGTCATCCTGGCTTCCTGCTGTTTGCCTTAGCGAAAGGTGAGTTCACCTCTGGAGCTGTTAGTGAGAGAAGGACTTTTACAATACCTTCTAGGCTGTCAGATCTGCTGTTGAAAGTGTGTAGTAATAAAATCTCAAGTATCCTTTGGAGGGAATAGATTTCAGGGATCCTTTTGCCTTCGTCTAAACAAAGCGTAGTTATTGGAATGCCAATAATTTTAAAGTAAGCGACAGTCTAGGGTTAAAAAAATTAAATGGGCTTTCATTAACAATAATGGGATTCCATAATAGCTTTTGTCATGGTAGTGTTGTTCTCCTTACCATGGTTAATATCACCATTATGTACCTCAATTCAAGGGTGCTGTGGCTGAGGTGAACATTGGTCTGGACTGAGATGTGACATGTGAATTGTGGTCTGCAGTTTAATAAAGCAAACAGCGTAATACTTTAAAACAAACACACAAAAGGATAAAGAGGTATGAAGAGAGCAGTTGCTGAAGGACTGACTGCTAATGGGCTGTGGAGCTTTCCACCGCCTCTTTGCTGGCTGGAATCTTCTCCGGGTTGGGACAGATCATAAATCATCGCTTCTTGCTGCCTATTTCCACTCAACGAAAATGGTTCTGACAATTCTTTCTCAGTTAAAACAAACATACTCTTCTTTCTTTAAGCAGGGTTAACCACATAGGAACCCAGGCACTGAATAAGCTTGAGAGTCGAGCTCATTTAGCATACCTTAGGTGTACCCTGAGATGATTTTATGCCATTTCTTATGATATCAATGAGATAGACGAGTAATTACGGATGGTGCAGGGAAGACAAGCAGAGGACTGCGGGCACAGAAGCAGCCCTGGGGCGGGACGCTGCCTTTTTGGAGCTGGTGGTGCTCAATCAGGATTTCCTATGTTGCTGTGGAAGGAGTTTTACCTGGAAGGCCAGGTATTCGGGGTGTGATTCACAGAATAACACTTGGCTGTTATTGCTTGGTTTCTTGCAGGTTCACTGGGATGAATTTGCCCGCCCCAGTTATCAGCAGTAAGAACTGGCTGCGGCTCCACTTCACGTCAGATGGCAACCACAGGCAGAAGGGCTTCAGCGCCCAGTACCAAGGTAAATACTGCTCAGCCTCGCTATTCACAACGTGCGTTTGCCCAAACTTTTTTTTTCCCTAGGAATCTACAGCTAAACTTCCTGCATGATCCTTCTGTATCCTGTTAATATTAATTTTCCAGCTGGGTATCCAGGCACTGTCATGTGTAGAGCTACCCTTAGTACTTGTTGGGATTGCAAAGGAAAAGAGATTAGCGGCGTGCGCTTTGTTGTTAGATGTTCCTTTACCGGCCGATTTGCAGGATGCAATGGGTGGGACACGGTGATTCAGATGGGGTCACAGATCCCACAGCCACTGAGCCTGGTTTGAAGGTTTATCCTGCAGTTCCTGCCATCCCGGGAGGGGTGGATTTCAGATTCGCATCCTCAGGTGCTGATGAGGGAGATGCTTTAGCACCCAGGATACCCTGTTGCGTTCTGAGGTTCGGAGGCAGCCGTGGTGAACTGCAGCTCGGTGCATCCCCTTGGGGACCAAACGGCCACCGGGGTGGGTTCTGTAGGGTGATTTACACCATTCTCGGCAGGTTGGTGTCAGTCCAGCTCAGCAGCTTTTCTCAGGAGCAACAAACAGGACTTTGATGAGAAAAAGTACTGTAGGCCCAGAGTGACAAGAACAAAGGGGAAGGGAGAGGAGTTTCCTTGGATAAATCTGCACATTTGCCCTGTTTGTTCCCTCTTTAGCCTCAGCAGTGTTGTCATGGCCTCAACATGGTTTTTGCTTTATGATTCACCATTATTTAACTTCCCTTGCTTGCTTTTAACATATAAATTTAAATTGTAAGAGAAAACCTTTGTGGGTTTTTTTTATTTTGTATAACACAATTGACTGCATGCAGCTGGTGGCTCTTGATGTGACATTTTCCTTTGCTGTCATGATTGCCGCTTTCTATTAAAACACCTGTCTGAATCATCCTTTTTTCTTAAATAGAAAAATAAAGATTAATGTTATAATTTCCTCTGATTAGATAAATGTCAGGGGGTTCTAATCTAGCACACTCCTTGGAAGCTGTTTTGTGAGGTATAATGAACTGTGCTTTTGTGTATTGAGCGTTTAAAAGATGAACTTAAAAACGTGCTCTTGAAATGGCATCGAAGCAGGACCTCTGTCCACATGGCAAAGGGAACCTGACATCCGTGCTTCACGCACTTGCTGCTTTTTGTGGACTTTTGTCAGGTTCTTTCCATCCGTTAGGGAAGATTTCAACACTTAAAACAAGAAATAAACCCAAAAAACCCCGCCGAATTTAAAATGATGCTAAGCAGATCTAAATAATGCACTGGCTGGGCTAGTCTGTCTCTCTACATATTTTATTACGTAAGTTAGATCCCAAATTGCTTTTTTGCTGATTGTTACCAACACATGATTGCATTTTTTATTGATCTCCCCTTCTGTCCTGCACCCTCGGGTAGAAACATAAATGTGGATGAGCATGGGCTTGGGACACAGTGCAAAAGCCAGCGGATCTGTCCCCTTTACTCGTGGTCTGGGGAGCTGCCTGGTGCGCACACCGCACCACATACCCGACTTTTAAGGACGGGGCTATCCCGATAAATCTATACACTTCATTATTGCTGATCTTTGAGCTGCGGAGGGGTTGCAGCTGGTTCTGTGCGACCACAACGGGTCCGTTTGAGGGTGTTTTCTTCACCTCTCATTTGAGTGAGAATCCCTGTGAGCACACCCAGAGTGTCCCGGGTGATGCTGAAACACCCCAGCAGGAGAAAAAGAGCTTCAGGCAAGTCTGGATTTAATAGCGATCCCCAAGCAACGGGGAATAGATTTCTTTTTTTTGCTGAAATGCTGTTTTCCAAATTAAAAATAAATAAATGTCTCCTTAAATTCTCATTTACAGCAACATGAAACGGTTTAAAAGAAACACCCCAGACTGCCTGCTTGCTGGAAAAGCTTTGTAATGTCATGTTTCAGATTTGACAGGATACTGAGTATTCCATTAGATCTGTCAGATGTGTGTGAGCAGCAAAACCCTCCAGAAAACAGAGGAATTTCTGTTCATCCAATTATCCTGACACAATTCTTTGTAGTACTGTTCCGCATTCAAATTTATAAACAAAAGAGATTTTTGTATACCAGATTTTTGAGGGCATAAGGTGGGAGAATTGTTCTTATTTTTTAAAAAAGCAAGTGATACTGTAATCTGTCTTGTTCTAACCTAAACTGAGTCATTTGTAAAGCTTGACTTTCATTATTATGTCTCCATGTCGCAAACAAAATGAAGGATTAAGAGGAGAGTATGTAGCGATCTCTCTTTATCAATTATTGCTGATAGAGACACGATGCAATTAGGGGAGCGTATACTTCATGGGTAACGCCGTTTAGTCTCTGTATTTTAGGATTGGTCCTTAGTAATGAATGTCTGGTTTCTGCTGCTTGTTTTCATTACCGTTGGGTGTTTTGGAGCTCGGCTTTCCATTAGTCACAAATTTGGAGTGGGGCTGGATGCTGGAGGGGAGGAATGAATACAGGTGAAGCTTTATTTAGCGTGTCCTTTTGCAGGATTCGCAGTTGTGTGCAAGGCCGGATGTGCTGAAGCCGTGAACTCTCTGCTTGCCCTCTGCTGCGCTTCGGGGTGCTGGGCAGCCCTGGGAAATCAATGCGAGGGGCTGCGGTTCAGTGCTGACCCTGCCAGGGCCGCGTTATCGGTTCAGCATCAGTTTTGAGCGTGCAGGCTGGAGCCGCTGCTTGCAAACCTTTGCTTGTCCTTTAGGGCTGATTTCATCATGCACCCATCAACAGATTTGCGCTTTGCCGTGTGTGGCTCGGAGAAAAATTCACTGGTAATTGCGTAAAGTAACTTGCAAGGGAAGTTGCGGAGAATAAAAAAATGGAAATGATTTTTATCAAGCCGCTCGCTTACTGACGGTGCCCCAAAGCGCTTTACAGAGCAGTGAGTTAGATACTGCAGAGTCATGAGCCGCTGTACATCCCGCAGCAGCTCAAATTTAGCCTTAGATACTTGGGCTTGACTGTGTTTTATTGACTAGGAGGGAATATTGGCTGCAAGTGATGTTCTCCCTGCAGGATGGGACCTGGGGCTGCGTCCCAGGTCAGTCCAGTTGCTGCCTCTATTTCTAGTTGAGGCAAAAATAGGCTCGAAACTTACCCCAAAGTCTGAGCTTTTGTAGCCCCGTGTCCTTTCTTTGGTCCTGGATCCAGAGCGTTTGTTCAACACCTTGAGGTCAGACTACAAATATCCCAGAAGTATGGTACCGCGACCTGGAGGAATAAGGGGCTGGTCGGGGCATTCGGAGACCTGCTGCTTTTCTCGTGTGTTTGCAGGTGGATCACAGTAAAAAAAGCAGCAGGTGTGTGTTAGGTTTGCTTTGAAAGCGGCAAATTGTTAATTATTTTTCTCTTCTTAAAAATATAAAGCAAAAAAAACCACTGACAGATTAAAGATACTGATACTAACAAGAAAGACACAAACAACATAAGCTGGTTTTCGTTCATATTTTCTTAAGCTAATGTGGACCTCGGCTTGAAGTATAACTGCTTCATTTAAAGAAAAAGCAAAAAGCTGTAGCCAAACGATGAACAAAAAGCTCCAAGCTGTAATAGCATCTTGTTCAGAAAAGCGCTACCCGAGTGAAGCTTCAGGGAGTGATGTTTGACATCTCCTGTCTGAAGCTCCTGCAAACAGATGTTATAAACAGATTTTATTATTTTTATTCTTTTTTTTTTAAAGCCAGAAAAGCATGATTAAAAAAAACTTGTTAGTTGTATCGATAATTTTTTTTGACAACTTTGTCTCAGAAATGTGCTAATTTAGGGATGAAAGTATGACAAGATAAAGAACAAGAGAAGCACAGTTTGAAGTGGAAGACGGATTGTTTTTCTCCATAGATAAGGACTGGCTCATTGGAAAAAGGATCGCGTAAAGTAATTTGGACATTATGCTTCCTGATGTGAAGTTATTCTTTAGCCACATTAACGTGAAATATGTCAGTGAAAGTTCTGTGTGTTAGTCAGAAACACCTATGTGGGGGAGACGTTGTCTCCCTGTCCACCGGTATCCGGATGCTTTGGACAGTGCGGGTTTTGTGCAAAACCCTCGTGTGGAGCCAGAACCTCGGTCACAGCCAAGTCCTGATAATAAAACCAGTAACTGCTCAGATTGGTGGGGAATTTTCATGTTGCGAAGAAGGATGGGGTTCTGTAGCGATGGATGGATGGATGGATGGATGGAAATCTTGTTGGTGCCCTCATGTGTTTTCTCATCTCCTGGCTAAGGTTTAGAGCCGGGGAGGTGAATGGTCACCATGCAGATTTTATAATTGGTGTGCCTTTGGCTATTAATAGTGGGTCTGTAAGCTTATACTTCTCTTTGCCAATAACATGGTTTCAATATGGCCCTTTTTCTGCTGTTTTACTGCCTTTTTGATTCTACTATTTATTAGGCTTGTGCACAATTTTTACGTTGTGTGGCATTCACTTGAGTGTGCAACTGTTGCTTCATTTCATTTTAAATAATCCCTAATGCTTCGCTAAATCTCTTCCTTTTCTCTGCTTTGTTTTGTATGTGTCTCTACAGTCAAAAAGCAAATGGAAATGAAGTCCAGAGGGGTGAAGCTGATGCCCAGCAAGGACAATAACCAGAAGACATCAGTGTGTAAGTTCCTTGGCTCCTCTTTACTCTCTCTTTGTATAATGATCTCCTTGAACATTTCATTTGACTTTCCAGTAATCTCTAAAACTTTGTCACTCTTAAAAGCCTCAATGCTTTTCCCCCTCTTCCCCCTGCATTACTGCATCACGTCCGCCCAGTGCTCTATTCACAAGCATTTACTAACTCGGTGCAGCGGGAGCGGAGGGGATCGGTGTGTGTGCATTTAATATATACTGTATGCGTCCTGCTCGATGCCAGGCCGGCCTTGGTGACTGCGGTCGTATCTTAGTGTCAAAGTGTCAAACTGTCAACAATTTTAAAACCAAAGCAATGTGTTGTAGGATTAGGAGTAGGGGTGAGGAACCACATCAAAAAAAAGACCTATTAGAAAAGCTACGGAAGCAATAGCAGTCTCTTTTCCCTTTGCATTTGATCTAATTGTCCTCACAGAAGAATCACGTCACTGCTGTGCAAGAGCTTATAAATACTGATTTTTGTGGTCTCCCTATTAGTGACTGGCTTTGTGTATCTAGGGGTTGATGTGTGAGAGGCGTGCTCAGAATGCCACTTTGTCACTGGTGGTTTTTCCTCGTGCAGGAAGCGAATCCATTAGGTCCATTCATCTTTACGCTGGGTTCTTTTAAAATCAGAAGCAAACTCGCAGTTTCCTTATGCGTATGACTGGGCAGACGACTGGGCTCTTAAGGGAGGAGGGACCCAAATTAACTCGAGTTTATGTTTTATATACATTCAAATAGTAACAGAATGTAGCATTTCATATAATAGTTTTTAGAAGAGAGGATATAATCGCTCATTTTGTTGCATAGTCCATTACACCCATCCAAGAGGTACCGTTTGGAGATCTCACTCGCCTTAAGTTTAGATGCGAAATTCACTTCAGAAAAAAATGCATGAACTGAGTTTAACCCATCACTTGCTGTCTGTCTGCAATGAAAATGGCTCATTTCTGGGCCTCTGTGAGAGTGTTCATCGTCTCCAGGTTTTCAGCAGCAGGGCCCAACAAGGCAACTAAATAACAGGATGTAAATTGCCCAGTATCTCCAGAGCAGAGAATGGTGAGGCGTGTTTAGAGAAAAAGAATTGAATTTTAAGAAAAACCCTGTATGCAAGATGTTTCTGGTCCTATCAGGTATTCTCACCAAGAAGAATTCAGTTGTAATGAACGTTTCAGTTCACCTACCTGAGCGTGAAATTCTGTGGGAAAATAGCACTGGCTGGGATTGTGTGGGCACTGGAGACTGAAGGGTGTTTGGAGTGGGCTGTGATCATTGGGGAGTGTGGGGAAAGGGGTGTGCACCGAGGAACATGGTTTGGAGTCATTAGTTTACTCTATATTCCGATATTGAGTTTATATATTATTCCAATTTCTCCTTCCTGGGCTGCTTCCCTGTAGCAATGTCACTTGTTGCTAATTAATGTCGCTAATGACCATTGTCAGCACCATCCCTGCCCGAGGCTCAGGAAAACGCTCAGGTCTCAGTAAGAGGCAGCGACCGAACTTTCCGTTCCAGCGGATCCTGCTCCGTCCCAACCATGCTCCGCTTTGCGGGATAAGCGCACAGGAGTTCCGTGTTGCCTGGGCCCGGTTTATCCTCACCCCACGAAGAGCAGGTTCCGCTCTTCAAAGCTGTCAATTCAGCATCTCCTGTAGCGCTAATCTTGTCGTGTTTGATAAGGCAAAACAGCATAGGAAGGCGGCTTAGCCCGAAAGCTATTAAGCTATAATAATAGAGATGGTGATAGTGCTGTGGCCCAAATTCCTGCCCGTTGCCAGCGTGGTGCTTGGCATGGCCCTCGTGCCTTCGGCTCTGCCGCGTCCGCCGCTCTCAGCGAGGCCCGGGTTGTAAACCCGGATTAACCTCTATCTCGCGCAGCCTTCTGCTCTCACACTTCTACGCTCAATTTCCAACTGCAGAAATGCTGATTCCGGAGAAGGTGTCTCCAGAACATGGTTCGTTTTCAGCAAATGGAGCCCTCAAAATGTTATCTCCTTTTTCCCGTGCCTTTTTGATTTGTATGGCTGGCCGTGCCCCTGCTTCTCTCAAACTTCCATGAGCTTTTAAGTCTGCTTATGCATCAGAGATAATTATACAGGTGGGACAGGCTGATTAAAGATCTGTGGAGTTGGCTAGCTTTGCTCTTATTTCATCTGGCTCGAAGAACAGAAACTTAGAGGTTTCTATGTCTCTTGGTAGTAGCTTGGGCTATGCCATGCTCAGTTTTCAGAGACTCGCTTACCAGGAACGTTTTCTAGTGCTCTTTGTACCTGAAATGATCCCTTGAAGGGTCTGCGGCCACCCGAGGCGGTTGCAGCTCCGTGGCTGGTACCCGGCGGCTCTGCGGAGGATTTCTGGGTTGCTGGGTGGCCTCTGGTTTGCTGCCACATCCCAGCCCGTGTGTCTGAGTGGAGGCAAAATGGAGCGACAAACAGCCCTGGTGCTATTTTGGAAAAGAATACATAAAAATACGGACTTTTGGGGGAGTTGCTAATTGTGTTTGGTTGCAAACATATTTGAGATGGAAGCAAAGAGCTTTGTACTGTTCACCATCCCTAAAATTAGTTGGACATCTTGCTTTAATCATTTTTAGAGGAAAAACAGTACAGCTCTGGAGAATAAGATAAGAAATAGTTGTAACTTTTAGTTTGCATTTGGGAGATTATTTCTTTCACTGTATGCAGTTTGGAAATGGGTGTATTCCGTGTTCGCACAGTGGGAAAACCGTGGTACTTTGCTTTTACAAAACAGCATCCGAGTTGCTTTTCTGACCTTTGCACGAGACGTTACCTGAAAACGCAGGGCCGGATGTTACTGGAAGGGGTTGTATGAAGTTCTGTGGGTGTTCAGGCTTGTCCAGATCTATTTTAAATGTACAAACGCAGAGTCGTCTTGGAGGCGTTGACCACTTTTAGATCTCAGCCCGAGTGTGTGGAAGCTCCTCGATCCTGAGCGCTGCAGCCTGCCTGCTTTCTGCACGGGCTGCTGGTGCGAGCTCTGCTGCTTTTCGGACTGAATTTTGTGACCCTTTAACTTGACCAGATGATTGCGTGGGGTAACTGCGAGCCTTAGTGGGATCGTAAAGATTAACCTTTTTAAAACAGCTAATTACTGCTGCAATCCTTCCCTCCCCATGCCAGCAGAAAAACTCACTTGCTTTCACTGTGTTTCTCACACTGAGAAATGCTGAGTCTTTGAAAAGCCTCTTTAGATGCTGCTTTATTTTGTAGTTCGTATTTGACCTTCCTAAATTCCTTGGGAATCTATTAATATCAGGGAACTTTATTAACGTGGGGAGATACAGAGAACTAAGGAAGGTTCTCAGTTCTTTTACCAGATGGAATAAATGACTGTGGCAAACAAAACAATCCTAACTGGCTGGGTTTGCATACGTGATGAGCAGGAAGTTGTTGAAAAAATCAGGAGAATGAAGGGGATGGAAAACTAGTTCTGTGGTTTGGGGGAGAGAATCTTTCAGCCTATAATGTAGAAACGGAGCAGTTCATCTCAGCGTTTGAGATCTATTGTTTTCCTGGTAACCTTGAGGAATTCATTTTGGAGTGCTACAGCCGGGCATAGATCAGTCAGACCTTCAGGAGGATGAACACAGCACCGACAGCAAGATCTCAGCCTAACAGATATGCTTTATAACCTTCGGTTTAGTTGGTTTGTGTGTGTCTAAAACAAAAGATAGAAGAACAAAAGTTTCTGTAAGTGACCATCTAATCCATCCTCTTCTTTTGCTCTCCTTTACAAGTCAAATATCCCAACTATCATGATGTAGAGATATCTATCCTTTCCCCCTTGCTCTGGTTTACCTGTCCGCTGGTTTATCTACACGTGTTAAATAGGTATGAACAAAATGCCGGCTAACAAGAGAAGAACTGGTTCTAGTCTTCACAAGTGTGGTTGGTAATTGAGAAGTTTGCTGTCTTCTGACATGGGACGTAGCAAATGGATGTGACACCAGTGCAGCGTCCCTGCCGCGGGCATGGCAGGGGTTACCCCGAGGGGTTTTTGTGGCCGTGGGAGAAAGAATTTGATGTGGAAAGGCAACCTCCTCTGCAAGGAGGAGCGTACAAGTGTTTGAATGCAGACAGATCTGTAGATGGTGTGTTTGTTCATGTCTCATTTCATGTGCCTCGACTCTGCGGAAGGTGTAGAAGTAAGGTGAGAAATCTTAGCGCTTTTCCTTGAATCCACTATGGACTTGTGGCATACAACCCTGGTTTGTACGCTGTCCTAAGCTTTAATTTTCCTTCATTTGGAAATAGCTGTAGGCACAGTCAGCATGTTTGCGTAGGCAGGTAGCGGTTGAAGGAGCGTTTCAAGCACTAGCAGGTGCTTGCTGGTGGCTTCATTTGCAGAAGGATCACCAGATTGGTTTGCATCTCTGAGACCTGCTGGGGATACCACCCTGGAGCAGGGGTTTGTGCTGCAGCTGTTGGGACGCAGTTGGTGACAATGGCAGAGCTGAGTCCCTGCTCTGGGTAGGGCTCCCTTCCTTCTGACTCCCGTGCACGTTCAGAATCCGTGAAAGGTGGCAGCAAAGCTTGGTAGCTACGAAACGCAGCCATCGAAAGAGACCGTGTGCCGCTTTCATGCTTCTGTCTCTTGCTCGTGTCTCTGCTTGCCCACGTGCTTGAGCTTCACGCGAGGTTATGGATATGCAGGAGACGGCGATCTCCAGGAGTCTGGTTTCTCATAGAGCCACATCTCGCTCCTCTTTTGGAGCAGCAAACGTCGTAGTGTGGGGCAGGGGTGGGAGCTGCAGGGAAAGGGGAGCCAGGAGATACAAAATGGGCCGAGATGTTGGTGCAGAAGCTGCGATGCTCTCAGCGCAGGGAGGTGCAGGCGTTCAGATGGAAGCCCCGTAACCAGAGCGATCCTTCCATCCATCCTGCAGTGCCCAACGAATAACCACCGTATTAATGGTCTTGCCTTTTTGTGCATCCGTGCTGTGCAGACACCCCATGTGCTTTTCTCCCCGTGTCAATATTTACGTGCAGGCACCTCCACATCTTGCACGGTGCCCAGTGCTGTGCAGATCTCCAGTTGCGGAGCCAACGCGTCTGTTGTGACAAACACGCTCTTGTCACCGCACCATCATCCATTTGGCAGGGCTCGTGGCGACGCTGTGATAACACAGTATGTTCTGGAGTATAATTGGGATTTTTTCCCTTTAATCTAGTGATAGCCAGAGGTAGAACGGAAACACGCTCGCTTAAGATTCGTGCTTCGCTGCTTCAGCATCGTTGCCAAGAAATGTTGTGTTTTCTTTGTGTGCCTCGCTTGGTGACACAAGAAAACCGAGTCACACAAACTTCTACAGCTCTGTGACAAAAATCACCCCTTTGTCCTCTATTATCATGCATCTTGGTAGTGGCTGGAATTTGAAATTGCAATCAGTGTATTTCTAGATCTCGCCCTTATCAGGAGCCACCCAGGTGACACCCACCCCAAGTCAACACTTGTTTGCGCCATTGGACGGGCTGGAGGGGAAGGTGGAAATGGGGAGATACGGGATGAATTTGGAAGGTGTTTATTCAGTGCTGGTCACCACTTCATAGATACCATGTTTGTTGGCAGTTACATTAAGGTTGCTCCATAAAAATTTTCACATTCAAGCTAAACTACTTGCTTTAAAACGCTAGACTCGCATTTCCCTCTCCTTTCTCCCTTTTGTTCTGTGCTTGGTTTTTCCCCGGTATCACGCACCTGCCTTTCCATGGGGTTGTTTTCTTGCCCTGGCACCACTCGGATGGGTTTGGAGGGACAGGCTGTCACCTGCTCCTCTTGCAGGTGCCGTTTCAATCACAGGCTTCAGAAATGGGCTGTGTAATTGGTGTGATTTTACAGAATGAACAAAACCCCCAACTTTTCAGAGGTACCTCTGTAGTGGAACGGAGGGAAAACTGCGTCCCTAGCTGGCATTTCCTAGAAAACACTTTGGTGTGTAAACTGAGCTGAAATGATTCCAGTTACTTTTATTTCCAAAGCTGTTTTTCTCTAAACAAAAAGGAACACGGTCAGGTTTTCGAGCTACCGGTTGCCATTTTTCTCTCCACATCCACCAAATCAGTTGATGAAAAGAATGTTTCTTGTGCTATTCTGTCTCTGTATGTGCTGTTTTTGCTTTGTAGTAACTCAGGTTGGTGTGTCCCAGGGACATAATATGTGTCCAGACCCTGGGATTCCAGAGAGAGGCAAAAGAATAGGCAACGATTTTAGGTAAGAACCTTTTTTGTGTGTATTTGTATTTATTTGCATGCTGCAAAGCCGCTGTCGGTGACCGCTGTGTGTTCCTTGGCATTACCGAGGCTGTTTTTAGAGACCGTGTGCGCTCCTCTGAATGTTTTGTGTCTGAAAAGCGTGTTGAGACGAGTGATGGAGAAGAACAAGTGTGTCTGAATGTGCATGTGCGTTCGGGAGATCGCGTCCCAGATGAGGGTTTGTAATGATCTCTCTTGCAGTGTATTTCTCTTTTCACGATGCGGGCGTTCAGCCAGGCTTGTATAATCGATGTGTGTTGTCATTCCTTCCTCCGCTTAAGTGCAGAAAGAACTGTCTTAAACAACAAAATAATATTGCTTTTTAAATTAGCTGAAGTCACAGCATGGCCCTGCCCCTGGTGAATTTGAGGTGACTTCCCAAAGCACCGGTACAGTTCTTTGTCAATAAGTACACATGGTGCTAGATAATTGTTTTCTTATAAAGTTTAAAACAATGCTGTAATTCCCTTGTAGTTGCTAGCATTCATTTAAAGTGTGCGGGAATGAATCAGCCTGCTGTTAGCAATAGCAAATCAATATTTAATCTTATTTTGCTGTCGATGGCTGTTTCGTTCACTAAAAGTGGATCTCAATTTAACCTGAGTCTATCAAATTCTCCTGAAATCCAGGAAATGGATCGGAGGGGAGAGGGTGGAGAACAGGGAATTCCCAAAAGTCCCTACATTCCATAGGATAAATTCTCAGCTGCTGCAAACGGGCGTTGTGTCGCTTCAGCGAATAAGGCAGGATTGGCTTAAACCAGCAACGGGTCTGAATCCTGAGTGATAGACTACAGAACGAATCTTTCTCTAGTAGATAAAGGTATTTTTTGTGTCTGTATAAGGATGCCGAGCACGTCATCTCTTGGGGCTGAGTCTGTGCTCCCGCACTGAGTACAATTGCCACCAAAGCTGCGCTGAAAGACTCGAATCTGTTCTTGGGCTACGAGCACCTCGGGCAAACAGCACAAAACGCACGGGGCGAAGCTTGTCCCTCAGTCATTGCTGCTGTTGCCTGGAGGGCCAGGGAGCTCTTTCTCTTCCCAATTTGGAGAATCACTGGGCTGGTAAAAAGCGACAGAGCTGTTGCTGCGGAATGTCTCGGTCTCTAACCTGAGCCTTTGTTCTGTCTGCTAGGTTAGGCTCCAGCCTCCAGTTCACCTGTAACGAGGGCTATGATTTACAGGGCTCCAAAAGCATCACCTGTAAGAGAGTGAGCGACATAATTGTTGCGTGGAGCGACCACAGGCCGGTCTGCAGAGGTGAGAAGACGAAAAAATAAAATTACCCCGAGTTATTAGGACTCCTGAGAGAACCCATGTCCTTCGTGTCCCCTGGGTGCGTCACCCATGCTGTCCCCAGGTTTGTCATCGCTTGGCTTGATCCCTCAGCTGGTTTTAAGCTCAGCCCGCTCTGTGGCCCGTGGTACAAATCTGTTTCCAAAACCCTGCTTGCAGAGCTAGAAAAGCCCCTCTCGATGCTCACAGCCTTTTGGGAAAACGCAGATCTCTGCTGCTGGGTGTTCAGCGCTGCCCTGAGTGCGTTTGTGCTTTTGGAAGTTGGGCTTTGGTCTTGCCAGCTTCATGGTCAGAAGGATCTTTATTATTTTATAATGGTCAGAGAGAGTAACGTGGGTTCAAATCTGCAGTCTTTTCAGCACAAGCCTGAGAAAGAAACCTTTGCTTGGTTCCCGTGCAATTTTTTAATTCCAGAAATTGAGGTTTTAAGCAAAACACCTGTTCCTGCACATAATGGAACTAATAAAGCTATTTCTGTTGACTGTGGAGCTTCATAAGCTATTAGCTCTGCACCATATGGATTATATTTGTGTCCTTCATACCCATCTATTACGTCCTCACCTCTTCGCAACGCTTTCTGCCCCCTTCTGTTCTCTCTATTCCAGGTATTTCTTTTTATAGGATAAAGAGGAGAGGGGAGAAAAGACGAAAACCCGGAACAAAATCTGGAAAAGCAAAGCTGGAGAGAGATTCCATTAAATGGAATATGCTGGGGTTAATGAGACTGTGGTTCCTAATGAGCTCCATCCTGATTATCCTGTGGCCCAGCCATGAACCACCAGTGAATGGAGTTTTCTTTCAGCAGGAAGAAACCCCTCGTGCCCACCTTGCCCTTGGCCATTTTGTTTCCGTTGCCTTTCTGTCTTTAGAAAGTGGCACACAGAATTGTGATATTTGTAATGCTAATAACGAGCAACTTGTAATATTTTAAATTAAATCCCTCTAAAGCTCTTAAAGTCATAAATTGGTACATTTTCAGTTCTTTTTTCTTTAATTTCATCTGCAGATTTTTTCGAGACTTTGGAATCCCATCTAATTCCTGAAACAAGCCTAGAATAAATTAAATCAGTGTAAGAGGATATTTGGCATAAATATGTGACACTATAAAGGAAATTTATGGTGTTCTCTTGCGAGAGATAAGAAGGGATTTGCCTGCATTATTATGATTCTATGAATCAACTTAATTTTTTTTAACAGTTAACTTTGTGGGTTTTTTTCCTTTTAAAAAGTTTTCCGTTTGCTCTTTCAGTTCAATTTTATACCGCTTTTTGCTGTTTGTTCCACTTTGCTACTGGGTGCTGAGTTTCTCTCAAATTGCAGCAACTGGAGTGTCCGATGAGCTGGTTTTAACCCCCTGGACTGAACAGATTTCCGACCCCCAGTGATCAAACCTCTTGCCGCTGTTGGGAGACTGTTTTACATCTCCCCCATCTGCAGATTCCCTCTGGGCCCTGGGCAGACTCACGTAACCCCTGTATATTTCTGCTGCCCACTTTTTAATGGGAATAATGAGGGTAACAGGTCTAGGATGGGCTCCTGGAGGAGGGGGCAGGAGGAACGTGGTCTGAGCATCGTGGACCGGTGCCCTCCGCTCCCTCCCGAGCTGCTGTTCAGTGCTGCTCGTGTTCCACGTGCCCACCTGCGCACTCAAACCGTTTGACCAGGAGATCATTTTTTGGACTTTAATGCCATTGAGAGGGGAAAAAAACCACCCCGTGGATGCCACATGTGCAAACATGACTCCTTTGAGATTTGAGATAAATTAATGTTGAGGCTCCATCGCAACAGCAGAGGCGGTTACAAAACCAGGACGCTGCTCTTCTTATTTTCTGTTTAAATATCACATCAAAGGAATAGCACAGGCAAAAATTTCCCTGCTTAAGCACTTTTCAGCTTCTTGCTTTACCTCAGATGTTTTTAAGGTACGAAGCTGAGCTCCCATTGTGGTTCGGAGTCCGCAGCCGTATCAAAATGAAGTCAGCCCTCACCTAGGAGAGACTTGCTGTGCGGTATTTCTTATGGCCTGCGATGGAGAAGGGACATTTGGCTTTCTGGGAACGTGAACAAGGAACCGTGTCTTACCTGGTGTATTCCATGTAGTGGTTTTCACACTCCTGGACATCAAAGTATTTCTCTGAGGACTGTTAATAAATAAAAATGAGTCCGAGCACTAGAGGGTTGCTGCTGGATGGATGGTGGTCCATCTGTTTGATAACCCCTTGAAACACCCCACTCATCTATTCATCACAGATAAATCCTTCATCTCTGTTGCACGGCAAAAAAGGAAACTTTTAGCTTATAAAAACACCACAGAGCAGCCATATTTAATTTTCCCACACCTCCACACTGCACACATCTCTATTTCTCTCTCCTCCTCAAGCAAAGAGCACGATACGCATCCCAGCGCTAGGAGACCTCACTCCCCGTGTCTTTTTCCTCTCCGCAGCCAGGATGTGTGACATGTACCTACGCGGGCCCAGCGGTGTCATAACGTCCCCCAACTACCCGGTCCAGTATGACAACAACGCCTATTGCGTGTGGGTCATCACCGCGCTCAACCCGGCCAAGGTGGGTCCCAGACACCGTCCCGTGGTTGAGATGGTTTATGATATTCAGCTTTCTGTTTCCCGCGTTGTGCTCCCCTCCCACGTGTTTCTCAACCGCCTTTAAAGACCGTGACACGTCTCGTTCCCTCTCTCTGCTGAAAATTCATTTTGTTAAAGGATGTGGTTAAAAGCGAATGTAATTTATTTTTCATCGAAACCTTCTTTGATACCTTGGCGTGAACGGTGGTGAAGTGCGAGGCGGTTTTGCATAGCATCTCATCGTGCAGCTCTGGGTTGGGGCAGGAGGCTGTGCTGGGAATGCTCATTTTTCATGTCTTTTCCCCCTACCCAGAGGGGAATTCAGCCCCTAAAGAGTGCAGGGCAAGCGAGGAGGGAGGGGTGGTTCTCTCTACTGCTGTTTATGCAGTACTGTAAATTCATGAACAAGTCCTTTCTGTGTTCATTGAGGGCTGGAAGAGGGGAGGTTGGTGGGGTTTTTCGTCCCCGCTGCCCTGCACGTGTGATTCAAGTTGTTGCTGATCGTGTAGAGAACAAGGCTTGAGTGCCTTGGCCTTTGTAAGATCAAGTCCTTTCCCCTTTCCACAGGTTTGGGGAGGGCGACATTCGGTGCCTCGCAGCTTTTTCCAGCCCTGCAGGCTCAGCCTGTTCCTTTGCTCCAGATCTGTACGGGAACATAGGAACAAAAATTGCTGTGTAGCTCAAAATACACTTCCTGAGATGTCATTCACAGTCTTCTGCTCTCAGAAGATGACAAGTTTTGTTCTTTTTAGTATCTGAGCTCCTACTAACATCATCTCCACGAGCTCCCCAGCAAATCTTGCGTGCCAAGGCACTGAGCTCCTCCGCTTATTCTGTCACTTATGCCTTGGTCCTGGCCTCTGCGATCTGGCACTCTGCGTTCTGCCCTCCGTCTAAGGAAGGCGTTTCACAAACGTGTTCGTGTCCCGGGATCTCATCTTTTGCTAGAAACGGTTCCTGTCTGTGGAGATGCTGCCCATCCATAGCCAGGGCTGGGCTGGGCTGCCGAGTTCTGCTTCTCTCTCTCCATTTAACCTCAGTTCAAGCCTTTAATAAGTGCAGATCGCTGGTGGATTATGATTTTTATGAGGAGTATTCCTGTGTTCCAGTTCCAGAACAAGTGTTTATGTCAAGGGCTGCCCTTAGCTGGTCATTCCACCCAGCGTATGTCGGAGGAGTGTAGTACTGACCCAAAATCTGGGAAACTGCAGTGTGGAATCAGGATATTTTTCCAGGGCTGATTTATTGGGAGTGATTTACTGGTTAATCAGACCCAGGAGGTTCTCCTTCATCAGGGTAATGTGTGAGTGGAGAACGGAGCGCATGTCAGAGCAGCTCTTAGCGCTCAGGTGTCAGCTGTGTTTCCCAGCCTGGGGCCGGCAGGGCCCTGGGTGCATGGACAGGTGCTGAATACATCAGCATCCTGGGCTTTGGGATGTATATTAGACATACCTTCATTTTTGTGCATCTTTTCTTTCAAATATCATCAAAATCCGGTTTTTGTGTCTATAAAATAGTCCTCTCTGTTTGGAAAGCGATTGTAGGGGGCTAGATGTAGATGTGCTCTGGATGTTCTGTAGGTTAGCGCTTCCATTTGGGTTTTCCGGTGCAAATTATAAAGGAGGAGACGGCATTCAGTTGTCAAGAGATGCTTATGGGCCATGTCCACTGTTCACTGACCCTTTGTGGCATTGCTCGTGTTGAATGTTCACAGCCTCATCTCCAGCTCTGTTCCTCTGCTTTTCTGCAGCCTTGTGCACCACCTTTTTCTGCTTGTCCTTCAGCAGCGTGGCAGGACAAGCTGCTCCTTTTTCGTGACCTTCCTGGGCAGACTGTCTCGTTTTTCAAAAATTTGCTGTCTTTGAATTTCGACTTATCTTCTGCTTTTCTCCTCATCCCCTCATTAGTTTCTTCCTCAGCTTTTAAACCTGTGTAATAATAAACTGTTGATTAGAAAACAGAATCTACTAGTCCAGCTTTCATAAATCATAAAAGGGAATTGAAATTGGTAAAATCCATTAATTTCAATACTTAGCACCTTGGAGCGGAGATTCAGTAGCACAAGAAACCGCAGTTTGTGCTCCATGGGCTGTGACATCGTGTGCTGGCTGCATAGGCTGGTGCAACCACTTACATGTGCATACCCCAGTATGGTACTGGGAGCTACTGGTGTGCAAGTTTTAATGCCAGCTGGGTCACTGGTGTTCCTACCTAACAAGTCATACAGCGCTGCCTCTGAGAAGTCACACATATAAAGCTCTCGCTTACTTAAAGTACAACCCGTGTTAGAAACGTGTTGCTAAATTACAGAATTGACCGCCCTGATTCCAGTCGCTTCGTATGCGAAGGGGCCCATGCCATCGCCGCTCATTCCCCAGCTTGGGCCAGGGAGGCATTGAAGGTGAATTAATTAAAATACCTGTAAAATACTTGGAAGATAAAAAGCATTATGGGCCTGAGCCAAAGCCTGCCGAAGTCAGTGGTAATCTTTTCATTGACTCGAGTGGTCTTTGGAACAGGTCTTGTTATATGAAGCTTTTAATATGAGCGATGGGAAAACCGCTGAGCTGAATTTAGAACTCATTTGCAAGTCATCTGTTCTATATTTGGAGAGGAACTGTGAGCCAGATTCACTGAGCTACATAATCCCCTCCAAGTTTGCTCAGAAACCTACATAAACAGTATTAAGGGCTGCAGTTGGCAGCTTGGAATGATTTCCTGTACAGAGGGTGATATCAAACCTATCGGGGGGTATTTGGGGTGTATAGGTGTTCTGCTGGTCCTCAGTTCCCTGGGAATTAATTTCAACCACGGCGGAAAAATAAATCGCGTGGGAACTGAAAAATATGTGTGATAATTGGTGAATTTGCATCGGAACTGTTTCTGAACCTTCTTGACATAATGGATGTTGCTGGCTGATGTTTCTCCAGGGCTTATTCTCACCTGGAGACCGGCTGGCCAAATAAAGCTCCGTCCAAGCTTTCCGTGTCATCGGCGGCGAGAGCTGGACCCCTCCGGGGATGATTCATCCCAATTGGAGATGTTGGGGCAGGGGGGAATGAGTCATGTGTGCTTGTAAAGCCTTTGAACGGAACTGCGAGAGGTGCTGTTCTCCACAGAGGGAATTATTCTGTTTTGTTCCTGTGAATGCAACTGCACTTCAAATCGCTTTTTGGTACAAAGCCTCAGAATCAGGTGTCATATTCCAACCTATTTTCTTGCCTTTGCTAATTGCTTCCTGTCGCTTCGAGAGCTTAAAATAGAGGGTTTGTGTCATCCGTGTATTTGTGTGTGCTGGTAGGTCTCTTGTTATTTAATGAATCTAGGTAACTTCTTGTTTAATGCATCGTTAAATAATTTTTAGCTTTCAGACCGAAACGACAATAGGAGAGTGGATAAATAAATATTGTATTCAGCATCCTGTTCCTGTGCCACAAGGTTACAGTCTTCAGTACACTAGGATGTAATTAGTTATTTAATTAGGGTCAATTTCCTTAGGATGCGGTTTACTTGAGTGACTGACTTAACTAATGATGTGTGCTATTTTGCAGCACTGTGTTCTTTGTATTAATTACGTTATTCCATCATTACATGGCTTAATAATAGTCTGCACAGGTTAATATTTTGGTACTACTACTAAAATTAATGGTTCCAAACTTCTATGAAGTATCACAGAGGCTTCTGTTTCATGGTTCCGGGGCTTTTGGGTAACACCCTGTTTTCAGAATGTCATAGCTAAAATAGCTAGTGTGCTTTTCTGTGCATTTGAAAAGTATTAATTGCATTTATATGTTAGAAGATGGTAGCACATGACAGTTCAGACTGAGCTGTATACACGGCCATTATTTTTTAAAGAGTGCTCAAGCCCTTCAACATCTTACTAAGCAGTGTTCCCTTACCCCTCTGGTCACACGTGTGCTCCGGTGTTTGCAGGAGATGCTGCTTTTATAATAGACAAGCAATGACAAGAGAAAGATTGGAGTTTTCCCCAAGTCGAGAGGTGTAGGTGGCATCGTGTCCGTGGTCCTGGGCAAGCACGTCCGTCCATCTCATTTTGATCGCTTCTGTGTTGTGGGAAACAGCAAAAAGCAGTATGCAAGTTAATTTAGTCTGTTAAAAGTTAGGAAATGTAATATATTTACAGGCACGGGTACAAAGGTCTGAACGCACTCAGATGTTTATGTGCTTTTCTGGATCCAGTCTGTTCAAAAGCTTCAAGAAACAAAGTTCCCGTTGGTTTCTTCAGGTGTTGTGGATGTAAAGCACTTCTGTAAACGGAGCTCTCTTCCTTTTCTCTTTGCTTGCACTGTCTGAGGCTGGATTAAGACCTTAGTCCCCCACATCACGTTGTAATTTTCAGTTATTTGGGAACAGGAGATGGGATGGAGCAGGACAGGAAGCGCAGGGAGCAGACAGCTGTGGACAGATGTTTGTACACAGCTTGAGGCCATTTCCTCGAGCTACCCCCGGGGTAACTCACGGAAAGCCGTTCTTGGTCTGACAGAAGCTGCTGAAAACCGGGGGAACAAACACGCTGCCTATATGCACATTCAAATCCATCACCATAATCTCAGGTTTATGAAAGAAATAGTAGCAGCACCTGGTGAAAATAAAGCGTCCTGAAATCCCAGCACACATATCTTTATCAATAAAGTCATCTAGAAAATCGATAGATAAAGCCGAAAAATCTGAGAGGTAATTTCAGTAAGAGCTCAATCTGTCTGGAAAGAATTGCTACAGTGCTATAAAAAGCGAGGACGGTCACCTTTGGTGATGTCCTGAAGATATTAATGCTCTTATAAATTGCTCCTCGATAGACAAACTGATAAATAAACAAGACAAGAGGCTCTGCTGGCTGCCTTGGCACTTGATTCATATTAACATGCTGCATCTTTGCCAGGTTATCAAACTCACCTTTGAAGAATTTGAACTAGAAAGAGGATATGACACTCTGACAGTGGGTGATGGAGGACAAGTCGGGGACCAGAAAACTGTGCTTTACGTGTAAGTAGCATGTCCTTTGTCAGAAATCCAGACCTAAGCTTTGCTTCGCGAGGTGTAGCTGATGTGTTGGGCTGGAGGAGCCCCTGGCGCTCACTGACCTCACTGGAGGGTTTCTGGGCTGTTATTTTTGGTGGATGTAACTATTCTGGGTGTTGTCTCATCACATTTTCTTAGGCTCCAGCTGACAGAAAGGCTCTTACCTCTTTATTTCACTTCTCTTGAGCTGCCTTTGTCCCTTGGAGGGAGCCTGAGCATCTGCTGTTGTTTTAGGCAGTTTTGAGGTTGGTGAGAGGTCTTGGCTGCTCTGTGTGCTGGGACCTGGTGGTCAGTGTGCACACCACAGGGGTTTTTCCCCCCTTTAAACTTTCATCTCTCTCTGAATTTTAGTTTTAAATACACAATGTGCTCAACTCTGAACATGCACCGGGCAAGGGAAGGGGGTGAGGTTGAGGCGGATCCCTGTGCAGCGTGGGGATAACTCAGGATCCTTCACAACAGCCTCTGGAAAATGAATAAGAGTGAGCCTTGATCATCTTTCAGACCTGTTTGTTCTCATTAACCTGGTGATGTCGATGGTTTGGTTTTGCCCTTCCTCCAGTAAAGTCTCTGTTCCTTTTCTGAAGGGGCACTGAGAAATCGATTTCTGCACCCTTCAGATGTAATTGTGATAATTGTATATCATTCGAATCCACTTTACTGAAGAAACAGCTTTTCTGAGTTATTAAAGTAAAATACTGTGTAGCTTTATGGAAATCCAAGATTTAAACTGGTGGGGAGCTCAGGGTGCTGGAGCAGGGAAAAGTCACCGTGGCTTTCAGAAGGAATATTTGAAGTGATGGGCGGCTGTTGGAACCAGGACCTCCAGCACCAGATTCCTCGCTTGCAAGACTTTGTTTTTTTTCTATCTAATCAAAAATGTAGAAGAACAAACAACTCTCCAGACACTACTCTGGCAAAGCTGCTGTACTCCTTCCAACTGGTAGAGAGTATTTCATATTGTGATTTTTAATTCCTCCTCTTCACTTGTTTTTCCACATGAATCAGCCTCCCACTCCATTTTCACTTAATGTTTGCTTGTCTTCCTGAAATCTGTTTCTCTGAGGTTTGTTTTACCCTACATCTCATTTCAGAACATGAACACGGGTGGCACTTAGGTCAGGAACTCTAACCTGCAATGCATAGAAATGTAAAGTCTGACTATTGCGCAAGTGTTTGTGACTACGGTGTCACAGAACATTTCCCTGCTGATTGTTCAAAACGTGCAAATTACTACCAGGGGAGTAGTTTGTAACAACCTGCTGAAATGATTTCTCCTTCCATCCCTTTTCGTTTGCCTAAAGCCCATGAAGATTTTCCTGGGTTTGATTTTCATCGTTCCACGTTTTCTCACTCTGTATTAGCTGCTCAACACCTTGCCACTGCACATTCGGAATATCTGAGGTTGTCTGCACGAGGTGCAGCGTCTGGGATCTTCTCCTCTTGCCATTAAACTGCTGATGCTGATCCTAACAGGGCATTCGTTTTGATTTTAAATCTGGGAATTGAAAACTAGTGGAATGTGAAGGAGGTGCGAGGACCACAGAAATATTCCGTTTGTAATGAATGTGGCTGAAAGCTCACGGACAACTTTTCTCAGCCCTTGCACCTGCTGTCAGCTGAACTCACGTATCAGGTATATCCCTTACATACGAACTGTAGGGTTTTTTTGAAGGAATCAACATGCAGAACCTTAACGCTGTCAAAGGTACAAGTTCCAATTTTCTTACTACTCTTCATTTATTCTCGGCTATTCAAGAGGAACTCGTTCCTACAGCCTTTCAAATCAAGAAACACAGTTGAATCGAATTTGAGAGCAGCAGACGTTCTCCCAAACTGAGGTATGAGGGACCATTTGTTTCCAGTTTCACTCTCATCCCTGCAAAATG
Source organism: Pampusana beccarii (assembly GCA_013399365.1). NCBI lineage: Eukaryota > Metazoa > Chordata > Aves > Columbiformes > Columbidae > Pampusana > Pampusana beccarii. The sequence continues at coordinate 2,177,115 of VWYH01007286.1, forward strand.
CATCTTGGAGAACATAACAGATTGTTAGACCGAGCTTTCTGACTTGCAGAGAGGGTTTTATTCCCTAAAGTAACAAGCACCCAAATCAATCATGCAGCTTGTTAAAGTGGAATGGGAAAGCATGCAAAAAGCTTTCAAGCGCCTTTTTCTGAAGATTTTTCTCTCGCTATGGTCCTCATTCCTGCCTGTCTGCTGCTTAAATAACTTGAGAAGAATCAACAATAGCACTTCTTCTGCCCTCCCCATCCAACTGTCTGGATGCAAAACAGTCATTAAAACGAGATTACTTCTTAATTTACCAGCACCCGGGGATCGATAAAATTTCTGATGCAGGTCAAAGCAATAACAGAGCGAAGGCGGGGGCAGAACTGGAAGAGCTTTGATTGGCTTGGGAGACACGAACGTGATTTCAGGGAAAAACACGCTCCAGATGCCACGGCCAACGCTCGAGCGCTGGCTGGTGTTGGGTTATAGTGGTTATAGTGGTTTTACTGGTCCCTGGTACAAATATAACTGGGGAAGGTCTCTGGGATGGGGAGGAGAGTTGTGTGTATCGCAGGGTTGGTCCCATAGGCGTTGGATACGTGTGGGGTTCTCGGAAAGACGCTGGCACTCGGCAGGTGCCGGTGTTGAGAACATGGAGCAAGCAGAACACGCAGCACAACCCTGCGAGCAGCCCTTTGGCTCCATTCACCACAAACAGCGCCCGGCAGCTCGGCCCCGACGGTCTCTGGCTTCCCGAAAACCGGGAATTGCAGCAGTTTCACCTGGGGGTTGCGGGTTAGTTATTCGCAGGACCTTTGGTTGCCAGCGCAGGTTTGTCCCCTTGCAGGGTTGGTTTGTGGTGGTTCTGCCTTGAGAGATCGGGGATCAGTTTTATCAAGAAGTCATTCAGATGCTGCTATTGTAGTTGGGAATGATGCCAGGCAGAAGCCATATCTATACATATGTATGTGCTTAGATTTAAGCAAATATTACAGGGGAAAAAAGAAAAAAACAAACCAACCAACTATCCACTCGTGGCAGTTGCACTTAAGGTAATTTATAAATTTATCACAGATGATACCTTAGCAGGAATAGTATAATGACAACATTAAGCACTGCCACCAAGGCAACATAACACTCATCCTCCCGTAGTAACGATGCTCCCCCGTTTGCTCAGCGCTGGGGTTGTGTGTGCGGGGGATAAAACCCTAAAGCTGAACCACGACGAGGTGATTAATCCCACAGGCTGAATGAGCCGCGCACAGCTCGTTAATACGGATAGATGGGTGACGTTTTTCTCCATCTCTTGGCTCTCCGACACCGTGCCCCATTGCCCGTGCTGCTGGATTAGTGGCGCTTGTCAAAGGCTCACAGGACGTTGAGCAGATTTGAGGCTCGTGCCTTGTTTTCCAGGGATTTTTTTTTGAGAAGCATCTCTCTCAGGATAGAAATGTAAATTTTTGTAATGCTAGAAAATACCTGTAAAGGCAGTTGAGAGGATTCAGGCAGCGGTACGGCTTCTGGGAATTCTGTTTGTTTGCCTATGTTTTGCTTCAGTGAGAAGGGAAATTATTACTATTGATGCTGAATAATATATTGTAATAATGGTACTAGGTTGTAATTATTATGGTGGTGATAATAATAACTTGCAGGCCCTCAGCTACAGTAAAAGACAAAGGCTCCTGTTTAGGTGGTGTGCAGGAACATGCTGAGAGGCTCATCAGTCTTGAAAATCTGTCAGGTTTTTGGACAGTGTTCTGTTTGGGGAGTTTTCTTAATGCTGTTGGCATTGCTCTTGTTATTTTCTGCTCCTGCAGAGCTATATGTGGCCTTTATTTTGGTGGGAAAATAAGTTTGGGGAGGCATACGGGCTATTTACTTGTTGTTCTTTATTTTTACAGCTTGACAGGCACCACGGTCCCCGACCTCATCGTTAGCACAAACCACCAGATGTGGCTCCTCTTCCAGACGGACAGCGTCAGCAACTTGCTGGGATTCAAAGCAATGTATGAAGGTAATCCAAGCGTCTCTCTCAAAATCTGTCTTAAAAGTTCAGAGATGAGATGGGTCTGGTCGTTTGGGAGGAAAGCGAGAAGGAAGCTTCTTTAAATATACTGAAATTCTGCAGATTTTTTTTTTCTTAAAACTGGAGCTTTGCTCCAGTAAGAACAGCTTTCCCGGGTTCTTTTCCATGAAAGCAGCCTGGCTGGGTGATGCTTCACTGCCAGGTCATCTGCTTTGTTGGAAAAGCGCTGGTGCGTTTCAGCTGATGGCAACAGACTGTGGGAGAAAATGAGATCAACCAATCCATGGTTTCAGTAGATTAGTGGCATCAACTACTTTAAACTTTGACTAATCTGGGGTATTACAAGTGAAATAAAAGTTAATGCTGGGATTTTTCGAAAGAAACTAGTTAAATGCCTTAGGATGTGGATGCTGAACTCTGTCATAAGCTTCTGTGTTTATTGTTGTCATAGGTATTTGCAAAAATTAAAGTGTGTTGGAAAAGTGTCACTTCTAACTCATGTCAGTGCCTGGTGAGTCTAGCTGAAGCTTTTCTTAGGTTCCTGGTTTGAGTTGGTTTTAGGTTTTTCCAGCAATCTCCCCGTTGTGTGTGAGCACCCAGGGTCCTCCCCTTGCTCTGCAGAACGTGCTCTCTGTCCATCCCCAGCCTCCTGTCTGCGACAGACCTCGTTTCCACAGTGCACACACACAGGAACGCTTCCACTTAGCTGTCAGCTGCTTTTTGGTCGTCTTGTCGTCTTGAATCTCCTTTCAACGCACTTGAATGCCTTTTGATTTTCTCTGTGACCTGCTGGTACCAGGGATGCCTTATTGGGTTTGGCTCTGATGCCTAAAAGTAGGCGCAGAAATCTTCATCTAGATGTGGGGGCTGCTCCTGAAACCCCTGAGTAGCGGCAGCTTCCACTGGCATCAGCAGGAACATGTAAATCTGTTTCTTTCAAGGGCTCTAAATGCACATTAGCGGTCATTCATTTTTAAAGGTGTTTTCTTAGGACTTACCGTGTTTCTGGGAAGTGTCCTGTTGTGTTCAGGCCAGGACCTGCCCAAAGCCGTGCTGCCGATTGATGCTGAATTAACAGTTCAGAGCCCGAAGGGACCTGACCTACCAGCGAACCGAGCTGGACTAAATGCCAGCCCATCCAGGCAGGCTGAGCAGGGCCTTGAGGAGCGGACTGGGTGATGATGATGGAGTATTTACAGGATTGCAGGGCCAGGTCAGCAGAAAAATCACAGAGACTTGTGGATAAGAGAGAACAGAACTGAAAGAAGAAAAAGGCAAATCCAGCCTGGTTGTCCCGGGAGCATCTCGGTGCTGTTTCGGTCTGCCTGGCTGTGACGGCACCAGCCACAGCGTTCGCTCTGGTGTGTGTGTCCTGGCGTGTCGGTGGATCCTTGGTGGGCAGAGCTGGACCGAGCGCTTCCCGGCTCTGCTCACACATCCCCCCTGCTTCATTCAGCTCACTGTGGACGTGTTCTTTTCAATCTCTTCATAAATCCAATGTATACCTTATAGCGTAGCACATAAAGCTGCAAAGCGCGTGATATAGGGACTTCCTTGCACTGTTGTTCATCTTCTGTGAACTCTGGATCTATAAGGAGCTCGACTTTTTGCTCCTCTGACTTCCTTCGGTGGTGCTGGGAGCATGATCAATAGCAGGGCTGAGCTGCTCTTGCTCCCCATGACCTCGCTGGTCGGTTTGGGGATCACCGTTATCATTCACGCTTTGGAGCCCTGTTGTAGGGACCTTCCAATGTCAATTGTGCTTCTCCTTCCCCTGCTCTTCAGCACAGCTGCTGCCTGGTTTGCTCTGCTCTTCTATGTCCGTAATCTAGAAAAGGAAAAAATGGAATGTTCTGGCTCTGCTGTCCCCTGATGAGCCTTAAAGGAAAGACCCTTCCCTGGGCAGTGTCCTTCGCCTGTGTTCAAAGTAGAGGCTTCTCTGCCAGTCATTCAAATTGCTTTTTCTAGGCATCCTTGCAGGTTTTGTACAGCAGCTGCTTGACCTTGGAAAAGGGATTTGTGCCTGAACAAAGAAATACCCGCCACGCCTGAGGTCTGCGCTGCTCTGTCCTGCGGTTGAGCTAACCTCCGGTTCAGCCAGGTCCTTAAAAGTCTTTTCATTTTTGCAAATACTTTGAGTTAAAAAGCAAGACACATTTAAGTAAGAGGCAATTAGCACTTGCGAACTACTTTATGAAATTATATGCAACTTCCTAACAAGTTTCAGTATCAGTTTTATGGCCAGGCTTTTTCCTAGTCGTGACAGGACGATTACAGCTAATGGAGCTATATAAAGTCAAGACCAAAAATCTGCCTAATAGAAGGGCAGAGTATTGCTTGCAGAGTATGTTTAAACAGCCATCCATCCTAAAGCGTGTGAGTTTTAGTGTACATTTTAAGTGTAATGCAATCGTAAAGCCTGTTGCTAGTGCTGAAACAGTACCGCCTAAGAGATTTATCAACGTACAGATTCAGGGATGTGTTGGAAGGAGCGTGCAAAGGCGATACGCCATCAAAACGTGAACGCAGGGTTCCTGAGGAGGGGGAGCCAGCCGCGTCCCTTTGCGTTGATGGTGAGTACAGAGGGAGCGTGTTTACACCAGGAGGAGCGTCCGGAACACGGGGTGTCGGGATCCGGGTTTTTCCAGGTCTGTACTGCACCATTGGATGCGTTTGGAACAAATGCTCAGCGGGTGTAAATCAGTGTGACAGCATTGATTTTCAATTTAGCTGTGTCAGTCTTTACCAGCTGAGGATCTGGCTCATTAATGTTCATGAAGATTCCTTCTAAATCTCCGATGTCTCAGCTGCAGCCACTTTTATCCTTTTAAACAGACATTCTCTCATAATAGTGAACAATGTTTTTGGACTTCCAGTGCTTGTCAGAAGAAATTTGTATTAAGCTCCACTTTGCTGGCAAAGTCTTTTCTTTCTCAGGACTCTAGCGAGCTGATTGATATTGCAATTTAGTGCTTGACTCGTGAGAGGGTTACAGCCTCCTGGGCCTGATCTGCTCCCTCCTCTCCTTTAATCTCAGGTGACTTTGAGATACCTTCCCCTTGGAGCCAAGTCCTTCCACAGCCATCAAAATGGGCTTTTTTTGAAAGTTCCCAGGTCAATTCCTTGTAACGGTTGGGAATAAGTTATTCCTTTAGGTAAGATTTTCAAAAGTTCTTGAGAAATTTAGAGTTCGTTGAAGGAGATTCGGACTCCCATAATCTCATCCGCAATCCTTCCGCAGTTTTGTTCCTCACCAGACTGAAGGTCCTTGGTCGTCCTCGCAGGTGAGATGTGGGGAAAAACACGTTTCTGTTCCTGATGAGCCTGAGGTTATTACAAGCAATAGTATACAAGTAGGATACAATTCTGTGGTAAGAGACAGAAACATTAAAATGTGAAAGAATAGAACAAAGCCACATTTTAATTTAGCTTTATTACTTTATATTAAAGATATATAAATGTAATTTAAAAATAAAACTAGATGTACAGACACCCCCACGCACAGATTTAGTTTAGTGTTGGAATTGGGTTAGTTTGGGTCGAGCTGACTAAGGTCTGTGTTCTGAACTGCCAGCGTGCTGCAGGCAGAGGATGATTAAACAATATTTATTGTGGTTGAAATGCTGACTAAGTGCTTGGCTCTGGAGAGCTTAGCGTTAGAGCTGAGATTCAGCCCCATGGTGCTAAGAGGCTTAGGAGCTCTGCAGAGCTGGAGCCCGAAGATTTCCCTCTCCTGACCTTTCTGGTTTTAATGGAATCAGCGCTGCCCAGGGTGTTCGGGCCGATGAGCTCGCTGGGTTTCCACGGCTGGTTTTATATAGATATGTAAATAGAGAGCTCTCTGTATAGATTCCTGCCCACAAGCTGCATGTGAAGGTGTCCGTACACATGTGTAGATGTCAAATTGAGAACAAACAATGTCTTAAGTTGCCTGATCCTAGGAGACTTAAGGAAAAAAATATATGTATCTGAAACTAATTGTGGTGCTGCTGTTGCTCAGTTGGTTTTCACATCTCCCTGGCCTGCAGCTCCGTCTTTGGGTTTTGTCTAGAGAAATGCTCTCAGGTTTCATGGACAAGCCCACACAACGTGCAGGTAGTTTGCATTGATTATGTGCATTTATTTTTATTTATTTCTTTTTAGGTTCTATATTACCTGACCACCCAATACTGTTGATGGTGGAAGTCTGTCAGAAAACTCGGTGTTTCTATCTTTCCTGCTCTGCTTTTCCATTACATGTATTGACTCGTATCATAAAACCCTAATGCTGGAATCCTGCTGAACCCACGGACACCGAGGCTTTTAGCTTATGATGTGTTGACCTGAGCTGCTCTCAGGGTCGTGTTATTGGAGTTAAGTCTGGTAGCAGCCTTAGCGAGAGTGATTTGCCGTTATGCCGCAGGGTTTTAACGAGCCCGCTGGGTTCGGTTTCTGCGTTTGTCCTGAAACAGAGGTTGAGATGGGAGGGATGTGGCCAAGATAGGCAGAAAGAAGCGGCCTTCCTTCTTAATTTATCCCCTCTTTCTCAGCTTGTTCCCTCTTTAGATCCTTTTTATTCTCGTGTTGGAATTGACAAAGAGAAGTAGATAATGGAAACACCCTGGTCCTGGTTCCTTCAGATACACACTAGTGCCATCGGCTTTCATTGCTTTAAGCGAATCAATTTATGTGTGAAATAGCCTGTGTGAGGTTAAGTGCATTCTTAAGGGTCTTTTCTGACTAGAGCTAAATTTTGTCTGGTTTCCTCAGGTGCGTTCCCTAAGTGCTCCCAGATCCCACTTTTTGTGCCTATTTTTTCCAGAAACTGGAGTTTTGCTCCCCAAAGCGGCTCCAGCCCCGGTGCTGGGCGAAGGGACCGTTTCCCACCCACAAACAGCACCAACAGCTGCCGAAACGTTCCCGCTGAAACATTTTTCGCTTAGAAAATGCCTTTTTTGTCAAAAATCTTATCTGCGCGATATAATATTTGACGGAGAAGTTTTGAAAGATTCATTTCAGGTTGTTTCATTTAAATCGTGTCAAAACACTTGATTTAGATGTTCTTGTTTAGTTTTGACTTTTATTATTCTAATGTGGAAGTGATTTTACTTAAACATTCATCAGGAGAAATGTTTCAATCTTATTGAAGTAACATGTTTTGATATTTCTGAATCATTCATTTTTGGAATTCCTGCCCTGCTAAATATTTCATGAATTTTACTATGCAGTAGGAACCAGGTGATTTTCTCAGGACAGAAATTGCTTTTTTTTTTGGCCTCCAGAATGTAATAAAATGTGCCAGCTTTGTTTGCCTGCTGCTAACAGGGAGATGTCGTGCATGGTGGGACATACAAACTCTTAATTCCTCAGTTCTCTCCTATTCTTAAGCCTGTGATTTCACTGTAGAGATGCTCCAGCTGGGTTGATGCAGTAGGATAGAAAAAAGGAGTCATCATATTAATTTATGTTAAATTATTTTGGGGATGTTTCGTTACTTGGCAGTGACTTTTCAGTTCAAGATGCACGCAGCAGCAGCACAAGCTCAGTGCCTTGTTGTGACTTCTATTCAAAATACACCTGTATCTGAGTTGCCTGAAGTCAGCATAATAATGAGGTGTTGTTGTTACTCAAACCAAATTGGAATATTAGACGGAGTAATGCAAATCTCAGATTACGCCATTTTCCTCCGTAAAGAAAGCGTCATAAAAGAAGTTTCCAATTTAGTGTAAGAAATTGGAAACGGGGAGAAAAGACAGCGAGACTGATCACAGATGATGGGGATAAAAACCAGAGAACGTGGAAGAGGAGATGAATGTGAAGCAGGTGAATAATGTGGGAGCGCTGAGGAGGCTGTAAAGGAATGAAGTTTTGTAGCTAATAGTGATACGGAGCAGGGGGCCCTTTGGAAATGGAATTGTACGGAGCAGAAGATAACAGCAAATCGTGTCTGTGATTGACTTGAAGTCAAAATACACGCGCAGCGGGAGATGAACGGTGTGTTTGTGTGCAAGGAGGTGTCAGCTCCGGGGCCGCACGCGGGAATGGAGACGGTGGTAGGAAGAGAGGGAGAGATGGCAAATGTTCCCTCATCAAACACACCCCAACCGTGCCCTCTTTGCCCAAGGTGACGCAAGTCTGTCTGCTTCAGGAGTCCCTGAGGCAGATGAGGGTCTCCTCGGGTATCGCCGAGTTCTTCGTTTAGTTGTGGTTAATTTAAGGGTGAGGCGGCAGGTAGAAGAGGTTGTTCGGTGACAGTGGTGACATTTGTGTGTCAGGGCAGAGACCTGGGCTGCGTTCTGCTGACCCCGTCCCCGTGCGATGGGACCGGTGCTCCCCGGGGATGCGATGGCATCACCGGGCAGCGCCAAACAGCAGATTTACCACGGGTGTTGCACCAGCTCGGCCTCACAGCCTTCCCCACGCAACTGTTGTGTTCTTTCTTTCAGAGATCGACCAAGGGAGCTGCGGCGACCCCGGGATCCCGGCCTACGGCAGGAGAGAAGGCTCCACGTTCCGCCACGGGGACAGTTTGAAGTTTGAGTGCCAGCCCGCCTTTGAGTTGAAGGGCCAGAAAACAATTACCTGCCAAAAGAGTAGCCAGTGGTCTGCTCAGAAACCAGTGTGTGTTTGTAAGTCAGTGAGGAGACGGCTCTAAAACATCTTCCTTACGTGGTGAGGTGGTCACGGAACCAGCGCGTTTGTGCTCCGTGCCCGGCTCCCAGGACGGGGCGGGTTCTGGTGGCGGCACAGATGTCCCCAAACTGCAGCATCGCTCACCTGAAGCCCTGGGGGGCGTTGGGTTGGGCTGCTCTCCCGGCACAGGAGATGTGCAGTGGGAACAGCGTCCAGATGGAGTTTTGGGCTTCTCTGGGACCGTGTGCTCCCCTCTGCCCTCCCGGTGTCTGCTTCAGATCCCTGTTGGGAGAAAGTTGACGTCCAAAACAGGAGCCATATACACACAAAAAAAAGTTAAAACTTGATGCTGGTTTTGGCCGTTTAGTTTTCCTTCATTATCTGACAATATTCAGGTTCCCTGCTGCTGGGCCTCAGTTTCTAATTTGTTGCGTGAGTTCTCAGCAGATGTAGGATATTATACTTCCAGTAGTGACTAAATATAAAATTTTCAGATGTAAATGGGAGTTATATGCACAGTCCCCATTAGGTTTTAATGGCCTCACTGTCCTTTGAAGATGCGTTGGGCAACCTACTTTGTTATATTGACTGAACCTTCACTCAGAAACAATGTTGTATTTGGACATGACCAAAACTCACAAAATATCTGTATTTTCCCCAGTTGGTGATGAGCGAACTCTTCTTTTTGTCTGATCTCTACTTAGTTGGATAAGTTAAAGTCTGTGCCTTTGAACAGATACTAGGGTGTTGGGGAATGAGACTGAACCTAACAGAAAAATAGGAAAGGAAAATTCAGTTGAGCAACAGACAGAAGACAAATGCGTGGGGGAAATGGATAGAAAAATGTTAATTTTTCGAAGTGTGTATTCACTGTGCAGATAAATAGATAATCCATTACAAAACCTTCATTTGTAGCGTGGCAGGACCTGATCTGTACCAAAGGGGAAAGGAAGCAATTGCTTTGAGTTTTGCCTTTTCCAGATGCCGCAACTCCCTCCCTGCTTGGTTTTCTCTATAAGCAAATCAGCTAAAGATGCTGATGAGAATGTGGAGCTTCCCTGGTTGTCTTGGCAGTGGGAAGTGTTAGACCGTTTCTGTGCTTAGCATCTAAGGGGTTTTGGTTTGGTTTTTTTATTTAGTTTCCTAGAAGTTGAGATGAATTCAAACAGCTGATCGTTTGATTGTGGTTCTTGCAGACAGTTTGCAGTGAGACTAAACCCAGAGTTTGTGCCAGTGTCGGAGGACTGGATCATAATGGTGTAGAAAGGAGACTTTCCAGTAAAGTAGGATTATGTTTTTGTAGGTAGATCCTGAACAGCGGCATCAAATCAACAGCCTGTGTAAAGCATAGAACAGGCATGAATCTTTTAGTTAAAATAATTCCATTGTATTCTGTTCTCTGTAGCCGTCCAGCTTTGGATATTTAAAAAGCAACAAGACAACATGTAGGTAGTGGAAAAAGTATTTCATAGCCCTCTCTGCACCTTTACTCTCCGGCCTTTATTCTAGACAGCATCATATTAGTGTGCATGAATCGGCAGAGGGGAAATGACAAAATGTGTAACCTGGCATGAAATCTGTAGTGGGATTAGTGATGATTCTCTGTAAATGTTGGGAGACCGTTAAATGTGTTGGGCATGAGGTGGGAAAATCAGGTAACCTGATTTATGTGCTGCTTGTTTGGAATATGCAAACAATTCAGTGCTTCTGATTGTGGCCGCAAACGCGTGACAAATGCAGACGGAGCTTAACCAGCACGCTGTGGTGCATCCTGCTGTCCCGAGCAAATGATTTATAAGCAGACAGAATTTATTGTGGAGAACTCATTTCCCAGGACTTCGATGACAAAGCAACACAAACGGTTTAAGTAATGCAGCTGCTTATTGCACTGGGTCCTTAATTTGTGGCTGGCTGTGCCTTTGTGATAACAGACCTTCCATCTTCATCCTCTCTGTCGTCATCGCATCCCTCAACCATCCAGCCTGAGCACGTAGGGCGCTTGAGGGACTTTGCACGACCCTCTCCCTCAATCTCCCTTTCTCCCTGTTCTGCAGCACCTCGTAGTGCTCAAATCAGCTTTGTGGTTACTGCTGTTCGCTCTGACACTTGTGTTTTCAAAGTTACCGAACTGTGATATGTTCGGAGGCCGAGGGGTTCTCATAACCCAGGATAATCCAAGCCATTGCTCTCGCTATTTTCGGTTTTCTCAAATTCTTGAGGGACGGCAAAATGGGCTTAGGAGATGTCATGCGGATAAATGTTACCTGAGGAAAACCGTTGTGCTCTTTAGATGAAGTTTGTGCGCTGATGGTAGGAGCTCAGAAGGGATGTAATATCGAACCTGAAGTGTACAGTTACCTCTGGCTGAGCAGATTATTAAGCTTATGAATGGGGAACCAGCCCATAATTACAGCTATAATGGAAGCTGGTGAGTTCAGTTACTGCAGCGAGAACGATGATGAAAGTCTGGGTAGACGTAGTCGGGGAGCCGGGTGTTTCAGTAGTGCCATAACTTTCAAAGACTTGGTTGGAATTACTGTTTAAACGTGCTCGTGTATAGGAGGGAAAAACACATTACCTGAATTTGATGTGAGCCATTGCAGTGGAAGGCCCTGCTACAAAGCATTTTCTACGACCAAAATGTATTTCACAAGGTTTCCGTGCAGAGGAAAGGAAGTTAGCAACCGTTAGCTGGGCGGTTGCTTTGCGCCAAGCAGTGCCATCAGTTTGCACGGTAGGTTACGGCATGAACCGTCCTTTGTAACCACCTCACCCAGTACAGGCAGAGCTTTTTGCCTTGTTTTAACCACCCTCTGTCAGTTGCTTTTGGAAAACCGTTTCTACAGAGAAGTTATTTTCTGATAAAAGCTCAATTCCTTGATCTCAGACGTGCAAACTCGGAGTTTGTGGACCCGTCGCGTTTTCTGAAGGTGAATAAAACACAGATAGATAAAACGGTTTGTACATTCTGACTGCAGCACATCGTGCAAACCTGGGGGTGGAGGTTTCTGCACTGAACTGAGGGGGTTTTATTTGGCATCGCTTGACTGCAGCTCCGCAAGGGCTGGGGGTACGTATGCGTGCACACGTGTGTATATGTGCGTGTAGGTTGAAATGGAGGGGCCGTCACTTTTCCCGTGTGTTTCCCAGTACTTCTGGACTCCTCCAGACACTTTACATTCATTGATCTATAGAGTCTTGGTTGTTGCTCTGGCCTCGCTTTAGATCTTCATTAGTTCGCAGTAACTTTGCGTTATTGTAAATTCTCTTTGTGTTGTAGACCTGCTTAGATCCATAGTCATGCATAATATTCCTCTAAACAGAGCAGAAGGCATTTTCCAAAGCATTCCCAGTTGAAGTTATGTTGTGTCCTTTCTTCCCTGCCTTTGGAGCAGACGTTCCGCTCTCTTCCCCCCTTGTGGGCTTGCAGACCCCACCCGCAGCGCCTCCTGCTCCCGTTTGCTCTGTGCCCGCGGGTGCTGGAGACCCCTACGCTCGTGTTGCACGTGCTGCAGCGACTCCGGGAGCAAACAGCACCAGCAAACCCCTCGGCATCGTGGCGAGTTGGCTTTTGGGAGGTGGGCACAGCCCAGGATCCTTCCGCCCGGGTGCACGGCGCTGACTCCGCCGTTCTCTTCAGAGCCGTTCTGACTTTGTGCGTTTTTCCAGCCTTTTAAACATCTGATTTTCCTTAATAGCAGTATAAAAATCTCTCTTCTCCTTAGTGGTAATTACTTTTTTTTTTTTTTTGTTAATTCCATAATGGTCTATTATACCTGCTGAATAATCTTCGCTCCTCTTTGCAAAGAGTGCAAATTTTCATGTTGAGCTGAGCGGCTAACCTTTTGTGTGCCATGTCTGGTACAAACATCCAGGATTAGTAGCTGAAAACGCAAAGTGCAATAGATGTTTTCCCAGCAACGTACTGAACGGAACCATGTAATTTCATATCACTTGACAAGTTTTTCATTTAGCTCTAAATTAAATTGTCAATTGGTCGTTATTTTCTTTCTCTTTCTTCCTTGCTGCACTTTTCTTCCTTTCCTGCCCACTATTCACAGCAACCTATGGAGCCTTCCTTGTGAAGAGTCATTTGGAGAAGAGTGTTCTCTTAAGTTAGCAGCGATAAAAGCATAGTTTGCCTTTTTAAAAATAATAGCTTTTCAACAGAGAGAGGAGTTAACGCTTGGCGCAGTCTGCTGAGGGCAGTGGTGGGTTCTCCGCACATAAACATTAACAAATTGAGGTTGGATACTCCTTTCTGGAGACCTACAGGAAGCAGGAATTATTTCATAGTCTGTGTTAAAGAGGTGGGCAGGTAAGATGATCACAATGATCCTTCGTTGTCCAATAATTCTTTAATCAGAAATTCCAGGAAAATTTCTTTTAAAGAAAGTGAGATTTATTTTTCTTTTCATTATAAGGGAGTTTTTTAGACTTCTGAACTGTAGCATAGGCTCTCATTCTTCCAATGAAACCAGATCCATTGCGTGCTCTTCATATTATGTGTTTTGTTCTTAATTCCTCTTGCTTTTTACAGTGCTGATGGGCCAGTTTATGTTAACTCACAAAATGTTTCTCCCTCCTGCTTTGAACAGGTTTCTTTTTCTAGCTAACAGTGGATGTGTTTCTCTGCCTGTAGATGCAGTTGCTTTTAGGGGATTTGGGGAGAAGTGTAGAGGTTCTCTTAATTTTTATTTCCAGGCTGTTTTGCTGTGTGTGTCTGAGGTTTTGTTGTTTGCTTGGTTTTTATTGATGCCGTTATGAAGCACGCCGGTACGATTTTCCTGCTATAACAGCACAGAAACACTCTAATGATTTTGGCCAGACTGGCTGGAAAGGGAACCGCTCGCTGACCTCAAACCACCCAAGCGCATCAGCCCTGACCTCTGCAGAGCAGCCGGTCGCATCCCGGCTTTGTGCGGCTGAAATTCGGCCAAGAAAAGGGCTCCTTCCCTGCCGAGGCCACTTCCAGGGCTTAGATGCTTTCTACGTTTGTGCAGCAGATAACAGATAACCCGTTAGCACCTGCTGGCCCTTGATCCGGGTGGGTTCAGAGCAGCAAATCGCTGCTGAAATGCTCCTTATCTGCGGGTGCTTCCCCGAGCTGCGGAGATCCAGTCGTTCTCTGGCAGTGAGGGGAGCAAATTAAATGAAGGCGGGATTACTATGATCTCTGTGTACCTGTGGGATTTGTAGCTTTTGTTAACAGCCCTGTTGCGCGGTTGCAGCCATGTAAGACTGTTCCCTTAATTTTCAGCAGGGAGTTTAACCTCAAAGCCCTTGGTCTGCATCGCAGCCCCGGTTTATCAGAGCGCTGAGATTTAAATGCTTGCTTAAGTAGATGTGCGTGCTTAAAGTGCCGTGCTGGGCAGGAATGCACTTAAGGACCTTCTTAACAACAATGAATTGGGTTATAATTGTCCCTCGTGAACTCCCCAGGCATCTTTTCTGGTGTAACCTACGTGAAAATTTTCCCTTTCTGTGCGCTTTATAAGGGATTTGCTTAACCCATCCCTGCTGCTCATCCTTGAGAGTTGTCTCAAACAAGCTGCACATCTTCCAGCGTCTCAACCCAGTTGTTAAGGGTCCCTTAGTCTATATCTAAGGAGCGCTGGGGTCCAGCTGGGTCCCACCAGAGCCCATTCCTGGCATTGCTTTGTCAGCATTGTCCGGCGGCTGTAGAGCCAGAAGGAGTCTCCTGCTGGGAGCTGCTGCTCCGTGTGCTCTCTTGGTCTCTATCAACCTGCTAAGGGTTTGGCGAGCTTGTGCAGCAGAAGGTTCAGCGCGAAGGTTGTGGTGATGGGGTGAGGTTGTGGGGGTGATGCGGCAGATGTGGCCAGCTGTGGTGCTCCCGCAGGGCTGCTGTTCTGGGCAGGGCTGGAGCAGAGGATGCCTGGGGTGTCAGCCCTGGTTTTGGGCACACATCTCACCCGAGATGCTCCAGCTGCTCACCCAGCTTATTGGGCTGTCTCCATGCTTGTTATTGTACTGATTGAATCAGTGGAACTGCTACCCTGATGGGTATTATGCTGCTCTGAACGAGCTGTCCTGTGCCAAGGCATCTGTCCGGATTTCTGACAGCGGCTGCTCAATGCGATGGGTTGCTTCTCTTCACGTGGGGCTGAATCTGAAATGACACTTAATTGGTTTTATCGGGTGAGGGGGTTGTCCCTGTCCCCTTCCCCTGTCTCTATATCCAGAAGACCGGAACATGGCGTGTGTTATGTTGCCATCTTCAACCTGGTCTGCAGAGAAGTTCCCTTTTGCCTGCCTTATTTGACTTTAGTGCTTTACGTGTGGGGTCCTCTGCTAAAGCACAAAGGAGCAAAACGGGAAAGGTACATAACAGGAGCACAAAACTGCTTGGGGGCTTTTGCCAAAACGTGAGATTTAAACTTCCGTCATCTTGTGGACACCGCCACCGATTCCCAAGAGAGGCTGGCAGGAATGGGGGGAGTTCCCTGAAGATAATGGGGATACGGGGCAGGGTGGTGTCTCTGTGCAGAAGCAGTTGGAGGTGACAACAGGACAGGACAAGCCGCCCACCGCTGGCCTAGCGGGCATCAGCACCTTCCACTAAGTTGAAGAAACTTCTCTTCTTCCTGCTAGCCCCATCACCGTTCTCGTTTTGAGTGGGTAGGAATGAAACCTCCCTCGGTGTTGTAACGCCCTTCCGCACGCACAGACGCTCTGTACAGTCTATTTTAAGTTCGCTGGTATTTTCCTCAAGATCTGCTACTCAAACCTTGCCCATTTTTCATTTTTCTTACCGTACCTGCTCTCCCGCCCGCGGTTAGCCGTGTGCTGGCAGTGACAGCTACTCCATCAGAGGAAGCTGAAGAGTTTGTTGCTCTGAAATACAAAGAAGTTCTCCCAGTTAATATTTGCTCTGGACTCCTTTCCCTCACCTCCCACTGGCCCTGTTGGTGCCTCAAGGTTTTACGAAAGGAAACGCATTGTGATGCAGATGTGTTTATTGAAACGGTGGATACAGAAAGAGGAAAATACAAAATGTAAAGCACTTTGCTTCGCAGCTTGAGCCGTGCCCTGAGCCTCCAGCACCGATAGCGATTCGGGACGCCTGCTCGCCCGAGTGAGCCACGCCGGTTATTAACCCGGCTCCCGCTGAGCTCCTATTTTTCCAGTCCATCAGCAAGCTATGCCTAGAGGAGGGATCTTCTTAAAAAGGAATGGTAAGGCAGAAAATCTGTTACTGTCTTCCAGCTCTTTCCCAAGTGGTCAGAGCCTGTGCAATATCTAAAAGCCGAGAAAGAAGTCAGGATTTTTTTCTTTGCTGTTGTTTCCATGGAGACTGAAATCTTCGCGGTGGTTCCCTGCTTGGTTTCCAGGCCCTGAACCTGGTGCCGCTGCCGTTCCCGTGTGTTGCAGGTGTTTTCTGTCCCCGGGATGGGCCCTGGATTCCGATGGAGCGTCTGGGGCCGGCAGGCGGGAGAAACAAGACGCTCGGTGAGGAGACGGCAGCTGTCGAAGGCAGAACAAAAGCCAGACAAGCTGTGCTTAGGCTGACCAGACAAACGCAGAAATGGCTCCTGGCTGAAAGCGCGGGGACGAGCTGGTCAGAACTGCCGGGTGCTTCTGGGCTCAGCTCAGCCACCAGCATCTCACCCTGGGGCCGTGGGGCCACAGCCGCGTGGCCCACGCGGCTTCCTAAGCCCAGCAATGAGCTGCTTCTTCACTGTTTTACCGCTCTGAATGAACGCAGAATCTTGATGATGTTTGTGACGACTCTGAATAAATATCTTGTACTCGTTCGTTAATGACTTGGGTCTCACTGGCTTTGGTAGGTACTTTCTGTTTCTGCTGCGTTTTGCTGTGATTCATTCCGCTGTATCTAATAAAGGGATTTTTCTCCTTGCTTTTGCAGTAGTTGATCAGTAATAACAATTATTGACAAAGTTCAGCATAGGCCTATAAATTGAATCCTGTGCCTTGCACATAATGGAATCTCCTCTTAGAACATTTAAGAACAACCGTAATAAATACGAATTCCAGTCTCTCAGCTTGAGGCCTCGGAGCTGCAGATATTCGCACCTCAGCGATGCTGCGGGTCTGTCTGTCTGTCCTGTTTTGAGTGGCCGGTCCCTCCCTGGGCCACTTTGTTCCTCGGGTGCACAAACCAGCACAAGACAGGTAGCACTGGGCTGTCTTCACCTTTCTTGGGTGGTATCATCCTTGTTCTGATAGCACATTTCACCATCCCTGACGTTTTGTTAAACACCTGCTGCTTTTATCCGAGTGTCCAGCAAATCACTTGGGAGAAGCAGCGGCTGACGTGGATCCCAGTGCAGCCCCAGACCAAAACCCCTTGTTCACGCTGAAGAAAAACCTCTCCTGCTTAAAAAGACAGAGAAAATCTTCATGTTGCAGACTCCTTAATGAACTTTCTGGATAATTTGTGGCTTCCTGGGCTGGTTGTAGCTGAGCTCGTACGCTGGTGCCCACCGTGGGCTTGGGACGTGGGTGTGAGGGACGGTGGCCTTTGTGCTGTCACCTGCACTTGTTGTTCTATGGAAAACTGAAATCATCATTTACTTGCCCACAGTGGAGGCTTTTTTTTTTTAATCTGTTACTTTTTAATCTGTCATTTTGTTTTATCTATCAAAGGTTAATTTTATGTTCCTCCCTCACTCTGCTTTTCTTTTTTTTGTCAGCAAGTTCTTTGTTGTTGTTATTTCCCGAAATGAGCCGCAATAGCTGCGCCAGCAGCTGCGCCTCTTGGTGCTGCTGTGTGATCCTGTAGCTCCTGTACGAATGCTAATTTACCGCTTCGGATTTAAAAATTTATAGGAGATACCTCGCTCCTGTGAGGGGTTCCTGCCGCTAAGATGTTTCGCTGTGTATGAATACATTTATTTTCAATAACTATTCCTAGGCAGATTATGCCAAGCTTGTGCGGACAGAATTATTTGACAGCATCCCTTGATATTTCAGTATCTAGTAAAGAGCCCAAAGCCTGAAGATATTTTGCAGTTTGTTTTCTCTTTAATCTGTTCTCTTTGTAGCTTAGAGCAGGAAATAGATTGTCTAGCTCTTAGCCTTGATAATGTCATGGTAACGTCCATCTTATTTGATCTGAAACCATTAAGCATTGAAGGAAGACAGAAGGAAAATAATAGAGGGAGGGTGAGCATTGAACCAAATAATTGTATAAATGCCAGACTAAAACCAGTCTCATCCTCTGTGCGATGTCCTTTTGCCAGGAATTAGTGAGATATATGTTCTAAAGAATGGGTTTTATTAAGGGTGATGGTGGGGAAAAGGATGAGTAAAGCATACATACCTGAAATATCAAAAACATTGGGTAGGTACCACTTGAAAGGCAGCCTTGCTTTTTCAAATTGATGGACCTCGTCAGCTGGAATACAGTATATATTGAAAACCGGTGAGAGCTAAAGATTCTTTTTCATGCGCACTCTTCCCCTCGGCTTCTTTTAAGGTCAGTTTTAATGGTTTTCACGGGAACGGCAGGCTCATTTGATGCCGTTTTTTGGTAACGTGCTAGCCCAGCAGAAGTCAGTGATTTATTTGCAATGGGAAGGGGAGCTGTGGGTTGCAGCCCACCAGGGCTTGCTCTGGTTTTTCACAATCTCCCGGTACTTTTGGAAAGCGTGGTCTGCATGGGGTAATGCCTTAGCTCAGGTTTTGTACGTTGAGCTGAGTTGTGGCCACAACAGAAGGCGCCGCTACAAAGTCTTAACTCGTTTAATGCTAATTTTATTTCACGCTAGCTGTAGTCACACGTTTGGTTCTTGCATGGGCTTTTTCTCAGGGGTATTCAGGAGAATTCACCTGCAAAATACCAAATCCCCACCTGCCTCAGTGACATTTTCTTCCTGCAGTAAAAGAAACCCGTGCTGCACCATGCGCTACACAAAGGGGCAGAACTGTGTCAGGCTGGGAAACTGCGGATCAACCAGAACCAGGGCTGGAGCCTGCTTTGAAATCACCTCTTCCCCATGCAGATAAATCACTGACACATAGCAGTGAATGGAGCACTGAGCCCTTCCTTTCTGAAACCGGCTCTGAGAAGCAAAGCAATTGGGAATTTGCGGGAATCGCCCAGCTCGGGGGATGAGGGGCGGGGGCTGTTGCAGAGCAGCTGGTGGGGCCACCTTGTCGCATGATTGATGGGGATTTCTTGTTGCAGTTTCCTGCTTTTTCAACTTCACCACCCCATCTGGGATCGTGCTGTCACCAAATTACCCTGAAGAATACGGAAGCAGCTTGCACTGCGTTTGGTTAATTATAGCGAAACCCGAGAGCAGAATTCACTTGGCTTTCAATGATTTTGACGTGGAGCCTCAGTTTGATTTCCTGGCTGTGAAGGATGGTGGAACTGCTGAATCTCCGGTGCTGGGGACCTTCTCAGGAAACCAGATCCCCTCCTCTCTGACCAGCAGCGGTCACGTAGCCAGGCTGGAGTTCCAGACCGACCACTCCATGGAGAAGAGAGGCTTCAACATAACCTTCACCAGTAAGTGCCTGATCTCTGCTCCTCGTTCTCATTTCGAGCTCCAAATTCATGTTGGGGACTGATGGGCAAGAGTTTGATCTCACTAAAACCATTGCAAATCCAGAGCAAGCCTGAAAATTGGGGGTTGCTTTAGAGTTGCGGTTGGGTAGTTGAGGATTGGTTTCAAGCTTAGAGCTGATGGCACAAGGTCTCTCTGGCTGTGAGGCCCAAGTGTCGCGGGGTGAGCTGGGATCTCTGCTCTCTCTCCTGCACCTCTGACAATGCACATGGACAACTTGGTGCAGATCAGGAGCGGCCCTTAGATCTCGGGTGCTCGTGTTCATCACTCAGTGCTCTCATCGTTTGCTGACACCTAAAAGCACGCAAGGCTTTGAAGATAAAGGAAAACACGTAGCAATGTCTTAGGGTGTAAAGCATTGAAGCTTCTATAGATATACTTGGCATCACGTAAGTCCGGTCTTCAAATCTCAAATGAAAGCTGTGGTAATTTTGTCCCCGTATTGTCCTATAATTTTCTAAAGAGCGTTATTAAACCTATTCAGCAGAACTGATAAATGATTTTGTTATAATAGCCTTTAGTGGCACAGCTAAATTAATGGCCTTTCTAGCTATGATTGCAAATCCTCCATTTTAAAAAGAAATCAGGGGTCTTAAGAAATCATTTGCCACACTGCAGCAGGCTGAAGGCTCATCAGATGAAGTAGCCGGTTTGTGGTTGTATTGCACCCCCAGGGCTGAGCGCTGGGTCCTGTGAGTGGAAACACCTCGTCCAGAAACGCTGGGAGCTGTGGCTGTCCCTTCCACAAAGACGTTTTTAAAGCAAATTTTTTATTGTTGTAAATGACTCTTAAGTACGTGTGATTTAATCTGTTCTGACTGCTTGAGCTACAGAAGGGAGCTCGCGAGCCTTTCTCGGACACCTTTCCATCCTTCCCTTCGTTTGGGTGTGAGAGAGGAGACACGTATTGCTACGAGGGACAGATACAAGAGCACGAGGGACAGATTCAGCCCGTGTTTTCCCCTTTAGCACTGCATATAACAAGATATTGTACAAGTAACGACGCTCAGTCGGAAATTCAGAACTCATCCAAATTTGGTCAGGTGCATTAAAGATACTAAAAGCGTGTGTGTAATTAATCTGGAGGCTTGAATCTTTCATATGCTGCTCATCTCTGAAGACCACCTCCCAGCATATGAAGATACAGTACATAATTATGCACTTAATGGGGAATTAAGGCTGTAGACTCACTTTGTGATTGGTTGGCTGGCCTAGTTTTTAACTGCTGGGAAAGAGCAGGCCTTTAAACAATTGTACAATTCCGTGCACAACTTTGCAACACCTCGAAAGGTAATTGCTGCGTGTCCTTTGCTTTATCCCGGTAACGATGACAAGCAAGGTCGGCGACTGTGGCAGTAAATCACAGAACATGCTGAGAGGACCCTTACTTTTAATACAGAGCCTTAAAGCTTTTGTTTTTTCTCATTAACTGTTAACTTATGTCCCCTTCTGTAGGTACACGCACTGCGGTATTTTTAGAGGTTTTAAAAATGTTTCTTTTATTTTGAGCGTTTGTGCATTTTCACGTGCAAAAGATTTCTAAGAAGATAATTTGGTTCTGCAGGCTCTTTTCTGGCCCCTCTTGGATGCAAATGGTTTTAATCTTAGCTTTCCCGGGCCAGATTCAAGTCCATGTTGTCCCCTGTCCAGGGGCAAGATGAAATACTATCATCTCCATGAGAAAGACGTGAAACCATCGTTAAATCCCCAAGTTTGTGGCCCGACATAGTTATTTTTGAATTGGACAGGGACAAGGGAAACAAGTCGCTCACTATTCTCTTTCTCTCTTAGCGTTTAGACATAACGAATGTCCCGACCCCGGCGTCCCTGTGAACGGGAAGCGATTTGGGGACAGTCTCCAGCTCGGCAGCTCCGTGTCCTTCCTGTGCGATGACGGCTTCATCAGGACCCACGGCTCGGAAACCATCACCTGCATCTTGAAGGAAGGAAACGTGGTCTGGAACAACGCGGTGCTCAGATGTGAAGGTAAGTTTTATTATCTTTCCTACCAATCTGCGCACGAACCCTGGAGAGAGAACGATCCGCTCGTGTTTGCAGCCGTTTGGGTGAAAATTATAAGAATTTGCTTAGGAGGAAGCACCAGTCCAATAATCACAAGCACTGACCTCCGTTTTCTATTTTTTTGTGAAATGAATGATGAGTATTATTTTTATTAGCTCAGTTCTTGTTACAACAGGTGTTTTTCTAATAACAATAATAAAAGGCTTTGATTTACTGATGACTAAAACCTTTCCTGCTGCTCTGGTCATGAAGGGAATTGAAGAACAGAGATTGGAAGATAAATGGCGATATTTTTTCTGTCCTGATTTTTGCTACATGTAAAATGTATAATAAATAAAGAAGCGAAAGGTACAGATCTTTCCTGTGAAAAGTGAACTCGTGGCAAATAGTCGTACACGCACCCCTTCAGCATCTCTGTGGTGCATCACTCCGGTTTAACGGATCCGCACAGTTGAGAGCTAAAAACCTTGTGTTTACATCTCTTTGCCACAACTACTATGAGAGCCAACCTAGAAATGAGGGACTTGAGTTGAGTTAGAGGCTTTAATACAGATTTCAAAGCTTTTTCCTAGTCCTTTAAAGCTTCTGCTATGGAAGGGAGAAGTGAAGAAATAGCTCATTAGAAGTGAAAACTCTTCCCCTGCCCTCTGTTCTCAGGGAAGTGATGCCCTGCACTGGTATTTGCAGCCATTTGAATAACAAGTACTGTGCTATTGAGAAATAGTACTGTAATACTGAGAAATAATTTCAGTAATTGGTCATGCATTGTTCAAATGGATGAGCAGCAGAAATTGCACAATCTAGTCCATTGTCTTTCAGATTGAAAGGAGAAGGCATCAATTGTGTTCTATAACTTCTTATTATATAAGAAGCTGGACTTTTTTATATTCTTGTATAATTTTTCTTTTGCGAGCACCTGACAATAAAATGTCTCTAGGTTTGATTGAGGGTTTCCATTACTTTCACAAGCATGAGTCTTTACATTTATGTATTTGGAAGTGTAGAAGGGAAACATACATTAAATAATATACTTTTAATCAGCTTTTATCTTTGGAAGCTTTGATAACCTCATGCCATTAAGTTATGCTTTTCTCTCTGATCGCAGTGGTGATTCCTTTGACTCACCCTTCAGTGCGCACTTGGTTAAGTGTACATTATAATTAGTCTTTTTAAACAAGGAGGAAGTATATAGATCTAAAGCACTGGTTAGCTCTTGAAAAATTAATGGGAAAGAAAGAGACCTAAAAAAAGGAGAGTTGAAAGATGGATAGAAGTCCTTACAAGAAATCATGTAGCTTTGGGGCAGAAAGGAGCCTCTTGTTCAAAAATAATTGGTTTGGATCCAGTTGAGATCAAGTGACTTTCATCTGGCATCCTTGAGATCAGCAGTGAAGGTTTCGGGTGGTTATGGTCTCATCGAGTGGGATATTTCGTAGCCCTTGTGCAAAACTCGCACTGCTCAGGAGGATCCAGGTCCCCTTGGGGACTCCACTGGCAGCGAGTGTTGGGGACAATGGGCTTGGGCTGCCCCATGGGGGATCGCAAGGCAGTGACAGTGACGTGGTGACACTGCCGTGTGTGACCAGCACCAGGGACTTCATTCATGGGGACATGGAGGAACACCTAGAGATGGATGGATCGGTGGTGCCGAGCAGGGGAACAGACCGCCCCTCGATCCCGTTTGCTTTCTAAAGGACGATACATTGCGGTTATTTAGGGCTGCAGGATTTTGTACCTCTGGTCCATCAGATCCAGTGTCCTTTTTCCAGAAAAGGTAATAATGTGCCTTTAGCTTCTGCTGATGGCACAAGGGAACAAAAAGTGGAATAACTGCCGTCGTCTCGTGATGTCCCTTGCGGAAGAAAAGACATGACTCAATTACCACAGATATGAAAGATTCTTTGGCACCTGCAACTACTGAAATGCAAACTGACCTTGCAGTTTTCTCTGGTTTTATATATTATTATTATTATTATTATTATTATTATTATTGTACACTGTCCCCTTAGAGCTGCCGCACAAGGTCAGGATACTGACTCCCACAAATACTGCAGCAGGCTGCCGCATCTTCAGTTTAAGCTGAGAAGGCAATTTCTCACCAGCTAGCGTTGTTCCTTCCTCTGGTTCTGATGATTTTTAACACGTGAGAAACGGCGACGCACGAAGGCTGTCGCGCGGGGGGGGGCGCGGGCGATCCTGCCGTATTTCCGTGATGCTCGTCACCTGAACCGTGTCGTTCTCCTTGTCCCCAGCGCCGTGCGGGGGGCACCTGACGTCGCCCAGCGGAACCATCCTGTCCCCGGGCTGGCCGGGCTTCTACAAGGACTCGCTGAGCTGCGCCTGGGTCATCGAGGCACAGCCGGGCTACCCCATCAAGATCACGTTTGACAGGTGCTCACCCCACAGTCCTCCAAAGTTTCCCTTTTTTTGCGGTTCTTTTTGGTGTTTCCAGCAGCACTGAGTTGTAGCCACCCCCGGAGGGAAAGGGAACGAGCTGCTCAGCGTTGGGTTTGGCTGTGAGGCTCTATCTTTATCTTTCTTTTTTTATTATTAACTCCTGACAAGACATGACAATTCGCCCACCATTCGAGAAGAAAAGGTGGAAAACGGCGATTTCTCCCTTCTTGTTTTGACTAACTCCTGCTAATTTGCAGCGCTATTTCAGACGCGTGTAGGACAGGCTTTTGGAGGCTGAGCTCTGCTGGGCTCAGCCTGCTGGGGAGCAGCCCTGAGGGTCTGCCCTGCCTCGGGAGCACCGAGTCTCTTGCCTTGCCCTGGATTTGGGTGTTTGAGGGGGGCTGCGCTTGCTTGAACTGGGGTCTTTGTGTCTGCAAGGGATTGTTCGTGTTGCGTTAGATACTTTGCTGCAAAGCGTGTTTGGCGTCAGCAGATGGGGCAGGTGAAATATGAGAAAAACCAAAATGCGTAGGAGGGGAACGACGTGTTCTCCGAGAGATGCTCGGGCAGTATAATAGAAATGGAGCCACCTCTTGCCCCGTGGCCAGTTCTACCTTTAATCATTAGAGCACATTCAGGACTGCAATAAAGAAAAATTAGCGGTGCTGGTTTTTCACAGGCGTATTCCTGTGTCCCTTTCAGATTTAAGACAGAGGTGAATTACGACACCCTGGAAGTGCGGGATGGCCGGTCCTACTCTTCCCCACTCATCGGTGTCTATGATGGGACTCAGGTGCCCCAGTTCCTCATCAGCACCAGCAACTACCTCTACCTCCTCTTCACCACTGACAAAAGCCACTCTGACATAGGCTTTCAGATCCGATACGAAAGTAAGTGCGAGTTTTTTCCTGTAATTACGCGCTCTCCAGCACAATGGGCTCAATCAGAGCCCATTGGACTCGCTTCTCCCCTTCGCCCGGCGTTCGCACCCTTACCCTGATTGAGAACGTGAAATTACTGAAGTGAAGCAGCAGTCCATCTTGATTGTTTGGAGGTTTTTTTATTTTAGCACCTACAGAATATTATTGATTTGTAGGAGGCAGAGCTGAGCTCTTCTCTCCCTTTCATCCGTTTACTTTGGGGGTAATCGGGAGGACTTTGAGTTCACTCTTCCCCCAGCCCCGCGGGCTCTGACACCAGTGGGTTTGTTTGCCGCAGCTGTGAAGCTCCAGTCAGACCACTGCTTGGATCCGGGGATCCCGGTCAATGGCCAGCGCCACGGGAATGATTTCTACGTGGGAGCGCTGGTGACGTTCAGCTGCGATTCCGGCTACACCCTGAGCGACGGCGAAGCCCTGGAGTGTGAGCCCAACTTCCAGTGGAGCCGACCGCTGCCCAGCTGTGAGGGTAAGGGTGCGGGAGAGAACATCTGCAGGAGAGAACATCTGCAGGAGATGACCAACGCTTGACGTGCAGATCTTCTGCAAAAGCAATGCAGCAATTGTGAAGCTCGCAGTGACGTTTGATCTCTGCATTTTGTTTAATTTTAATGAGTTGCGCTTTGTTTTGACATTCAGAAGAACTGATATTCTTCCAGCTGATGATGGGGTTTGTATTCTTCAATTCTTTCTTTTTGTGTCTTTTTTTTCGCAGCTCTATGTGGAGGTTACATCCGTGGTTCCAGTGGTACCATCTTATCCCCAGGCTTCCCTGATTTTTATCCAAATAACTTGAACTGCACGTGGACAATAGAAACATCCCATGGAAAAGGTGAGAAACCTTTAGCTCAGAGTGGTTGTGGAGATGGACTGGAAGAGGATGCTCACTGGGGAAGCCGGTGCTCCCATGTAAACCAGGAGTTTCTCTCCAAGGCAGCAGTGGTGGCTTCCCATGTGCTTGGACAAGTTGCAGAGGTTTTTGGTGTTTCATCTCTTAATCCTTTTAAAGCGAAGAGGATTAAGCAGGAAGGATGGTCTCATATCACCCTCCCAGATCTGAGAACCCGTGCCAGGTGTCATCTTTGGTTTCAGAGCAGTATCCTCTAGAAAGGGAGCTGCTATTTGGAGACCTGGTGTTGCTGGCAGTGCCACACAGAGGGAGGAGGAACCTCTGCAGTGACGTTTGGTACTTGATAGGACTTTATCTTTGCGGTGCTGGGTCACTAGCTATACAACATTTTGCAGATGGGGAGGTGTAAGCTTGTAGTAAATGGTTTCCAGCCACAGGACAGAACTCAGGCTCTCAGTTCCCCGCTCTGTCCCAGTTCTGCAGCTCTCCTTTCCCCACCAGCGAGCAGTATTGCCTGCATAGACGCAAAGTGCACATCTGTTTAGTCCAATCTCCTGTGCAGCGCACCCCAATCTTTTGTCTTGGAGGAAAATGTATCGTTGATGATTAGAGAGCAGGTTTTATGTACGAGAGTAGGAGGTAATTTCTCCTGATCCAGTGAGGATCTGCCTGGGGTAAGCACAAAGGGTATAAACCCTTTAAGTAACTTTATGCACTTTTATCTAACTGTCTCATCATGCCGGATATCAGCACGACGGGAGCCATCATGAGCCAATTTTGCAAATACCATTTGTATTACAGCAAATAAACTTGTCAATGAACAGCACAGTGCATTAAGGGAAGCATCACACGCTGTGAAAAGTATTCTGTTGAGTAGCAGCAATCCACTCTTCATTAATCCGCTCTGCCTCGGATTCAGCTCTCTGGTGAGACGCTGCATTATCCTGCAGCTCAGCCGAGCACAGCACAGCAAACTGACACTCTTTTATATGAGAAAATGCAACTCTGATGGCCTCTGTGCTTTTATGCCAACATCAGAGGAAAGTTTTCTGACCAAGCTGAGCAAGGCTCAAAAAACCGCGGTGCATTTTGAAATAATGGAGGTTTGCGTACACAAGTCTGGGGGCTTGTTGGTCCCTGAAAAAGATCTTTCGGTTCCCATAAAATCAAACGGAGTTCAGGGCTTGTGCCTCCCAGTCCACCGGACTGTTGTGTGCCAAAGCAGTGACCGAGCAGAGATGATCTGCATCATAAAAACCGGTTTCGAGCTATTCATTCCCAGATCTTTATGAACATCTCGCACGTGGCCAGCGCACGAGGCCTCTAATTGAAACAAGTTGGTTGTTATAGTAGTTATTTTCATGTGGCTGCAGACGCCGATGTAGTTTATGGGCTCACAAGCTGTACAATTTGAGTTTAAAAGCAGCTTAATTTTAAAGGTATTTAAACGCTTAAAGAGAGACTATTATTTTTAATCTGAGAACTTCAAAGTGATTTCTTTTCCCTATAATTTGTTTTGTTGTTTCTTTCACAGAGAATGGGGGGAAAAAAAAAAGCCACAACCTTCATTTGCAGAGACATTTTGTGCCACCGTAAATTTCAGGCCAGAGCAAAGGTTTAATCAGAGTCACAAATCCTTTCAGATGAGTTTGTAATTATACCTTATGGCTACAGTTCCAGGGCCTTTAACCGGCCTCGTGATTGGAGTCGTTGTCTGAAAAGACGTGGAGTCCGGGGCTGTCTGCCCGGTTTTAGAACTGAATTCTGCTTGTGTTCCTGTGGTGCGGTGTCGATTTTGGTGGAGAGATATTATTTCTGTTCCTTAGATTGGGTTTTGTAAAGCCGAGGGTGTAAATTTGCTGTGAGGGGATAAACAGGTGAAACGTAAGGCATTTTGTATTCACTGCATCTCCCCAAGTTTTCAGGCCAAAGCAGGCTGTATGTATTTTCAATCTCCTATACCGCTGGTAAGAATAATAAACGTTTGGGAACTGCGTTTCCTACCTTCGTGGAGTTCTGGGAGGGGGGAACAGTGGAACTAGAAGTTTTCTGCCAGGCTCCATGTGTTATTTATGTGCATATAACAAAGAAAATGTCAATGTCGAGACCCTTTTTGGTCATCTCTGAGCACTGAGTCACATAACTATTTCTGCCTGGGATGCTGAAGGTTGGCCAAGTGCAATGGGGGATGCGAACGGGGTGGCTGAGGGGTCTGTTGAGTCCTTCTCCTTCCTTATCCGCCCATTTCCATGGGAAAGGCTTTGTGTGGGTGACCAGCCTCTCTACCCTTCATTTCTTGGAAGGAAACTGCTTGCACGTGACCAATAAACCTTTAAAAAAGAAGAAATTGGATAGATACAAGCATAAATGGAATAGTCAGAGTCATAATTTGCTGACAAAAAAACCCCGTTGAGCTGGATATTAAATCTCATGCTCCAGAGCTTTAATCAGTCTCTAGGTTGGTCTCATCCTGATCTCCAGAAATTAAAGGGGGAAGCAAGAGGAGGTGGTTCCTCTGCTCTTTATTTACAGCTTGCCCGTCCCTTTTGGAGGTGGCCGATGCTGAACTGCAGCCTGGCCGCTCCGTGCTGTTAATCATTGGCTCCAATTAAACATCTCGGTCATGCCACTGGGCAAAACTGATGCGTGCGAGGGGGTCGGGACCAAACTGTGACTGATGAGGAGCAGATTCCAGCGCTTGCATGTGCACGGGGGAGCCTGTTTCTCTGCAAACAGCCCTGGCGAGTTCAGCGAGGAGCGTAAAGCCCAGTTCAGCGTGAGCCGGGCCTTGGGAGTCCGCGGTTTGGTGCTCAGCGCGTGAAGATCTGGGGATGAAAGGAGCTCTATAAATGCAAAGATGCTTTTTTATTGCTCGGCATCACTTTAGCTCGCTGAGACAGTAATGTGACAGGGTTTCTGACATAAGATCCTGCCTTGCTTTGCTCTCCGAAAGCTGTCACTGCCATTTTTTTTGTTTGTCGAAGATGGAATTATTTTCCAGAGAGTAAGTGTTTCTAATTGCTTTGAATTCCAGCATGAAAAATCACCTAGCTGGAGGCTTTTGTGAAAGCCTGAGGTACTTAATGTTTGGTGTCTGTAGGTGTGAAGGATACTTAAAGTAATCTATTACCCCTTCCTTGTTCATTTACAAATGCAGCAAGGTCACAGCCTTCTCACCGAAATATTTCAAATTGTTGAAACTGAATTTGGAAGAAGAGACAGAATAGTTTTCCTGTGTTTTGTCGGTTCTTTCTGTAGCCGGATCTGTTGTGGCTCTTCTTTTTGTCAGTGTAATGTGGATAGAAGTGTAGGATTCTCTTCCCTTGTAAGATGTGCTGTGACTGGTGAGACGTCCCTGGGAGGGGACAGCGGGTGACAGCAGCAGGACGGGGCTGTGCTGGGCGGGGGGTGGCCGCAGGACACAGCCCCAACTTGGGGACACACACGAGCCCTTAGGAGCCACATGTGGCCAGGGAACCGGGTCTGTCCCTGCGCCATGGCTCCTGTTGTCCTCAGCCCTTGGGGACCACGTTCAGCCCTGTCACAGGGAGCTGTGGGACGTCCCTGCGTTGCTTTATGCCCTGGAAGAGCCTCTCTGACCTTGATACTTGGCTTAAGTCCTATTTTTCTATTTATGAATTCTTTCCAGAACATAACTTGGTTTTGTTGTTTTCAAGTCCTCGCAACTGCAGCTTTCGCTGTTGTTGCTGCCCATCTAAAGGTCAACGCTTTTAAAATAAAACGCTCCTCTAAGCCGGTTCTATCCTTTCTGTTGCTTCGCTGTCCCCTGAGCGAGCCCGTTCCTGTGTCACAAAGGCACCGGGATTGAAGATCTGAACTGCCTTTCTTTATTCTGAGCCTTGTACCATACCCTTGTTTTCCTTTTTTCACCTATTTCATTTATTTTCAGTGTGCTTTTTCTTCTCGGTTACATTGCTATTTACTGGGAAACGGAATCAATACTGATGTCATGTCATGGAGAGGCCTTTGGCTCTGGGACAAAAGGGCCACACGAACTTGTGGCTGAAGCCGTCTGTGTTTTTCCTCCCCCGCAGGTGTGTTTTTCACCTTCCATACGTTTCACCTGGAGAACGGCCACGACTATCTCCTCATCACCGAGAACACCAGCTTCGCGCAGCCCCTCAAGCAGCTCACGGGCTCTCGGCTCCCGGCCCCGCTCAGCGCAGGGCTCTTCGGGAACTTCTCTGCTCAAATCCGCTTCATCTCCGACTTCTCCATGTCCTACGAGGGTTTCAACATCACCTTCTCAGGTAAGAGAAGGTGATTTATTCTTTCCCTTCCCATTTCTCTGCAAATCTTGGGAGTAACTTTGCAGTCCATGTGATTTGGGTCACTGACGGTCACTCCTCTTGTTAGCCCAGTAAATTATTCTAGCACTGAACCACAGCGTGTCCCAGGAAATTTTGTCATTCCAGCCCCCCAGATGTAGCAATTTATCCGCCTTGAGCCCCAGTAGATGACGGGGTTGAACCCACTGGAATTAAATCCCACTACGGGGTGTTTGTCGCCTTTTCCCCCCTCACACACTCACCTTTTCTGCTCTGCGTGTGGAGTTTGAGCTCACATTTTCTCAGGGTGTGCTTATCCAGATGCCTTCCCTCTCTCTTTATCAGAGGAAAATCACTGCTGTAGTGGCAGCATTTCCAGCATGGGAAGCTGGGACAGATGGGATCTTTAGCAAGGCAACGTTGAGCAATCTGGATTTCTTGGATGAGGAGCGGGGCAGAGCTGGTCACTCCCATTGTCCGTCTGGTCTTATTTTTTTATTTCTTTGGTTCGTTGCTCCACTTGGATGCTCATCCAGTGACCCAGCCTCTGCAGATGGATGTCACACATGCCACGTGCAGCCTACACCAGGTTTCCATGAACCCGCCGGCATTACTGGGGAGCTGGAAACAGTATTTGCTGTTTCCTGGGCTTCTTCTAATTGAAGATTTGTGATTATATGAAATGCTGGTTCATCCAAACAAAATTGCAGGTGCTCTTGGAGAGAGACTCAAAGAAGGGCACGTTTGCCTATGCAGAACAGATCATCGCACTTGTAAATAATTGCTTTGCGTGGGTAATTTCTGGTTGAAGTGTGCAAGGTATTTAAGCGTGTCCTTTAGCCCAAAGTCCTACAAACGGCTGCTGAAGTGTTTGCCTGTGCACACGTTTCAGAAAATGTAATCTTTATTGCCTGAGTGCCCCGACAAGCCTTTCTGTAAAACAACCAGTTAATGGACAAAAGCTGATTGTATTGGCGCTGTTCTTTTCTGTATCTCCGCACACCTTTTCGTCCGGAGGGCAACAGCTGCAAATCCGACCTGCTGGTGTGGAAGAGAAATGACCGGTTTTACTGCGGAGCTGGGTGCTGATGTGCTCGCTGCCTTTGACGGACGGAGCTGTTGCCATAGATGCAGATAAAACCTGCTGCACCGAGGGAGCTGGTTGCCGACACCTTTGTTCTGGCCTCTGAAGTCAAGGATTTGCGTATAATACTAGGCAGAAAGTTTCCTATTAACGTTTATTTTGATGGGGGAAAAGTGGGGTTTTGCCTTTAAAAAATTGCCTCAAATTGTCTAATTGTAACAATTCTTTTTAATGTGCTTGGGGACTTCTTACCTTTCTTGGAAAATGGAAGTTGGAGTCAGTTATAGTATTACCTTCCTTTAGATATATATGTACATACTTTGTGCTTTTCAGGCCTGTTATTTTTCAAAAAATAACCCTTGAAACAGGTTTCCCTCCAAATGCTCTGTGGTCAAAGACATACATTTGACCTTTTATTTAGCGGTAGCTTAAACATTTTCTTGCATTCCCCAAGCAGGATGCTGTGTTTCATTCATTTTCAGGATTAATAATGTAGAGGCAGCAGAAATCCCATCCAGATCAATTCATCTTCATTTGGCTAAACCAGAAGGAGAATGAGAAATTTCCATCCTGTTTTGTCACCACTGGTGTCACTTTTTGTTTGTCTGACAACGATGACAGAAAACGGGACCTGTTGTATTTTGTGCTGGTTTAAATCAAGATCCTGTTGACACCCTGGGAGCTGCACAGGGAGAGTGTGACCCACGTTGGTCTTCGTGGCTCAAGCAGGATGTTGAGCGTGGGTGATGCTTTTGCAGAGCTTCAAAACTCCATCCTCCACGTTCGGGGCTTGATTCCCCTCACTGGGAGAATGAGGTGTTGTCCTGCCTTTCCGTAAAAGTCTATTTGTCCCCTGCAGAGTATGACTTGGAGCCCTGTGACGAGCCGGAGGTCCCAGCCTACAGCATCAGGAAGGGTTTGCAGTTCGGGGTGGGCGACGTCCTCACCTTCTCCTGCTTCCCCGGCTACCGGCTGGAGGGCGCGTCCCGCATCACCTGCCTCGGGGGGAGACGGCGTGTGTGGAGTTCGCCTCTGCCAAGGTGTGTTGGTAGGTGGTCATGTGCTTTCATTTTGCTTGGTTGGTTACGCTGTGCTGGACCGTTTCGGTGGGCAGGGACAGGCGGCATCCCCAGGATGGCATCTCCCAGCTGGCGGGGTGGTTGGTGCAGGGCTGGGGAGACGGGGGGAGCTGGAAGAGGCTTTCAGCCCTGCCCAGCTGTGTGTTGGGGACAGGAGGGACAGGCAGGAGGGCTCAGTGCTCTCCCACGTGGGGTCACACACAGCAGCAGAAGCCCCGTCTCGCTGCAGCCCGTCCACAGTGCCGCGGTCGAACCCCAGTGATGGTTCAAGGGGCAAATCGTGAGCTGTGGGAGACTTGTCATCCCTTTTGGGGTAGTTTCTGTAAAACAACGTGGTCCTGAGGGCATCCTCCCTTTGAATTGGAGTGCTGTAAAGCTTAATAGTCTGGACATGAAAGCTGCTTCTGGGTGGGTGATCTTAAGCAACACAGATTCCATGTCAGTGTGGATGTGTTTGGATTTTACCTTTTCCTTGTCCTCTAGAGGTTTCTTGCACCTTAAACATTTCACCTCCTCTCCTAACCACGGCAAGTCCTTCTTGCAACCCCTCCAGCCATTATTTGCACTAATAAATAAATCTAAGGGTAGAGGAGGGGAAGGATCAGTCTGCAGCACGGAGCTGGTTCCTGGCGGTGGTCCCTGACGCAGATGGGCTGCAGACGTCTTGCCTGGCGGGGTCTGCAGAGCATCCCCCGTCTGCTCGCAGGACGCTCCAAGCTAACGGTTTGCATAAAAGAACAAAAGTAGCAATGTGCTGCAGCAGGAAAGGAAGAAGGATGCTTCAGGCCTTTGTAAAAAACTTTAAGTATTTTTTTGTTGCACAATTTAGTACTTAGGAAGTTGTTGAGTGCTCTGCTGCTGCCTGGCTCACCCAGAACCCCGAAGGATTTGTTCAAATCGGGCAGACCGGATCTCTTACCTGTTTTTAGTCTGGCAGTGCCTGCTAGGTAGATTTTCCTGGTCTGTTAGTGACCTTTGAGGGACATTGCAAAGAGCATCCCAGCAAGAGCCAGTCTGAGTCTGGGTCATGGCATGCAGAATGCATTTCCCAGCCCTGCTGAAGGTCCCACATCATCCTGCTGTGACAAGCAGCCTCTTCAGGGCATGAATAATAATCAGGTTGCAGAGAAAGCTAATCAGGGGAACAGATATCAAAAAGAATCATCACAAAGCTTTAAACTTGATCCTCAGACATCATCGCTGAGTGGACACGCTGACTTCCGTTTGCCAAGTCCCTGCTGCAGCTGGCTTTGAATTAGCGTGTTGGGTTTATAATGATGGGTCAAATCCCCTGTCTGGCGATCTGTGCAGGGCTCTGGCGACAGCTTTTTCCACAATATCCCTGCTGCACGCTGGGATCTGTGTTCCCGGAGCAGGAGTAGTATGTAGGGATGCCCACATCAACGTTTTGTTCTCTGGCCCCAGCCCCTCGTCTTTGGAACGAGAAAGGTCAATTTTGTCCATGCCACAGAAAAACCTGAGCCCGCCGTGGTTCTTTGAGCAACATTTTGGGAGGAAACAAAGACATGTAAATGTGAGCTAGTTTCCAAAACTGAGAGGCAAAAGGATCTCTGGTTTTCTGTCTTTTTCTGGTGGGAATGGATGTAATTGTCAGCTGCAAAGCTGGGGAGAAAATAATGCAGGGAGCAAGGGACAAAAGAGGTCCTTTAAAATACTGTCAAATGATGAACTGGAGAGCTGAGGGCAGCATTAACAACAAACAAGGTCAAACTTTGCTCTCTTAGCTTTCAGGGAATTGTTTTGAGGACGATTTTGAAATTCAGACATAGCTTTATCATTATTTGGCAGTTTCCTGAGCCTATCTTTCTGCACAAAGAGCTTTGGCGCTTGCAGCACGTTGGTACCAGCAATCAGTGGTGTGCTGGCTCGACTGTCAAATGAATACCATGATTTTTACACACTATATATAGGTACAGGATGAGCTTTGTATAAATGTGGAGAAGCCTTGAAATATTCCAATCTAATAATACATTTTTATTTTCCCTTCTGGTCCCTGAATCAGGAAGGAACATGAACACAGGCACTGTTTTGAGCAGGTGGTGGCTTTCCAGGGATTTTGGAATGTTTTTCCAAATTGGGTCCCATGATATATTTGGGCAAGCCAGCTTTCTGTGACTCAGTTTCCCTGTCAATATAAGGAGAGGGTACTAACCTCTCTTGTAAAGCACCCGAGGTTTAACGAGGACAGACGTGCTGTTAAGTGCTGTTTTGTTTACTGACTGCACTTGGAATGGAGTCGGTGGATGCCTTGGCAGATGGGTGTAAGAAGGATTGAGCATCTGCGGCCGTTTGGAGGAATCACCTGCATGTGTTGTCTGCCTTGGAATATACGTGTGGTTATTAAAATGTGGTTTTGTGTCTTTATATAGCTGAATGTGGTTCATCTGTAACTGGGACTCAAGGTGTTCTGCTGTCCCCCAACTACCCGATAAACTACAACAACAACCATGAGTGCATCTACTCCATCCAGACCCAGCCGGGAAAGGGGATCCAGCTGAGAGCCAGGACTTTTGAACTGGAGGCAGGAGATGTCCTCAAGGTAATTATTCTGTCTCTAGCAGTGAAGCACCACCATGCTGCTAATGAGGGCAAGGTCTGAAAGGGAAGTGATATTCTAAAATATTAATGGAGTCAGCTGAGACTAATCTCTGGGGAACGCTGCCCAAGCGGGGCTGGCGGTGCAGTGGGAATCTCTGGAAGGGTCTCATACCTGGAACGGGACTGACACCCCCAAAAAGCCCTTCCTGGGGCTGCTGTAACCCACGGTCACTGCTGTGACGTTAAGTGACAGCAGCAGAACGGCCAAGGACCAGACTGAGGCGATGGTGAGTGTCCTCTGCATGTCAGCATGGCTGGTTATTTGAGGCTTCAGCCTGCAGATGGATGCGCAAACGAAAGTCTCTATCCATTAAAAATGTAGATATCTTTGCCGTATCAGTGCACCTTCTGCTCTGAAGTCTTCCCTGAGATTTAGAGATTTGCTGGAATGCCAGGGGTTCTTCCTTTGTAGCTAAACTTCAGTTCTCATCTGTACAGTTGTACAGAGGAAAGTGTTAATACATGAGGAAGTGTGAGGTTCTTAGCGTTATTTTTGGGTTTTTTCAAAAATCAAGGCTGATTTGTCCCCAAAAGCGGTTTATTTCAATGCAGAACTCCAGACTCAAGCTCTTCAGCATTCCCATGCTCAGTCTTAGATTAATCTGCATTTACAAGTTTCAGGACTCTATATAGGAGGAGACAAATCCAGGCTGAGTTTCTATTAACCACAAAGAAATGGTTTTGTAGAAGGCATTAATATTACAAGAGGTGTGCTGCTGTGCTAAGCCATCTTCCCAGAGAACTCTGTCCTTATTTCAGTTCCATACTTCTGCACTGCGAAATAGGTGTGAGCCACATATTTTCAGCTCACAAATGACTGGAAGAGAGAGATTTGCAGCCAATGCAGAGAATATACTTGTCATGGAAGAAATGATGTTCTCTCAACGGGTTTGTCATCAACTTCTCATCTGTTCCTGAGGAAAGTTACCATCAATCTCCACTCGTGAGAAGTTGCTCTTTATCCTCATAGAGAACCGTGCTATCTAAAAGAAAGAAGAAAAAACCTTTTGTGTTTTTCTTCAATAATAGAGGGGTCAAGGTGCATCTGTGAGTCACTGTGGGGAGATGATGTTTTCCCCCATAGCTGTGCTGCACCGTAGAGCTTAGTTCAGGAAGCACAGCCCTGAGTGCAGAATAAACTCAGGTGTAAGGCGAAGGATGCGGCTCCTCCAGGGAGTTAATCCTGCTCCTCAGATGAGCAGCATCGTCAAGTCTTGCCAGGTCAGACTCTTAGATGGGATAATTTCGCCGGCTCCGAAGGAACTGTCCCTGTTTGCACTCACGGATGGTTTGGTCCCCGAAGTAACAAATAAAATACGTTTTCCCCTCTGTGTTTCTTGTTCCTGCCAGGTGTACGATGGCAGCAATAGCTCTGCTCGCCTGCTGGGCTCCTTCAGCCGCTCGGAGATGCTCGGCACCAGCATCAACAGCACGTCCAGCAGCATGTGGCTGGAGTTCATCACCAACAGCGCCAACACCAGCAAAGGCTTTGAGCTGCAGTTTTCTAGTAAGTCCTAGGCCCACACGCTTGTGAGATGGGAAGCTGAAGTGTAATGGTGTATTTTCATGTTACAGTCGCATGACCAGAGGAAACAGTCCTTTCCATAAAGATCTGGTGCTTCCAAGTGGAATTGGAGTGAGGGAGATGATTATCCCAGCAAACTTTTTCTGTTGTGAACGAGACGATGGTGATACAGGAACTTTGGATCGAAGCTGAGATACCAGATTTCTGGGATCTCGCTCAAATATTCATTTAAAAAAAAAAAAAATATCAATACGGTGTTTTTTTCTGACCAGCAAATGATTTTAAGGAGAAAATATTAATATGTTCTTGCGTTATTCTCTCCTGGCTGTTAAATATCTGATGAAAACCAATGCCGTTTCTCCCGCTCCAGGTTTTGAACTCATTAAATGCGAGGACCCCGGCATCCCGCAGTTTGGCTACAAGGTGCATGACGAGGGACACTTTGCCGGCAGCTCCGTGTCGTTCGGCTGCGACCCCGGGTACACGCTGCGCGGCAGCCGGGTGCTGCTCTGCCTGACCGGGGAGCGCAGAGCTTGGGATCAGCCCCTGCCAACCTGCGTGGGTGAGACCACCCTGCCTTTTCAAACCTCCTCTTGCGAACGTGGGCCTCACACTGAGCGTCTTTTCCTCCCCCTGTGCTAATGCGTGTGATATTAACTCTGATACTGATTGCGCCCGGTGACTTTAATAAGGACCATGATGCTGTGTCAGGCATCTTCAGATTGAGAGCTCTGATCCCTTCAAAACTTGTAGAGCAGTGTGAACATGAAACGCTCTGCTCTGAGCGCAGATCTGACAAGGTTTCTTGCTTCCCTGCGAGGAGACTCCTGCTTTTCCACTCCTTGTCCTTTCACTTGAATGTGTTAAACAGAGTGACACCTCCTGATAATGGCAAACATCAACGTGTGTCCAGGCGTTTGACAGTTCATAGTCATGTTTATATGAGAGCTACATGACACCTGATTCCAGACCCTCAGACGTCTTAATTCCCCCAGTCTTTTCTTAGCTAAATCCTGAGTTTCCCTTTACCTGTAGCACTCCAGGAGGACGTCTTCTTGCTTGGAAAACTCTGATACTAAGTTTTGTTTATCGAAACAAAGTCTTTTAGCTGAATTAAATGACTCTCTTTATCTTTGTTTTGTAGGCGTTGAGAATCTTTTTAAATGGCAAGAAATACTCCCTGTTGTATTCGTAGGATGAGATTTGCATTGTTGCCAAGTAAGAACCTTAATATGTCATGAGTCTTCTCACTAACCCATATGTTTCTTTCAGCGGAGTGTGGGGGTACTATCAAAGGGGAGTCGTCAGGACGGATACTGTCTCCTGGCTACCCAACACCCTACGATCATAACCTGAATTGCATTTGGACCATAGAGGCGGAAGCTGGTTGCACAATAGGGTGAGTTGGGCCAGGTTATTGTAGCTTGGTTTTTTTTTGCCACATGTTGCATCTCCCAACAGTGTTTAATGTGTGTCCAAGTGACATAATCCTAAAATGAGGACGTATATATAAGATTCCTCGGAAAATCACATCCCAGGAAAGAAAGGGTGATAGAAGGTAATTACAGGTTTGGTTCGTCTCCCGTTTGTGTTGCCAGAGAAAATTAACACTGAAAGGAATGAGATCGGTCGTGTTACATTTGTGAGCATGAACAGCCAGGTGTGGGGGTCCCCAGATGTGATGGGCAGCTGGAAAACTGATACCGCGGCACTCAGCCTTCATCTTCAAGTGGCACTCTGTTATTGTTTTAATAATAAATAGAACACATACAATGTAATTATGTTCCCAAACGAAAGACTCAAAATGGTTTCCAAACATCTGGTCTGTACAGAGACCCAAGGTTGTTTTCTCCTCCTGCTCCTCTCGCTTCTCTGATTGTTCTGCCACCACCCTCCTGTTGGAAAACGGCAGTTTGAGGTGTAATTTGTTGGTAAGTTATGTGCCTTTGGCAGTTGGTACGGAGAACATTTGGCTCATAAAGCCGGGCAGTTTCCAGCTCTGCGGTCCCTGCTGCTCCGCGGCTGTTTCCCCGCTCGCGTTTGCCCGGGCCCTGCTGAGCCGTTTCAGTGCTCTGTGTGCACCCGCGTATTTCAGCCCGGCTCAAGCCGTCCTCGACAGAAAACTGGAGCGTGTCGGCAAGTGAAGTTTTCACTAAGTGAGGAGACTTGAGGTGGAGAAACGGTTGATATGGTCTATTCAACAAAAATCCTCTTCTCCCACCACCGTAATTCCTGGTGCTCGTTAGCTGGTGTGTCAGCCCCATCTCTCTGCTGACCCCAGACCTGCTGCTTCTTCGTTGTCGGGGTCCTTTTATCTTCCCGGAGCTTCCGTGCTGCATCAGCACTCATCACCTCTTCAGCACAGACTGTTCATCATGTTGAGCACCGTGGTGCTTTTAGTCGATGGATTTATGCTGGAGATAGATCTGGTCCAGTATTTTCATTTTTACTTAATGCAGAAATTCCCTCCATTAGCTCTGCTCTTTGGTCTAGTTCAATTCTGGATGGTTTCTGGTACAAACACAGGAGAAAGAGCATAACCAATGCAGCTTCATTCCAGCGCAGGCAACTTCTAGTTGAAGTCTCCCTTTTTTTTTTCTTTTCCTTCANTGCAGGCGACTTGTAGTTGAAGTCTTTTTTTTTCCTTTTCCTTCATTCTCTTCTGAAAGATCCTGCAGAATCAGAAGATTTTTATCAGGCAAAGTAGACATGAGAGCCTCCCTTGTCTCCCCCACGCCCCGAAAGTGTAAGAGGCGGCCTCATGCAGAGACTGCGCCAAGTGAACTTTACTCGCACGTGTATCCCCTGTGTGCGAGAGGAGTAGGAGTACCCGAGGAGCAGAGCTGTGGGTTTGCGTGTGCAGGACCAGCCAGCTCGGCAGGTGATACTTGTGACCTGCCTTCCATCACACGTGAAAGCTCCTTCTTCTGCTCCTTTCTTTGGCAGCTCAAACAGAACAGATGATCTCCGGGTAGTTGAGAAGAGCACATTTTCAGCAGCTTCATTTTTATGGTAATCCATTGGAAAAATAATCCTCTTCACGCATGATACAATTGGACAAAGCTCTCATTTTATAACTTACATTAAAATTAATCACCAAGGCTTTTTGGATAAAGCTGTATCTGAACAGAACGAGGGGAAGGAGAGGAAGAAGGCAAAGACGGAAAAATTATTCCGCACGTGGTTGCCATGAGAGTTAGAGAGTTGCACTTCAGGAGCGTTTCCCTGTTTCTGAGGTCTTCAGCAGTGAGTTTTCTCTGGCAGTTTTGGCTATTTAGATCCAAGCAAATGTAGTGAGGCCAGCACACCTGTGGAGAGCAGCTCTGCTTTGATCCATTCCTGTTTTCTTTGAGTCTGGCTTTTTTTCTCTTTGCTCAAGGTCTCTGCTAGGTAGATTTATGATTCAGCTCTTTTGGTTTCTGTCAGGTTCTGTGGACATCATTTTGTTGCTGAGTACATTGCAGTGGGTGTTTTTTTTCCTCTTTATGGTTCTACCTGATTTATTTATGTTTGCCCCGAATAAATGGGAAAGCAGCCAAGTGAATGCTTCCTTGTTTTCCTCTGTGGGCTGTCAGGGTTTTAAGCCCAGTACCTGGTTGTTTTATTTTTGCAGATTTGCTCAGCATAGTTTATTAGATTCCTTGTGGACCAAGCTACCTTCGGTTGGTACCAACCGCATTTCTAATCCTTTCAGGACAAAAAGGCAGAGCTGGGTTTGTGGTCTGACTTGCAGTCCGTTTTGCCACACAGGCTCCATTTCATGGTTTTCCACACCGAGGAGTTCCACGATGTGCTGCGGATCTGGGACGGCCCGGTGGAGAACGGCATCCTCCTCAAGGAGATGAGCGGCTCCGGCCTGCCCGGCGACGTCCACAGCACTTTCAACTCCGTCATCCTGCAGTTCAACACCGATTTCTTCACCAGCAAGCAGGGCTTTGCTGTTCAGTTTTCAGGTAGGGTTTACACTCAGCGTTGTCCAAACCTGCTGTTGCTAATAAGCCGTTCCAGGTCTATCTACAAACCAGTGATGGTGAACAAATGACATTGTATTGAGCACAATAGCAGGAACTGTGCGGGCTTCCAGCCGTTTGTGCTCTGTTGCGTTTGGGTGCAGTCTCTGCAAACAGAGAAAAACCCTTGGATTTTGTCCTTGCAGTGCAGGTGAATTGTGCTCCCCTCTGCTACAGTCACCTTCACAGTGGTGAGCCTGGCAGCGAGACGCAGAGCAGCACGTTTTGGAACGCACAAGAAGGCTTTACAGATATTTTCCACCGCGTTCCCACAGGTCCCTTAGAGACACCGGGATGCAGGCAACTTCCCCCAGGTGTTCTGGGAGCATTTGGTCAGTGGTCTCTAAAAACCAGGTCTGTTTAAAAATCCCTCGGACTGGATCCCCTGAAATGCGATCACAAAAGCTCTGTGAGCTGTAAAATGTCGTTGCTCGCAGCAGCACTACATGTAACGCACCTGCAATCTGTCATTGCCTAAGTCCTGGCGGCTGTTACCTAAGACTCGGCCTTGTAAACACATTAATTTCAATTATATCAGGGTGATATATTTCAAAATTCGCACACGGGTTTCCAGGGTGCAGGCCTTCACTGACGTGTCCAGTAACCACACAGCAGATGCCGATTTTGGAGTCAGTAGCAAACAGGGAGGCTGTTTGGTGAATGATGATGCGACCTTCCTGGGACTCAGACACATCTAAGTGTTGGAGCTTGTTGTGTCTCTCCCAGGTTTTTACCTGTAGCTTTCTGTTTAGGTGCTTTGTGTGGCCAGGGAAGACTTGTTGCTGGGTACGAGACCTTCTGGGATGACCAGGATGGAGGGAGAACGCAGCTCTGCCATCCCTTTCTTTGCCAGGCTTGTGTGTCAGCCTGCCAGGAAGGACCAGCCTGGCCTGGACTTCCTTATCTTCAGTTGCACAGAAAGAGAGAGAGGGATTTCCTCCGGCACTTTGAAGGAGAGCTTGCTCTAAACTGTTAGGTGTAATAGACTCTCATCAACTTAGCAGGAAATAAGCTCTTCGCTGCCTGATACGGAGCTGGTCTTTATTGAACGCTTCTGCTCAAAGCCTTTGTTCACAAGGTGTGACCAAGTAGTCAGGCCTAAGCTTAGAAGTCTGCAGTTTTGGATCTTGTGAACTTTAATGATCTGTATAAGCTTGCAAAACTCCTGTTACTCCCGGACTTTCCATACAGTTAAGTTGTTGTAGTGTTGATGGACCGTGAGCTCAGTGGGCAGTGACGTTGGGCTGCCCGTCCCCAGCTGGGGGGTCACCTCCTGCCTCAAAGGGACAGGACAGCAGGATACGCATTTCGAAAAGGTCAGGCCTGATGCTTCACAAGGCTAAATTGCTCCGCCACTCAGGGGAAGCGAAAAGCGCTCGCGGATTAGTTTATTTTGCAGCATGTGTCTGACACAGAATTCTATAAAAATGCCATGTAAGATTAGTGGATGTCTGGGCTTATTAAGTAAACATGCGTGTGCACAATTATACATCAAACTTACACTCTGTGTAGTGCACTTGAACTTGCCGTTCCCCAGAGCCTTTACCAGCTGGAGTGGCAGATGCTCAGTGTGCGAAGTAAAAAACAGTTTTGTGGCAACTTTAAGGGATCCTGAAGGAGGAGAGATGGGGAATGAAGGCATTGCTTGGATGTCTGTTTAAGGACAGAGTCTAACCACAGCCAGGGCTGGAAGCCTGTATTAAATATAAACATGTATATAATATCTTTTTAATACTCTTCAGTTTCTACTGCCACTTCCTGCAATGACCCGGGGATTCCCCAGAACGGGAGCCGGAGCGGTGACAGCAAAGAGGCCGGTGACTCCATCGTCTTCCAGTGTAATCCAGGATACGCGCTGCAAGGGGAGGCCAAAATCACTTGTGTGCAGATCGAGAACAGATTTTTCTGGCAACCAGACCCCCCTTCCTGCACAGGTATGAGCAGGAATCCGTCCTCCCGTTGTGCTGATCTCTGCCCTGTTTCCACTGCATGTTTCTCTGTCTGGAGGGGATGAGTCCCACCTGGTTTGAAGAGGCGTATGACAAGGTATAGATGTCGTAGGTAGCTGTCTCATAGAACTGCTTTTTAGGTTTATCCCCAGAGCATCTGGGACAATGAGAATCTAGTTCATGGTGGAAACTCATAGGACATACTGCAGTGTAAGTGATGGTATTTAACCTGACAAGGCAAAATTAAAGGCTGCTTTAAAACTCAGGTTGGTGGAGAGGATTGGGGTCATGGGTGAATATTTTCTGCATGAGGAGGCAGCAAATTCTGTCATGAGAAAGAACTATCTGACATTTTCTTTGAGCTCATAAAGTAATAAAAGAAGCCCATAAAAGTAATTCCTTTTAATATGTCCAGGACATATAAAAATAGTCATGCTAAGCACATAAGAGCAATAAACATCAAATTTGCTGACCAATTAAACGCTAGCCACAAATTACTTACCGGCAACCTTCATTCCTGGTTACGCGCTGTTATCCCAAGCAAGAAAAATCAATTAGTTCTGTTTCTAACATCTGATTTAATGCCAGGTAGGAAACTTCTCCAGCATGCCCTGGATTTATGCTCCTCACAGGATGACTTGGTTTCTCAATGACCGCCTTATGATCTAGTGCAGCACCTTTCCAGCCTGACAGAGACAGTGCTTTTAGTCTTCCCAGAGCGATAACTAAATCATATCATTACGTTTCATGCCCATCTCGTTGAGTTTTGTTCCACACCAAACGTTGGGCT
Source organism: Pampusana beccarii (assembly GCA_013399365.1). Lineage (NCBI taxonomy): Eukaryota > Metazoa > Chordata > Aves > Columbiformes > Columbidae > Pampusana > Pampusana beccarii. The sequence goes on from VWYH01007286.1 coordinate 2,219,846, forward strand.
CTCTGGCCTTTTGAGAGAAAAGCGGCTGGTGCCTTCGTCTTGGTGTGAGATGAAATCTCGTGGGTCGTCTCCAATTTGACTTGGAGATAGTGTGTTGGGTCCTTTCTGAACAGAAGTCTTGTTTTAGGAGCCAGAAGCTTTGTGTAAAAGATGAAAGCCATGTCTCCCTCCTTCTCTCTGTTCAATGACAAAGGATTTGGAGAAATACTCAGTGGTTTTCTAGTAACTATGTAACAGGCTGCTTAGTTAGAGCTGCATTGGAAAACGGGGTTTAATTTAGGACTTGGATTTTATGTCTGTATTTAGCATTTCAAATGTATTTTTCCATCTTTACTGTGCAACTCCTGTAGTCCCTAAACAATGTGGGCTGAACTGGAACCTCAGCTGAAAGAACCCCCAGAGGTTTGGGGTATTTGAAGTTGCATCCTGACCTAGCTCCAAACAGTTATGGCTTGGACCAGATTCTAGTTTAAATCCTTTGGAGACTATGGGTGGGATTTTCAAAGAAATCAGAGGGTGGTGAACAGTCATCTCCCTTAGGCTTTTCAGAAATGAGTATGTCTACTTGAGTTTCTTCCTGAATTTTCCCTTGACTTTACAGTCTGGAAGAGAAAAGCACCTCGAATTTTAAGATAAGTGTTCATAACAGTAAGGGAAATGCCAGACACCTGAATTTAACACAGGTTGTGCTCCCCCCCACTGAACCCATCCCAAATCTGGGAGGATCGATCTGAGCAACAGGGGGAATCTCAGAGCATCGACCCTCATGAAGAGACTGCAGGAAGGCTGACAGTAATAAATCAGTCGTGAGTGTATTTGCCACAGTGGAAATATATGCAGGCACTTTCAGCCTTAAAAAAGTAATAATTGATTTTTCAATCAGCTTGGCATTTAATGTGTCAGTGACTGCAATAAACACAAACAAGCGTTTAGACCCAGACAACATGTGTTCACTTACGTAGCAACCATCCGGACTTTGACCAGGAGTTGCCTAAATAAATGTTGCAGAAAAGCATAAAGCATCTTTCCCTTCTTCTGGTTACTCGCATTTGTATGTTATGAAGATTTTAATGGCACCTATAGCTCTGCGTGTGTGTATACCTCATCTCCGTTAGGGTTGCTGTAAGATCTTGCAATATGTATCTTAACATCAGACCACCCTGCAAGCCGCCTCTCTGTCCCCTTATCCGTCTCTCTTTTCTCCCTCCCTACGTCTCATCTTCTATTTTTGAAGTTTTTCGGAGACAAAGCCTCATCCCTTTGCTTGATTTCCCCCAGCTCCCTGCGGAGGCGTCTTGACAGGGCCGGCCGGAGTGATCCTGTCCCCGCAGTACCCGGAGCCCTACCCGCCGGGCAAGGAGTGCGACTGGCAGCTCACGGTCTCTCCGGATTATGTCATTGCCCTGGTGTTTCACACGTACGTACCTGCGAGCAATTCGGTTCCACTTGTGTGGGACAGGGAGGGGAGAGCAGTGCTGGGGGCACTGGTTGAACTGGGCCTGCACGGGGCTCCTTTCCTCTCCCAAAGAACCAAACCAAACCTGGTGGGACTGTCACATAGTCCTGGGTAATCTGTTCTCAGACGTGACCTTCATTTGGGAGGAGATGCACGTGTTTCAACGGCAGCTCCTCTTTGATCTAGCCGTGGTTTTACAGAACGCAATGGTTATCACTGGTGCAGCGGGGGAAACCGCTCCAGTAACACAGCTTCTGCATCACCAGTTCTTGATTCCTGACCTACGGAATGGGGACAGTGGTGTCCTGCGCTCAGCGTGTGGTCGCACACCCATCAAGACCACCATCTCGGTTGTTCTCCAGGGCTGCTGTAGCTCATATTTCAAGCGCTCTTCTTTTGGTTTTGCAGCTTCAGTTTGGAGCCTGGCTACGATTTCCTTCATATCTACGACGGGCCCGATTCACTCAGCCCCCTGATCGGAAGCTTTTACGGCTCGCAGCTGCCCGAGAGGATAGAGAGCAGCAGTAACAGCCTCTTCCTTGCTTTCCGAAGCGACGCATCCGTCAGCAACACCGGGTTTGTCATCGACTACACAGGTAAGAGCTGCCCGGGGTGCCCCGGCCCAGCTGACTCACGCGTCCCACAAAGCTGAACTGCCGCGAGAAGGAATGAGGCTTTAAGTTTGCTCATTAATTACCCCACAGTTTAAAAGGAACCTGGGATTTGGGTCGAAGAAGTTGCGGAAAATAGATCTTTGGGGAATTGGAGGGAGAAGAAAAGAAATACAGGAGGGAGCATGTGTGGAAGAAAATCAAATACGGAGCTTGGCTCCCTGCCACTGTGGGATCCCAAGTACAGTTCAAAGACACCGTCTTCTCTCAGCAGCTCCTTGTGTTTGGTCAGTGCTACAGCCCACTATAGCTCCCTAAATACCAAATATCACCTGTGTCAGCTCTGTGTGAAATACTGCTAATTACCAGGGGCTTTGTAGTCCCCTTTGGTAATATTTTGGGTGAAAAAAAAAAAAGGCAAAGCAGCCATCTGTCAGTCCCTCCTTGAAATCCTGCATCTTCTGTGGGACTGGGACTGTGTCGCTCGCCTGCAGCTACGGTGTGTCGGCTGAATTTCAAACAGCCTCAGCACTTCATTTGAAATTGTTTCAGGGGCAATGGCTCTTCAAGAGAAAGTTGTCCTCTGGGGCTGGGAGGAATGGAGAAAACAGAGAGAGAAGAATGAATTTGGCTTTTATTATGTCAGGTTTTGCATAGAGCATGACAGCGAGAGCAGAGCGGGAATGGAGCGGTGCTGTAGGAAGGTGTTGGAGGGCAGATCTGCAGCCAGGCAATTTCCCAGTTTTGCTACGCTGATACAGTCCGCCTGCAGGATCTCTGATAGATGAACACGTATCTTTTGTTTCGCCCCCATGACACACCATCCGCTATGAAGCAGAATGAAAAACCAAACTAAGGTTACCAGCAAAGAAAAAGCATGCACGCTCAAATTTACAGAGGTTTGGTTTGCCGTGGGCATAAAGCCTTGCCTTGGTTCGGAGGGTCGGGTGAAACTTAAAACGCGATAGTTTGGGATTGCAGCTGGGGAGGAGTTTATTCTTGGGATGACTTAGCAGCAGGGAGTGGAGTTTTGGGTTCAGTCTGGTTCATGAAAAGGAATATTTTTGAATTGAGAACACACTCTGTTAGTAATGTAAAGGGCAGATGAGCTGTTTGGAGAGATTTTTCCCAAATTATTCTTCCCCCCACCCGCTGATACTTTGTGACTTTTGGGGACTCGTTGTCATGGACAGAGAAGCAGGTCAAGCTGTGGCGCTGCCGCCATCCAAGGAACGTATCCCAGTGATGCTGAATGTTCAGGTTTGGCTCCTCACGCTCGGGGCAGAGGGCAAGAAGGAGTTTCCAGGCTGGATACTCCAAAGCAGGAATTTTTTCTCATACTTTTTAGTATTTCTCATTTCTGTTGTGGGCCAGAAGTGAAGTGGCGTGAAATTGAAAGCAAATGAAGCAAAACTGATTACTTTTCACCCTTCCAAAGGAATGAAGGAAAAAAAAACCCCACACCAAACCCCAAGCCTTATTTCAAATCCATTATTATTTCGCCAGAACTATTTTGCCCATCCTGAGCTTATAAACATATATTCAGCATTACTTACGGGTTATTTAAGGTGGAAATTCCCCACAGAAACACTGTTCTGTAAAATCCATTGCAAAGCGAGCTGTTTAAAGACATGCAGTACTGTTTGCTGTTAAAACAGAAATGAGAGATGACGCTTGACCCTAGAACAACTTGCATTTGGGAAATGGATCTGTCCTTTGGCAAAGGTTTTCCAGTGCGCTGGGCTCCTGCGGAGCTGCTCGGGACGCCAGAAGATCACGGTGTAATTTGTCCTGTCTTTGGTACGACTGTTGTGAAAAACTGCCTTAAGACCACTTCTTTTGGGATTGTTTTAAGGCTTAGCTCTTTGTAAAGGCTCGCACGTGTTCACAGGCATGGAGTTCGTGATGCGCTGGGCTGAAGCTGTTCTGGGATGTGCAGATGAAAGCCCGACCTCCCGGTCCAGGAGCTCACATGGGCTCCGAGTTTTCCTTGGGAAAGGAGAGGGGAAGCGCAGAATGTTTCTGCTTTCCGTGGACTAATGAGCCAGTTCTCATGGCATTTTAGTCTTGACTCTTTTCTAAACATTTGGCAGCCTGAATCCATGTTAATTGGGACATCAGGGTAAAGTCCTTGATTTCTGAAGTGCCCGAGTGAAAATAAAGCATTAATTCTAAATGGGCAAGCCGTGCCGTACTCACTTCATAGCCTAATAAATCAAAGGCTGGGCAAGCTGTGGCTTTCCCACATCCCTCCATGAGTCTTTTGCTGTCTCCACGCAACCAAATTCTTCCTCCAAGTGGAGCTGCTGCCTCCCTTTGTAGCCTGCTGCTCTGGACCATCGGGGCGGCTCGGCGGCAGAGCGCTCTGCTGGAGATGAACGCGGGACCCGTGCGTCAGGACACATCATCCTGGAAGGCGAGTGGTGTCCCTGGGGGCACGGACCCTCGAGGGAACAGAGAAACAGCCAAGAATGAGGAAAACACAACAAAAGCAGAGAGGCTGTTGCTCAGCAATCAGCCACCACCCTTTTTTTGGGTTTTTTCAGCAGTCGACAGGGTGACTTGAATGCTGAATGTCATGATTTTTGAAAGCCAGAGCAGAGGCTGAGATCAAGCGGGTGGCGAAGGCGTCTGACAGCCGGGCGGGAGCCGACGGGCAGGTTGAAGCCACATCAACTTGTTAGATGAAATGCAGTGAGACTGTTCAGAACAGCCAGAGAGGCATCGAGTGGTCAGGAGGAAGCTGTTGGGTGCAGCTTTTGTATGAAAGGGTCTGAAAGTACAAGCTCGTGGAGTGAAAGAGCATTTTGGAAAAGAAGGTGGAGGGTTTACACTTGCAAACGGCGGACGCTGGGCCACGGAACTGCTCCTCTTCGGTCTCCTGAGTGACCGAGACCCAGAAGCAATTTGTCCCCTGTGGGCTGTGGTGACGGGTCCGGGCGGGATTATCCGTGGACTCGCAGGAATGGTGAGGGCTGCCTGCTCGCTGCTCCAGATGATGTCTCGCAAGCATCAAGATGAATGAGGATGGAATGTGTTCACCGAGCTGTGCAGAGAGCCAAGGGCTTAGTGTTCCAGTGCTGGGACTGAAAGAAGCTTTTCAGTTCTCATATCATCATCGTCAAGATTTCTGCGTCTCAGCAGGACCTACCTGCAGATCATACACGGGAAATAAGGGGATAAAAGTGTTGAATTCTTTCATCTTAGAACCCCAATCTTCTCCATCATGTTCTGAGTATCAAAGCTCTCTTTTGAACGCTGTGATAATGATGCTTCTAGGAATATTTGTGTCTCTTCCCAGCAGCAGATAAAGAGGAGCATCTTGTTTGGTTTGGAACAGAGTTGCTCAAAGGAAAAGTCTAAAGTTTGCGCAGCAAGACGTTGTTGGCACAGAGAGAACCAAGGACTCGGCGGCTCGTAGTTTGATCCATCACGGTCTGATGGTTTGTGAGGAGCACTGAGGGTTGACCAGTGGCTCCCAAACCAGGGAACTGGTGTTCTAGGAAAAACCAGTGGCCTCGTTGTGCAGCTCAGGGCAGCTCTTCCCAATGGAAGCATTTCCCATCCTTTTGTGCCCTGTTTACCTGCATCACAAGCTGGTGGTACCGCTGTGGTATAGAGGAAACCGTGGCAGTAATCCTATTTTTCACTGCAAACAGAGAAACAAAAGCAAGATTTGGGGGCTTTACTGTTTTCTGTTTCTCCCTCCACCTCTTCCCCAAATACTAAAAGCCCATGATTTAATGCTTAAACACATTATAAAAGATCACAGACCCACTGCTCTCAGAAAAGCCCTCATCTTTAATGAGCAATTTCCAAATGACAAAAGAGCAGGATTAATCAAAGCCTCTAATTATATTTCATGCAGAAAAAAACCAGAGAAATAGAAGAAAAGAAAAGAAAAAAAAAAGACCTCAGAAGAAGAAAGAAGGAAATATCCCAGTCCTGACAGCTTTGTAGTCTTTACTGGAATTTTCATATGTAAATGGAGTTTTTAACTCTGCAGGGCATAGTGAACAGAGAGAAAAATGTCTTCATTTTGTCTAACTGCTTGTAATCATTTTGCTGTAATTGCAGCCGTGCTGCACATCTGGAGAATCCACCAGCAGCTAGTACACAGCACCCCGTATTTCCATGGCGAGAGCAGACAGCTCGTGGATACGGGAACGATGAGTGCCAAGGAGATGATGTGAACAGACGTAGCACATCCAAAACGTGTCGTGTGTTCAGTCTGCGTTTCTGTGCCCTGGTTTACGAAGTTCATTGCAGCCTGTGCAAGAGGGTGGGTGCAGGCCGGGGAATCCAAGCTGGATTGGGTGCCAGTAAATGTGCGTGTGAACGAAACTTCCTTCTTCCAGTGAGCGTCTGAGTGGTCTGGACCAGAGTCTGACCTGTATAATTCCTCACATTCAGTAACATGAGAGAATGCTTGAAATCTGAACTCTGCAAATGGCACTAGTCTTACAATATGCTTAAATGAGATTCCCAGATGAGAAAAGTCAAAAAACATGCCGTTGACCAACATTCTAGAGTACCTGTATCAGACTAATAAAGATTTTGGCAATTCTCTCTTGCAGAAAATCCCCGGGAGTCGTGCTTCGATCCCGGATCGATTAAGAACGGCACACGGGTGGGTACAGACCTGAAGCTGGGATCTACGATCACCTACTACTGCGACGGAGGGTACGACATCGAAGGGGCCTCCACGCTGACGTGTGTCATGGGAGGGGACGGAAAACCCACCTGGAACAAACCTCGACCTACCTGTACAGGTGAGGCGAGAACGATCTATTGCCAGATGCTTCAGCAGTTTATCCTCATGAAAAGCTTGATGTTACTTTTGCACAGAACTGCTCATGAGGCCATAGGGGTGGTTATTTTTTTCCTTTGGGTTTCTATAGTTTTGGGGTTGTTTTCTGCCTTAATGGATTTCCCCATTAAGTTAAATGATGGGTTTGCAGTTGGACCTGCTTAATCTGCGAAGTGAGTCAGGAGATGGCTGTCAGTCTGTGGGGATTTGATAAATGAAATCTCTGGTGAGGAGGATGCTGTTCCTGGGGGAGCTGGGCTCCTGGTGCTGAGAAAGGGTGACAAGAGCAGGACCTCATTGGGTCCTGAGCTTTAACGTCGGGTGGAGAGCAGCGCAAATCACACATCAGGCGACACCACCATACACGGCATCCCTTAGCCTTGCCGTGGTCTTGATAATTAAATGCAAAGCAGGCATGAACTCAGGTTAGGATAAGCCTTATTTTTCTTAATAAGAAGTTGCAGCGAGGGCGGCAGCGCCTGGCGCGTGGGATGGATGGTGGCTGGGGGCAGGTGACGTTGCACAGAAACACAGCGCGGGGCCGGGTGTGGATCTGCAGCATCAGGAAAAAAGCTGATGATTCAGGACAGGCTTTGGTGCGGGTTCGCTCGATAATCTCTGCTTGGCTCTCCTCCAGCTCCCTGTGGCGGTCAGTACACGGGCTCCGACGGCGTCGTCCTCTCCCCGAATTATCCCCAGAACTACACCAGCGGACAAGTCTGCTTGTACTTCATCGTTGTGCCCAAGGACTATGGTATCGGCTTTGGATGGTTTTTGAAAAATCTGTCCCTCCTGTCGTTTGGCGTTTTTTGTTTGAACAAAGCAGTAGAATAAGTGCACGTATAAATCGAGATACGAGAGGTTGGAAAATACTAAGTGGCACTGTTGGATGCTATTTATACTTCGTTGTAGTCAGTAAGGATGATGGGAGTTTTCTGAATTTCAAAACCTATCAAAAATTAGGGGACAAAAAAATGCCAAACCTCACAAAAAACACCATCTTGTGATTCCCCTTCCAGTTCCTGCGCTGTATCCAGTCATGCAGAGTTGAAAAGTCATCAAAAAATAATTCGTAGTGATTAATGCTAGCTGCAGACTCAGAGGACCTCTGAGAGTACAAAGTGTATTTGCCATAAACACGCGCTAACTGTGGTGCTAAATAATCTGTCTGTGCAGAGAAGCACAGAAACGTACAGTTTTGTGGTTGTGCAACTGTGGTACTTATGACTAATTTTTATTTTTAAATAACGTGTAAATTAAATTCTAAAACAAGATCCAAACAAAAGCCAGATACATTTAAAGGGACCAGCGTTCTTTTTGTAGGGTCTAGTGCTGCTTAATTTTGGTCAGAGCTCAAATATGAGAACGGTCGATGTTCTAGAAACCTTTGAGGTAGGTAGCTGGTTACATATTTTCCTATTTGAAGGGAATTTAACGTTCTTAGAGAGCACTTGCACTGACAGCTCTGACAGGCGAAGGTCTCTAAATTCTGTTATTTGATGCTGCTTCTCAGCGCATGATATCGATCTAGTCGGTCCCTGTGGTCTCTTCAGCGCGTACATTCCATCTCAGTTCCCGGATCCTGTGCTGCTCTCTTACCCTCTTAACCCGGTTTACTGTACCTGATCTTGATATTGTCTTAAGAAACACAACAACGAGAGTGCTGGACAGTCCTGATCTGCAAGTCTGGGTTTGCTTAGGGTAGGGTGACAGCTAAATTAGTTTCTCTTCTCCACCTGCCACTTTTCAATAGCTTCATTGAAAACAAGCAGGAAAACCATTAGCAGTGAATGTTCCGCATTTCCCGTCTCCTTCACTTCTCAGGTTCTGTGCAGCAGGTATCGGGCTGCGCTGTCGTCACTTTTTCAGCGTTCCCAGCATCAAAGCTGTGCTGGAAACCCAAAAGTGAGGGAAACAAATGTCGTAGCTCGGTGGATGATGAATTTCACAGTGAGAGACCTCTCAGCTTGTGAATCCGCAACTGGGCACTTAGAACTTGAGAATGCAAAGCTAGGAGAAGGAGACAAAGGGGAGAAAAAAAATCTAAGTGCAGATTAGGGAGGAAAAAGGCCCTTATTATATTCTGCAAAATAAAGATAAATAACTGAAGTCTCTTTGCTCTAGCTAAAAAAATGCGCTGATCCTCTCATTATCATTTTCTCCCTTTTTTAAGCTCTGCTTGCTCCTGAGTGCATTTCAATGTGCGCAGTGAGACCCAGAGTACTGCTCAGCCCCTCATTAGCAGCCTCTGTACACAGGCTTAGGACTGTTAATAAAATTGTGAGTGTCCTCTCTCCCGAGCAGTCATCCTCGCTGACCAGAGAGGCTCAACCTAGAAACTAAATTCTTCAGGACCGTGATTGTTATTTTGCTCAGGTTTTGCACAATGCCTAACCCAACGAGGAGCCCGCTCCATGACAGAGGTTCAATAGAACTAATAAATAATAATTATCAGTTGGTGAAATTATATACCTTGTGTTCTGTAGGCAGGCAAAGGGGATGATTCATTTAAAAATCCCTTTCGGCCTATGAATCAGTGTTAAAGCGCACTGGCAAGTGAACACGGGGGAGGCTGGTTGCTGCTGCTGTTATGCCTACTTTGTGGATAAATAAAGGGCTCCCATCTTCCCAGGCTGTCAGTCAGGCCCTTTTTATCTTTGCCAAGCTCCTGAAATAAAAGCAGCCGCGGCGCCTGGGCTGCGTGGGGCCGCTCGTCCCACCGCGCTCCCTCTCTCTGCAGTGGTTTTTGGGCAATTCGCCTTCTTCCAGACCGCGCTCAACGACATCATCGAGGTCCACGACGGCCCCGACCAGCACTCACGGCTCCTCAGCTCCCTCTCGGGCTCTCACACAGGTAGGGAACGTATCCCTGTCTCTGGCAGGAGGAAGGCAGGTTAAAAATACAGCCTGCTGCTTAACAAATGCATTGGTGCAGCTGATGCTGTAATCTCTGTCTCTCCTGTTTTTTCTCTTTCTCCTCATCTAGGTGAATCTTTACCACTAGCTACCACCAACCAGATTCTCATCAAATTTAGTTCCAAGGGTCAATCTACAGCCAAAGGTTTTCATTTTGTCTACCAAGGTGAGTACAGTTGTGTTCTGGAGTTTTCCCCAGATAACGGTCGAAAATACAGCGATGGTTTGAAGTGTCCTGAACTGCTTTTGCGCACTTGCACGCTGTCTGCCTGAGCAGGAAATTCCACAGGAGATTATTTTGGTAGCGGTGAACTTGCAGGGCTGTCTGGCTCCTGTAGGTATTTTGTATTCAGAATTTCCATTTTCACTCGGCCTCAACCCTCACACGTCCCAGGATTAGTATCAGAAGTATCTCATTGAATCACGCCCTGAGTACACAGTGAGTTCTTGAGATTTATACCCCAGCAATGTTTCCCGCTGGCGTTTTAGCACATTTCTCGATGTAAGCAGCTGAACGCTCGTCTGGCAGCTCTGTGAAATCCTCCCTCTCCGCGTGTCGTGCGTTCAGCTCTCCTGCTGCCAAACTTTTGCCCCTTGATCCTTCCAGTAACAGCTTGCATCGCATCGGGCGAGTCCCACCTCGAGATTTTAAAGCAGTAAATCGAAAGCAATGCGCGGAATAGTGGGAAAACAGAAGGGCTTTCTCACCCCCGTGCTTTGCAGAGTTCTCGGGGGTTCAGCCAAGCTTTTACAGGCACGTTACGGGAAAGTAGGGGCAACCTGGGCCTTCTGTGGGGGCGAAGTGAAGCATGGTTTGGATTTCACACTACCCAGAGACCCTTTCTCTTGAATTTCTGCCTAATTGTTGTAAAACAACTGTAGTTCTGATAGTAATCTTTAAAGATTTTTGGCAAAGCAAAGGTTTTGATGAAATCACTGGAGATTCCCTCCTGCATGCTAATGATGAGCTGCGCCCTCTTCAGCGGCATTAAACACTAATAAATTGTAAAGCAACTCAGTGAAAAATATAAATTGATTTCTTCCTCAGCAATAGAAATTTCTTTGACTTGTTTTTCCCCTTGTTTACCTGTCAGACTCTCCATTTCTTTCTCTGACTGTTGTTTCCAGTATTGAACAGGAAGGCAGGCAATTTGAACCGTTGGCAATGCAGCATCACAACTTCAATTCCCCTTGTCTTTTTCTTGTCATTTTCTCATCGTGAGGAAGATTGTTTAAAAGTGCTGTCCTTTCTAGTAATGAGACCAAGTGAGCTGAGAAGCCTAATGTGTTTTCCACTGATGCTCCAGCATTATATGGCAAACCAACTTTTCGGAAAGTCGCTGCTGAGTGCCTTGGCCTCCCTATTTAGAAGTGACCTTTCTGGTGTGATAATAAGTTTTCTCAAGGCAAACAGGCTCATCTTAGAAAGCACACATGGTTTGTAATGGCCTAGCTGTTTTTATTTCAAGTGTCACTTGAATTGACGGAAGTTTTTGGAGTGCTAGAGAAGGTGACAAAGCTGGTGAGGGGCTGGAGCACAAGTGTGATGGGAGCGGCTGAGGGAGCTGGGGGTTCAGCTGGAGAACAGGAGCTGAGGGGAGACCTTCTGATCTCTGAACTGCCTGAAAGGAGCTTGGAGCCAGGGGGGTCGGGCTCTGCTCCCCAGGAACAAGCGCCAGGAGCAGAGGAAACGGCCTCAAGTTGCACCAGGGGAGGTTGAGGTTGGATTTAGGAACAATTTCTTCCCCAAAGGGCTGTGGGGCATTGGAACAGGCTGCCCAGGGCAGTGCTGGAGTCACCATCCCTGGAGGGGTTTAAAAGGTGTTTAGACGACGTTCTTGGGGACATGGTTTAGTGCTAGAGTTAGGTTAGATTAGGTTATGGTTGGACTCGATGATCCTGAGGGTCTCTTCCAACTGAAATGATTCGATGATTCTGAGTGAAATATTTCTTTTTCTTCTCAGTGGTCCTGTTTGAATTCAGCCTCTCTTTGAGGTTTAGCTATCCTCAGATCCCCATGTTATTTCTAACAGATCTTTAATTTGCCGCTTAATATTTCCAAACCGTTCGCTCTAACCATTTTTGTCATTGTTTTCTTTTTGCTTTGCAATCGCACGCTCCTCCTGTCTGTGTCGCCAGCGGTTCCCCGGACCAGCGCCACGCAGTGCAGCTCGGTGCCGGAGCCGCGGCACGGCCGGCGCCTGGGCAGCGACTTCGCGGTGGGAGCCGTGGTTCGGTTCGAGTGCGGCCCCGGCTACGCGCTGCAGGGCTCCCGTAGCATCCAGTGCCTCACCATGCCCGGGGCGCTGGCGCAGTGGAACGCGTCGGTGCCCACCTGCGTGGGTACGTGTCCTTGGGTCCGGGGGAAGAGGAGACGAGAGAGTGGAGTAATTTGTGCTAGAAAAATCCATCGTACCCTTTGGGATGGTTTAAAAAGAAATAATAAAATAAAACAATAAAATAGGTAAAATACACCACCAAAACCAAACAAATGGCCCACCCTATTTCGTGCCACTTACATAAAAAAAATCCAGGCCTGCCTGGGAAGAAGAGCAGTTAACCCCAAATGTCAGGGAAGGGACCTTTTGGTCCAATACTGGGTGATGGGTTCTGTGACAGTGTCTGTAATAAATCAGATCTGTCTGAAAGCTGTTTTCGCTGCCTTTGGAGGAGAGTGATTCCTAAAGAATTGAGTCTCATGAACTGATACACCCAGTGTTGCCCACACCCCAGGACTGTGCGCTGCGTGTGTTAGAAGTTACGTGAGTCACTGAAAAGAGGATTATTCATACAAATCTCATCTTTAAATCATGAGCCAATTCCGTTTGCTTTCTTGTCCGCGGACAGATGTTTTAAAGATGTTTCAGCATCAAGCCGAGTCCTTCCATCTTCACGCGTTTTCTTGGCTTGTTTCAGTGCCGTGCGGTGGCAATTTGACGGAACGCAAAGGGACCATCCTGTCCCCCGGGTTCCCGGAGCCGTACCTGAACAGCCTCAACTGCGTCTGGAAGATAACGGTGCCCGAGGGAGCCGGGATCCAGGTACGGTGTCTGCAGCCTGAGCTCCAGAGGAAAACACTGAGTATCTGGTGCACTTAAAGGCCACGTGTTACGGAGATTGGTTGAACGTGTAATTTTCTGGACTGGGTAATATTTCAGTGGAATTTTGCCTCCTGGAGGCACTCTCTGTGGGAAAGGGACTTGGAACTGTGTGGCTGTTCTGGTGTAACAGAATAATTGTGGTATTTGGGGTATGTATCTTTATACCGCTGAATTATGCGGTGTTGAAAGTGGTGTAAGCCACACCATGGCAGGGCTGCGTGGATTTGTTGTGCCAGCTGAGTTGCAGCAGTGTGATTATACAATTACAGCTTGGCTGTTCATTGTCTCCAGGTAAATGAGCTCTCTCTTCAGGTCTTTTTGTGGTCCTTATCATTCCTCTGCAGAAATAGCCCTGCAAGTGAGAGGATGTTGAGAACTAAGCCCAACATCAGAGACCAAACCGTAAAGTTCTATTCAGGACATGTGTCCCTCGCCCTCACAGAACGCATCTCGCCGTGCGTTACCGACATCGGGTGACACACGGGAGATGGATTTTTTTTTGATAGGTTTATTCATTCCACAGGCCTCATTATCAGACTTTTCTTTCTTCTTTACACCACTTTGTCTGCGAGGGTTTTGTTCATTAAGTGCTTTTATTTCCCCATCGCGTGCTTGGTGATAGACCCGGAGGTGGGTTCCTCCCTCTGCAGCACCGGGAGTTGTGTTGTTCTCAGTGGTTTTATTGCAACGTCAGCTCTGCTTTGCTGGGTGATGGTTCTGCTCTCTCAGACCAGGATTCTTACCCGGTGCCATCATCGTAACTCAAACCACAACCTGAACCCAGGTCTGGGATGGAGCAGCACTGGGGGCAAAACAGCACAAGCCTGGATAATATTAATATTTCGAGCTGTCTGCCAGGCTTTTGCTGTGTCCAGTCCAACAAATTCCGCTCTCCTCTTTGTTTTAGAAGCCGTTTAAAATAGCGTTTTCAAAAGCTTTAGAGCTCACCATCAATTCCATCCTGTTCATCTGAAATTTCAGCCATTCTCAAAAGCCCCAAATGGCCGGAGGATCCATTTAGCTCAGCCAAACGTCTGAGCAGTTGATGCAGTTTGCAACTAGCTCGGGACTCCTGGGATGGGGAGGTGATAATTCACTTAATTTTTAAAGCGGCGTAAATAGATGTCGTGTATTCTGCACGGCTGTGTGCTGAATGCAAACCCTCGATGCCGCTTTGCAGCCCGCGGAGCTGTTTTTGCGCATAGGCTGAGCTTAGAGGAAAGCGGGTGTTGCAGCGGGCCGTTACAAGCGTGTCTTTATTCTTGAGTACTTGTTTTTCACCTCTCTGGTTGTGCAAACACAGCTCACACTGGAAAGGGTAATGGTAAAGGGTTCTAAAGGCTTGGTGCTTTTGGTTTTGTGTGGATGGGGTTTTTTGGGTTTTGTTTCTGATGGGTTGGTTTTTCGTTTGTTTCGGGGTTCGTTTAGGGTTTTTTTGTTTGTTTGCTTGGGTGTTTCTTACCCCTTCCCCAAAGGATGTGATCTCTTGGGAGAGAAATAGCTATTTTGGGCTGTAACGCAGGATGCGGGCGAACAAACAAGCGTGTCCTGTGGCCGAGCTCTAACGCTGCCAAAGCCGTAAGTTCGGTTTCAGGTTTAGAGTGGGAGGTTTTTGGTGAAGCTCAGGACCGTGGTCCTGCGTGACCCTTTGGTCTTCCCTTGGCAACAAACCAGATCGTGTCAGCTTGTGATGCTGGAAGTCTGCTGTGTGGGGAAGAAGGAAGAATGAAGGGTGTTTGCCCCAGAAATGAATCAGAAATAAACCCCTCGGGCCGGAGCTGCAGTGGGGCAGCCCCAAGGGCACAGGGCTGGACCCGCCGGTGGAACCTGCTCACCCGCTTCTGCCTGCGACACCTTCTCCGTTATTAGTTACTAGTTTAAGCATCAGTTTACCCTCGTTTTGTACAACAATTAAAGGTTAAACAACTGTAAATCAGAGGAGGGAGGTGAAATTAAAGCTTTCTTGGTAGCGGCGAGTCACTAGCAGGATTTTTATGTAATCAGGGTACGAGCTAGCGCTTCTGCCATGAATTATTCATTCCTGTAGCAAACCTTCCTGAGTGAATTAATTTATATACATGGCAGTAAATAGATGCGGATCCCTTGTGAATCCGCGTGTCAGACTAGAATTAGGACCTTAAAAATGTTTATTCCGTTAAGTTGTGGGGGGAGGAGAATAAATAATTTAGCAAATGTTAGAGCAAACAAAATGCACGTTCTCAATCCAGGTTCTCTTTCAATAACGTAAATCACAATAGGGGTGTAATTATGCAGCCTGAAAGGTGTTGACTTGGTCAGTGTCATCAGAAATGGCTCTGCAGGGGTCGCTGCAATTTCCACTAGATGAACTTCACTTGTTTTTTGGGAAAAAAAACAACTTTGCAGGAACTTTATAGCCTGCTGCATTAGTCAGAGTAAATCAAGGAGGAAAAAGGTTAAAATGGCAGAAATAATGGGGTTAGTGTTTTGTTTGTTTGTTTGCTTGTTTTTTTTTTTAATGTGTGTGGTTTATGTTTAGGAGGGCAAAGGCAAATGAGTATTTAGGGTGGATGAGTAAATACAGAAAAAGAACCCTGCAGGAAAAGAGAGGGGGTTTCACAGGGTTTCCAGGGGGGAGGTAAACGTGTGCATACGTGTACACACATGTGCATACGTGTACACGTGTGTGCACACGTGTGCGAGCACTCCGGGTTTGCAGGGTGTGAGGATCACAGGGTTCAGTGACGTGTCCAGCCGAGCTCTGTGCTCCAGGGGGTGGTTCCTTTGAGTTCAGATCAGAAGCGTTGGGCTTAGCAGAAAACCTTCATCCAAAGAGACCTCAAAGGTTCGGGCTGTTCACCACACTTGATCTACAGCACAGCTTATTTTTCTTAATGGGACGCTGAGTACTTTGAACTCCCAGTATTTCAGAATCAAGGCAGAATCCATTTTAATGGTAATCAAGGAAAACAAATCTGTGCAATTACATGTAGATCTTTGCTCAAGTGTAAGAGCTGCTTTTCAGTGTAAATGCAGATTTATCAGATCTCATGGTGTTCCTCGTTTGAGGGTTGCATTGATGTTCTGACTGATGGAGTCAAACGACTTCCTAAAGCCTCCAAACCAGCACAGAAAGGTGGGAAATCTGAAAACACAACTTGAGTGATTTGACTGAAAGCTGAGAGACAAGGCAGTTGCAAGAAACTTCATTGGACTAAAAGCCCTTGTGGTTTAACATGGGTTTCCTTGTTTTCATTTTAGCTCCTGCTTTCATATGAAAGTGTTGCCAAAGTCTTCAGGGATTTTGCAAAATGGGGGAAAAAAAGGGTCAGACTCTCAGCTTTTGCAGACTGGCTGTGAAAGGGCAGGAGCTCTGTTTGCAGCAGCAGAAGGCAGCACCGCTGCCGGGGAGGTTTGGAGTTTGCTGGAAAACAGCCCAAAAGGTGGTGGTCAAAGGCAACAGATCTCCAAGTTGTGCCAGTGCATTAACACAGATAATTAGCAGTGCTGACTTAAAGCCCTGGAGCGTGTTGCTAACTTTATTAATGGCCCTTTCATTGATATTATTTTGCTTTATTAGTATGATTGCAGGAGTTGTACTATTACCCTTTTTCCTTTTTCTCTGCAGATCCAGGTGATCAGTTTTGTTACTGAGCAGAACTGGGATTCCTTGGAAGTGTTTGATGGAGGAGATAACACAGCCACCATGCTGGGAAGTTTCTCTGGTACGTGTTCAGCATTGTGGTCAGTGAAGCCCGTCAGCACATGCTTAATTCCTGTTTATATCAGCTGGACTTTAAGCATATGCTTAAGTGCTTCAGAAACTTGGAATGGATGGATGTGCTTCTGGGAATTTGACTGTTGTCTTCCTGCAGAAAATGTTGATCAAGAGCCTTAAACACAAAACTGGTGGATTAGGTTTGGGTTTTTGGTGAAACCCCACGAGCGTTTCCCCAGCCCATCAGTGGGAGTTCGCACAGCACTGCTGAGCTGTATGGGGTGATCCCAGAGCAGGTTAACCAAACCTGCCCGATTTGCACCAAAATGGGTGAAGGGCTCCAGCACACCCTTTCTTTTACTCTCCTTTTAGCCGAGCTGGGAGCAGCAAACAGCCCGTAAGCAATGTAAAGCTTTCAACTAGCAAAGCCGCTTGCAAACCCATGGCCCCAATTCTTGCTTGTTTAATCAACAAATGCGTTCCAAGCATTTAATCAACAAATGCGTTTGTTGTGCGTGAAGCCCAGCGGACTCTGCTCCCAGCGCTGCCCTTGGGACAGGGAACGAGCTTCCAGGGAACGAGCAGGAGAAAGAATCCGGGAGACCCGCGCTCCACCCACGCTGTTTCCCATCGCCCTTCCCTTCTCGATGCTTTTAGTCTGTCTGGTCTGAAAGTGGTGAAACTTCACAGGCTGGAATTCATCAGTAGACTCTGAAAAGGCCATTGAAGGGAGGCCTTGGGTATTTCTCAATTGGCCTCATTAGAACCTGATCAAAACCAACAGAGCTTGTTAAGTTAAAGGACTTTGTGTTCTCAGCTTCTTCTGCAGCTAATCTCCGAGGACACGGAGGAGGAAAAAAGAATCCTCTTCAGAATCTTTGTACACCTCTTGTTTTCCCAGGAACTACAGTGCCTGCGTTGCTGAACAGCACTTCAAACCAGCTCTATCTGCATTTCTATTCGGATATCAGTGTCTCTGCTGCCGGCTTTCACCTGGAATACAAAAGTAAGAGCAATTCAGCCTTGATCTCGCAGTTCCTCTGAGCGATGGGGAGATGGTTACGGAGCCATTGCCTCGTGGAAGTGGAAGCTGCTTAGTGGGGAGGGGGCAGCGAGCTGGGAGGCTCGTGCGTGTGGTTCCCTGTCTCAGGTTGCAGAGAGTGTGAAATGGAGAATGGATGCAGCAGAGGAGACGTGGGGTCACGGGGTGACCCCCATCCGGCTGCTGATGAACTTTTGTAGCACCTGTTTGGTTTTTCTGTTGTAGCACAGAAGGAGTTGCGGAGGCCAAAGTATTAAAAATTGATGGAGAGTTGGCTTGTTCAGCACCTCGCTGTAATCTTTGCTTGGGAAATGCCTGGAACGATGCTTGCCAGAGGCTGGGAGGGACTGCCTGTTCTTTGCAGCCTTTCCTGGGCATTTGATATCGGTCATTGCTGGGAACAGCATGCAGGGCCGGACAGATCTTCACAGGATAATTCTGGTTGGAAGGGACCTTGGAGGTCATCTC
Source organism: Pampusana beccarii (assembly GCA_013399365.1). Classification (NCBI taxonomy): domain Eukaryota; kingdom Metazoa; phylum Chordata; class Aves; order Columbiformes; family Columbidae; genus Pampusana; species Pampusana beccarii. Next base: position 2,237,947 of record VWYH01007286.1, read on the forward strand.
ATTGAACCTCCTGCTGAAAGCGAGGTCAGATATGAGGCAGAACTCAATTACTCACACATCTTTGTGCAGTCTGTGCTTGAAAAACTCCCAGAACGGAGACTGCACAAACACTCTGGGCAGCCTCTGTTGTGTTGGATGGTTTAGTGGGTTCACCCATTACGGTTTATGCCGAAACCTGAGCAGGATGGCAGCGCTTTGCTTCCAGCAGCTTTCGTGCAAGGCTGCATTCGGTTCTTGGGTGTACAGACCCAAGAACATCATTATATATGATGATACACAGAGATGGTATTTAAAAAAAGAAACCCCCAGTGGTAAGAGAACAGACCTAAAACGGGAAGACGTGGCAGGGAAGAGAGTCTCTTGGGAAAGGTCTGAACAAGGATGCCAAAACTTCATTCTCCCCGTGTCTGTGTTTTGATTCCTGCTATTGGAGCAGATCCACTCAGGAAAGGTGGGTTACAGCCGAGCTGCCGCGGGTCCCTGTTATCTCACCCACGTACCAAGGCCTTGAATAATTCCCATCTAGTCCGGCAGCAGCACAGCGCACAGGATATCAGCTCTCTGCTCTGCTCAGCCCGTCTAAATAGGACGTTTAGCTAGCAGTCGGGAAAGCAAGCGGGTTTGTGCATTCGCAGCGTGCTAAAGATGCGGGTGCAACTGGGCCAGGGGCCAACCTGTTGTTTGTGTGGCTCTGGGGGGCTGGTTAATGCGTGGGGACGGGCTGGTTAACGCGTGGGGACGGGGTGGTTGATGCATGGGGACGTTCTGGCTCCGCTCGGCGCTGGGAGCTGCAGAGGGATGTGCTGGGGCTGCTGTGTCTGTCCACACAATCTTCCTCGGGCAACGCACACGTAATTGTTTCTTGCTGGACACCGTGTCTGGCAATCGGTTCCGATCACAGATCTTGTGTTTAAAGCCAACCGATGTTCTGTTTATTTTTTCCGAAGCAGCAAATAGATTTGAAAGTGCATTTCTATTCGTAAAACGTCCACAGCAATGGCATAGCTGCTTGACTCCAGAGACACTGTGCTTTTAGAGGGACAGCTAATTCTCAACTCTCCAGGTTTTACTGGGTTTGCAGATTGAAACCTTGCATGTTAATCTATCCAGCGAGGTTATGACAACCAACAAGACTGGGGAGAGAATGCATGCCCCGGATTGTTCTTTAGAAGCTGGTAAAATGGATGTTGTTTTAGAAATTCTCTTGCTGCGACTTTGTTTCTTCTCCTTTTTTGTTTCAATCAATAAATTCTTTGAGGATCTTATTACCCTATTGCAACAATCATGTTTAGGGTTTTCGTGAGGCTTGGGATTATCAGACTTGTTTGGTTTCTTTGCTGAGAAAATTAATAGGTGTTGATTTCCAGGGTAGCTGGAAATAATACATGTTTTTGCTTTGCTTGTACGGTTGGAATTTGACAGCTCAGAGCCCCAGGTTTTGTCTTTGTTCAGTCAGAGGTGCTGCAAGGAGGTTTTGAGAGATGAGCTGAGACACCAGAGCTTTTCCTCCCCATTCTCCCTCGCTGGATTCCTCAAGCAAAGCTCTTATCTCTACATGCTCCAAAGCCAAAGCACAGCAAGAACAATTTAAGACCGAGTGAAACTCAGTGCCCACTGATCTGGATGGGAAGTTATTTAAAGCTATTTTCTCTCTTGTCTCTCTGAAGGTCAAGCAATGCAGTCACGTGTAGGGAGGGACAGCACATTTTCTTGCTGGGAGGCGTGACTCGGGTTCCAGGAGGAGACTCAGCATCTCGTCTCTTCTTCCTTTTTTTCATCTGCTTTGGGCTCAGCCTGGAGTTAAAGCTGAGCCTTGCAGCGATGCAGGTTTATCTTTTCATGGCAGGAGCTGAGCCACGATGCGTGCGAGGTGCCTGCAAACCCCAGGCTTCGTTTTATCTCCGTTTGGTGTTGCAGGAGGAAGAGGGGGTGACACGTGTGTGAAGGGGAGTGCATCACCCAGTTAATGGGTTGTGCAGTAGGATACTCCCAGTTGTAAATGTAGCTCAGATTGAAATGGGATTGAGTGAAATTTTCGCAGGCTGTTCCGCAGGCATCGGCGAGGACCGGCCACACTTATATCTCATGGTAAATTCAATCTGTGATTGAAAATGGAAAGAACGGGGCTGGAGAATTAAACCCTGCTGCTAGTGGTGGACTTGGCAGTTCTACATTAACGGTTGGACTTGATGACCTTACAGGTCTTTTCCAACCTAAACGATTCAATGCTATGAAAAAAAGTGTTTTCAGGGTGAAGTGAAGGCAGCGAATGGGAATACCTGTGGGTGCTGGATGTGCCCTGGGAATACTGCGCGATCGGGGTGTCTTTGTGGGGAATCCAAGGGCCGTGGGGCTTTCCCACCCAGTGTCTGTGGTGGAGGTGGTGGGTGAATGGGATGAAAGGAAGGTGTGTGTTGCCATTCCTGCTGGCTCCAGCGCACACCCCGTCCCTGTAGCACTCATCCTCCTCTTGCCTTCGCAGCCGTCGGTCTGTCCAGCTGCCCGGAGCCCCCGGTCCCTGGGAACGGCCTGAAGATCGGCGAACGCTATTTAGTGAACGACGTCGTGTCCTTCCAGTGTGAACCGGGCTATGCGCTGCAGGTACTGAGTATTTTCTAACAAAAAGGACGAGAACAAACAACCTGGGCCACAGGGAGAGGCTCCGAACCCTGTGTCCGTTTTCCTTCCTCCAGGGCCATTCTCACATCTCCTGCATGCCAGGTACCGTCCGCCGCTGGAATTACCCACCGCCGCTTTGCATCGGTAGGACTCTTCTTCTTTCTCATCTATTAATAACGCTTTTCTAATGCGGCTGTAGTATAAAATGTAAAATACAAAAAAGGTTTATTGAACAAAAAGAAACTCTATGCTCTTTGTCCCTGGCACCACTGCAGGGCTGGGGCTGATGGAAAAGGAGCAGGCAGTTGATTTCCCCCAGAAAAGCACTGAGCCATAGGAGAAGAGGGCGAGGAAACTTGCAGGAGTTTTTGGATTATTTTCAATATTTTGCTTTTAGCAAATCTAGATGTTTAATATTCATATTGCACATTTTACAGCTTTGAGAGAGACGTTTATGCATTTAATAGCTTTAGTTAACAGTTATTTCAGGCTCCTGCTGTTCTAGCTTACATCATTTTGCTTTAAAGTAATTATAAGAGCTAACAGTTCTTTTATCCGATGATCTGCAGGCCAGGAATAAATACAGAGACATTTAGAGCAGAATGACTGAGCTAAAGGACTTGTACCCCTGGGAGTTAATCTGAAATAAACCAGAAGCCCTTCAGCTCAGCGTTAGAGCTGGGGGATCCCAGCATGGCAGAGGATCCCAATATTATCAGTTAGCTGTGCAACTACAAGTTTCAAGTTTTCTTCTTTTCACCAACATCAGTCACCCGGTTCAGTAGGATCTTGCCTGGTTGGGCTGTGCCCGCTGGGCACTGTCACAGTGTAAATACCAGGGCAGTTTAATTGAGATTGTCTGGTTTTGGACAGTCAGGACCGAGCGCGGTGGCACCAGCGCCCATCACCCGTCCGTTCACATCCCTCAGCTCACGTCAAAAAAGGTCACACAACTTGCGAGAGGCATCGACACATCACTGCAGCCCAGGGCAGATCATCCTGAGCGACCGTTGGCCTTTGCGGGGATGCTGGTGGTCCTGAGGCTCGTTATCCTGTGCTAATCACTCACTGATGTGTCTAAACCCTGTCCAGAGCATCGCTGGCTGCCGGCCACACGGAACCCTTTGGTTCATCCCCTGCTCCGAGAATAGCTCGCTTCCCTGGCCAAGCGTTGCCGCTTTGCTTTTGGTCTACTTCATCCAGATGCTTGACTTCCTAAATAATTTAGAAGTAGTTCTATTAAAGAGCCATTAAGAGGAAAAAGAAAGAGAAATCTTCTGGGAGAAACCTTGTTAGTAGCCGAGTACATGCGTAATGAGATATTGGAAGGCAATCGGTACCTTTGCTGTCAGAACGCGTTAGGAGGACACCTGGGTGTATTCGGCTGCGGTGTTACTGCAACAAGGTAGAGGTCATCCAGATAACTGTGAGAAGATGCTATCTGCGGTTAAATTTCATGTGATGCCTTTTGTAAACATATTTTTTGCTGTCATCTGTGGATCGCTTCTTGGGTAGGGAATTTACTTCAGTCAGTGTGCAAACACTCTGTTCTATATTTATCAGTAATTGCCCAGAGATTGACAGGTATAGAAGTCAAGGTAGATCAGTTAACCAGAAAAAGAAGGTAGCGGTAACTGGAGTCGAAATAGGATCAGTCTGTTTGTTCACAGTCATTTTTTTAGGTGGTTAAAAATTCAAACAAGTGCCGTGCGCTGTTCCAGTGTCCGTGGACAGAACAGAGCGTCCGTGTCTCCTCTTGCAGCTCAGATCTGTCTCTCCCATTGTGGTTGCCAAAACTGGATCTCTGGGCCCAAGCTTCTATCTCCGGAGGGCCGGAGAAAGGCACGTTCATTAGTAACATGGCCATGCGCGCCTGGCAAGTTCTCTGACGGTTCCATAGCAGGCCTGCCCTTTTCTCTTCTTACTTTTTACTTTATTTCCCCCACAGCTGGCTGGCCATGACTGTGATCCAGACAGACCCCTAAGTCATCCTGACCGTTAATGTTGTTGGTTTTACAGCCCAGTGTGGAGGAACGGCAGAAGAGATGGAAGGGGTGCTCCTGAGCCCGGGCTTCCCAGGAAATTATCCGAGCAACCTGGACTGCACGTGGAGGATATTGCTGCCGGTGGGGTTTGGTGAGACAGCTGGTTTTGGTTTGATGCTATCATGAGAGGGATGATAGGAAGATACAAGCCCTGTCCAGTGAGCACGGGATGCGTTGCTTGCCAAGATGAGTTACAGAACCTCTGTGGTTTGACCTCCTGATCACACTTTTCATTTAAGATGTGTTTACATGGTGCTGTGGAATGATAAATATTTTGTCAAAAGGTGATGACAGGTCACCATGGGGTATAACAGGAGCTCCAGCAGCACAAAACCATGGGCATTAATAGCCTGAGCTTGTCTGAAACTAGTAGGACACGTGTACCTGCAGACACCATGTGTCTCCCAGGTGGTAAATGTGCTCCTGCTGATGGACTGGGCTGTACTGGGCGTTACTGGGTGAGCGGTGCTGGTGGGCTAGGGCTTGGGTAGGCTTTCCAGGCTGACTGTTTGTTCCTCCTCCCAGGTGCTCACATCCAGTTCCTGAACTTCTCCACCGAGCCAAACCACGACTTTGTCGAAATCCGCAACGGGCCGTACGACACCAGTAACGTCATCGGGCGATTCAGCGGCACCGAAATCCCGGGCTCCCTCCTGTCGACATCTCACGAAACCACCGTGTACTTCCACAGCGACCACTCGCAGAACAAGCCGGGCTTCAAGCTGGAATACCAAGGTAAGGAGCTCACAGAACGAGCAGCAGCGGGACAATCCTGTCCCCGGGTGCTGATGGTGAGTGTGGGTATCACGGTTGTGGCTATTCTGTTGAATTATTCCATAATAAGTGGAAAGGTGTTACATGAAGGCCATGCTTAATCCTAAATAACTGGGATCTGTCCACCCGGACTGATGCCTGCGGCAAGTAACAAATGTTCCTGGAGTGCTTTGTGACAGTGAAATGCCTCTGAATTAATTCCAGCCAGACTCACTTAGATCTTGGCTCTGTTGACTGTCATGTGCAAAGAGAAGTGTCCTCAGCAGCCTTGGAATTTGCTCTGGAATTTTTTGCAGCTGGTTTTCGGTCTCAGCTGAAGTCCGAACACATCCTTAGCTGCAGCTCAGCCTTGTGCAGTGTGAAGGGGCAAAGGATGCCAAGGGTGGATAATGTGTTTTGTACTGGATACGATTGGGATGGGCTTTGTGCAACAGCTGGGAGCCAAGCGGTCCAGGTACGATGAGGAGAGGGAAGGACGGAGCGTGTGTCTCCAGCTGTGCGATATAACCCAGGACTGACAAAGGGCTGACGCCCCAGAAATAGCAATAAAAGCCGCTACTCATACTTAATTGAAAACATTAATTTTGTCTTGGCTGTCCTGTTCACGCACCGTATAATTCATGCACTGCTGCACAATTTAGGAAGGAATGTGCTCTGTGAGGCACTCTGGGTAATCTGATGGAAATTGCTATGCAAATTAGCTGTAGCAAGGCTGACCCATAATTTATAATGCCAGGTGGAACATGTTAACCGATGGACTTGCATCCGTCATCAGGGTTGTCCACGTTCTGTTGAAAAACAAGGCAGATTTCCCACTGAGGAGTGAAGCGCGGGTGACTGTGGATACGGGCAGCCCCGGTGCTCGTGTCCCAGGCTGCTGCAAAGCAGCGGCAGGATTTTCCCTCAGCCTCCATGCAGATGTGTGCACGGTTCATTAAAGTTTATCTCAATCTTCAATTAAGTCATCGTATGAGGAGGAAGCAGCCAAGCAGCACGGTGGGTGCGCTGTTCTTGCTTTTGTGAGAAAAGTATGAAACATTCCTCCTTATTTTTTTTTCTTTTTCAGCCTACGAGCTGCAGGAATGCCCTGACCCCGAACCTTTTGCTAACGGCGTTGTGAGAGGAGCCGGTTACAACGTTGGCCAGTCCATCTCGTTTGAGTGTCTGCCCGGCTACCAGCTGATCGGCCACCCCGTCCTGACCTGCCAGCACGGCACCAACAGGAACTGGGACCACCCGCTGCCCAGGTGTGAAGGTACGGCTTTGGGACACCCCGAGGGCATTTCTGGGGAGAGAAAAGGCTTCAGCTCGCTGTTCCTGGCCTCTTTCGAATCATTGTTTTGTAATTGGGCTGAAAGTTTCTCTGGAAACAAAAGCATCGCTGGAGACAGGCTGGGAGTGTGCATTTGGAATAAAGCCTCAGCCCCTGAGGTGCTGAAGCATGTTCTCCACGAGTCGATGTTTAACATACTGCAGCTGAATCAAAGGGAACACTTTGAACAGTTCAAAACAGAGGTGCATCTCTTGAGGAACGTGGGTGAGGACAGTCTCTAGTTGTCGCTCGCTGCTGATGCTTTCAGAGTGGAGCAGTCCAGGATGAGTGTAATCATGCCCTTCTCTGCTTTATTTCTTCTACGATGTTCAGCTTTGTGTTGGTGAATACAAACAGTCCTGGTGGAAGACCCGTGCAGCTCTGGGGGCTCTTAGCGTGGGAGGATTGTGTCCCTCTCTGGTCGTGGCAGTGACGACACCTCCAAAATGATCCAGATGGGAATTCTTCAGTGAGCCTGTGTGGTCTGCTTGCTGAAGACCATGTGTGCCAGGAGGAACCTGCAGGTGGAAGGGCTGGACCTACATTCTAGGCATCAAAGCTCAAATGTCCAAATTCTCTTTTCAAACCCCAGTAGGGCTGTTTCAGCCTTTCATCCTTTGGACCGTTGGACCAAATTTTGTGTGTTTCAAGTTAGAAGGTTTTCATATGAACCCTTAAGAAGTTCAAGACTGCTTATTGAAGATTTCCCACCGTGTTTCCCAGGAGCACTGACCTTCATTTCATCCTCCTTACAGCACTTGGTCTGCAGGAACTGTGTGCTGGGGAAAGAGAGGGAGAGGTGATATTTTTCCTCTTAAGTCCTAAGCCCTTGAACCCCAGAGTACACAAAGCATAAACAACTAAATCCTCAGCTGCTCTCCCACTGACCCAGCGATGCAGCCGAGATGGGCAGCTGGGGTAGCAGGGTTATACCTTATCTACCTCAGGCATCACTCTGCCAGCTACAACCATCCAACTCTTCCTCCTTTATTGTGTTTTTTAAGTAGCTTGCTTGCTCTGCAGCACGTCGGAGATGAGAGAGGGGTGAGGGGTTAGGTACATTTTGGACCATTTGCTTCATTTCTCTGTGTGCACATCTGGTTGGCTGTTAGTGCTGTTTAAGTCAATGTAGAACTTTCTAGTTGTTTCCTTAAATGGTCTTTTTTTGCATAGCAGCAAGCAGTGAGGACTCGCTGCCTTAGGCTAACCGCCTCACCTTTCCCATGCAGGTCACAGCTGAAAGCCCTTTTAATTAAAAGACAAGCTGTAATTCTAAAATAAATGCATAGAAGCTGAGGTTTCCAGCACCACTCCAGGGAGTTTTTCCAGTGATCAGCAAACTGCCTGCTGCTTCGCAGGGCAGAAAGTAACTCAGCCCTTGAGGTTCCTTGGGTGTTTGTTTCAGAAAAATGAGTGTATGGGGTTACATAAATACACAGGCTTTTCTCAGCATAACAGACCCAGAAAGCGGAGCAGAACCAGACAGAGAATCCGGGGAGCCTGGCTCTAACCTCACGTCTGCACAGCAAGTCAAGGCCAGGGTGGCAGCTACTCCTGGTCAAAAGAGAATGTTCAGCACTGAGCCTGAATAATCAGTTGTGTTGGGAGGGACAAAGTGTTCGCCTAAGCCAGGGCCTGGGTTAACACAGCTCCGTGGCTTCTTAAGCAGAGCTGGCTCAGGCAGATGATGCTGTCTGCACTTACCGCCCGCCCGCAGTTGTTGTTGGAAACACGCTCAAGATGTTTTACCATTTCCATTGAGCTTCCATGCCAGGGAGCTCCAGAAACCGGTGCTCATACATGTGACTTCCAGACCCAGGGACCTGCTGTCACCCTCCTGCATCATCCTCTTTTTTCCCTGCCTGTTCCTAATCGCCTCTCTTTATTTTACAAGTTCATTTGGACCTGGAAGACACCTAGTACAATAGAACTGTCGTCTTGATTAATGAATTGGATGCTGCTGTCATACAAATCATCATTTCCCCCCTGCTCGGATGTGCTCTGTGAAAAGCCAGCTGCTCGGTGGTTCTGGTCCAGGCCGTGCTGGATGAACAAGCGGATAGATTTGCCCACTGGTGGGATCTCGTCAGGAGCTGTATTTTCCACGCATGGGTGCAGACAGCTGGTGTAGCCCAAAGACTCTTACTAGGGCATAAGACAGAGTTTATTTGCACACCTGGCTACCACATCTGTACAAAGCACCCTGACAGGCTCCTTTCAGCTCTGAAGCGCTTAATAAATTTATTGTGATGGAATGAAGTTGAAAATGTTAGATGTAGTTTATTTGAGGCAAAGTAGGCCAAGGTTTCGGTGATGGATCCTCCAGAATTGTTATATTTTTGTTAAAAAAAAAAGGGGGGGAGAGAAAAATGGAAAATAGAGGATCTCTAAGTTATTGTTTTGGGGGATGTTTCTTCATGAGGTTTGTGTTTCTGTTTCATTACTTGCAGTGCCTTGTGGGGGGAACGTCACCACCCAAAACGGTACCGTTTACTCTCCGGGTTTCCCCAACCAATACCCCAATTCCCAGGACTGCACTTGGCTTCTCACGGTGCCGGTGGGCTACGGAATCCACCTCAACTTCACTCTGCTGCAGACGGAGCCCTACAACGACTTCATCACTGTTTGGTGGGTACCGCGGAGGGGTGAGGATGGGCCGGAGCTGCTGCTGACGCTCCGGCTCGGAAAGATGTTCTTGCTGAGGAACAGAGCACCTCTTGCCACCTGGGTAGTGCTGTGTGTCCTCTAGGGACACAGTTTTTTAAACTTTAGAAGCACGATAGGGCTTTTAGGTTCAAGACCACGTGCTGCAAGGGACAAGCGAAATGGACAAGGTGACTGTCTCCAAACACAGTTAATGATACATTTCTGAAAAATATAGGTAAGGATTGTGAGGTGAGCGGAGGGAATGATCAGTGGGTGAGTTGGCTGCTCGTGCCGACGGATGGAAACGTCATCCTGTGGTTCTAGAGCGGAGTCTGCACAGCAATCCTTATATTTTTGGGGTGCCTTGCCTCGGCGCTGTGCAGCTCCCAGGAGCAGTCTCACCCTTGGCCGTACAGTAGCACCTGTAAGACCTTCTAGGTCTTTCTCGCTGTTAATTTCTGTGATAGTCAGCAGTTAAACGTGAAGCCCATCAGAGCCCCGCAATGCCAGGTTTAGCAGTCCCTGTCCCGCTGCTTTGCCGCAGTGACCGTGAGCAGGGGCTGAGCTGCCGGGGTGCAGAGCAGGACCCCTCCCCAGCCTGTTCTTCATCTCCAAAATGTTCCTGAACAGAATCAGGAATCATCTCTGGGAAGCCTGAGGAGCTTTACAGAGGAGACTTTATGAATGGTAAACAGGGTCTTTATCTCCAGCTGAATTTAGTCAAAATGAATCTTGTTCGGACTCACATAATAAGAATTCCCTTTTGCTTCTGATTTCTCGGACAGATACTTTATGGGGCTTTTTTTTTTTTTCCTTCTTTTTGAGCTTTTATCTACAACTACCTGTCTATGGCTAGAGGCTGAATGAACAAAAAGCCATTTACATTTACCAGTGCTGCCTTTTGGCTTTTCTTTTGCAATCAGAGATATGCAGCTCTGCAACCCAAGCTGGTCTCCCAGGCCACAAAGTCAATGCCAGGATGGTGTGAGGAGCCGCTGTGACCCCCAGCTGCTTTTAAATAGCACTGGGAACGGTGACCCTGGTGTAAAATGGGCTCAGTTCTGCTGCAGTTAATGAACTGGCACTGATTTCTGCACCACAGGAGCCTTACAGGCTGGGCTCTTCCTTTCCTATTTGGAGAAAAGAAGAAAAATGGCATATTAGCAACTGAAATCAGCCGAGGGAGCATATGTAGCTGCGCTGGCTAAAGAGCTCGTGGCCACATTCTTGAGTTTGTACCGCTCGATTGATATCGGAGCTCCAAAATATCTCCGTGTCTGCTGTGCAAACAGGGAGTGAAACTCCTTTGGAAAACTGGCCCTAATTCTTCAAGTTCTGAGGTTAAAGTTGAAGTTCATGTTTGTAATTGGCTGCTGGGTGAGCGCTGCACTGCCAGGGGAGGTTATACTGGTTATAATGGGGTGTGGAGGGGACTGGGGTCCAGTTTGGCTGCCCAGGGACCTGCTGAGAGTGTATTAATAATATAGATGTAGAAAAGGGAAGACAGGAAAGGAACAGCATGGAGGAGTTCCTGTGCGTGCGCATAGGAGCTTGGTTGTTGCCTTGGATTAAAGACATGTAACAATGCTCTTTTCTTGTATTTCTGACGTATGATTTTAGGGACGGTCCACAGCAAACAGCCCCACAGCTTGGTGTGTTCACCGGCAACTCTGCTAAGAAATCAGCCCAAAGCTCTTCCAACCAGGTCCTGATGAAATTCCACAGCGATGCAGCCAACGGCGGGATTTTTGCCATTTATTTCTACGGTCTGTATTGCTTGCTGAGCAATGCGTGCTTTATACCTGTGGGATGCGGAGGGGCACGGATCAGTTGTAGCTTGTTGTGGGAGAACAAGTGCAGGGGAAGAGATGATGTGAATAAATAGACTTTTAGCTGAAATGTTTAGGTTTAGCCCAGTTTTTAGGTTTGAGATTGAAGGTTTCTTACCCGTCGAGTGCTGGCAGGTGGTCACACAGTCTGGGCAGATGTGGAAATCCATCTGTAACATTGATAATTCAAGTGCCTGCAAACTAAAAGCCAACCCTACGCCTCTCAAGGTGACGCCTGTAAATATTATCCTCTCTGTGGCAGATCCCATTATGGATGGTTCCGCTTTGTTTCCCTGAAATTCTCCTCCTCTGCAGCATTGGCTGGATGCGATGTTCTCTTTCCAATGCTCTGCCGAACCAACTGGGTCATCTTGGTGGCCTGTTTTAAATGGCAACTGTGTTCCAGTTCCTGTAAATCCCTGAATTACGTGGGGATTCTTTGGTGTGAGCACAGCTCACGCTGGAGCGCTGCTGGGTGTTACATTGAAATGAGAGCATTTGCTTTCCACCACTAAACAAGAGCCCAGCTTTAAATTGGATTAGCTAACAAGTTCCTGCGGTAACACTGAGATTTTGGAAAGTGCAAATGGAGACACCTCCTCTTGCCTCGGTTATTTGCTGGCAATAGCATCAACACAGTCTTACATGAATTGGACGACGAATGTGTGCAGAATGTCTTGGTTTACGTTCAGTTCCGAAAGGCAAGTGTTATACGGATAGGCTGAATTTAAAGAATGTTTGCTAGGCTTCGGAGGGAATTGGTTTATTGCTGCGAAACACTGTAAGATTTATATTACCCGACAATGGTGTGTATATAACAGTTATGCAAAAAATTATGGTCTAGGCAGTTTGGCTCAGAAATGAGCAGTATGTAAACACTGCTGCAGCTCAGCAAATGCTTCCTTTTGTAATATGAATTAGATACTATCATCGCTGTGGTTAGAGCCCATCAGCATATGTTGCCGTTCTCTAATCTCGATAGCACTTGATACTGAGGTTTCTTTAGCTTGTGGTTTATGTGGGGTGTAAAGATGTGACCAGAGGTCTGGGTTGGTGCTGGTGGGGATGGGCACAGAGTCATTTATAGCTGTGAACCACCCGGGCACTCCACTTGGCTTCTTATTAAAGTGTCTTTTACTGGCTTATTGCTCGCTTGATATTGATACATGGGACTTCAGTTAAAGCCTGAGGAGGGGAACAGTTTGCACACCAGGCTCAGGTGATGCAGTCAGTTAAATCTTCGGCATCCCCCTTTGGGGGGTAACTGCAGGAAAGGCAATTTCCTCGGGATCTACAGCAATGTATATTTTCATTTCTGCAGCTGCATGCTGGCAGATCTAGGATATAGGAGACATCCTCCTTCAGCTTCAAATTGTCTTTTTTTCCCATATGGTGATGATCGGAACCATGTCAGAGAACCGTTGCCCTTTCAAATGCCTGCAAAGAAACGTTTCCTTAGGGTGGAGGAAGGGAAACAAAAGAATGATTCACAGAGCTCAAACATTCAGTAGCATCCCTTGGAAAATGATGATGTTGCACCTATTATTAGCTGGGTTAGTTCAGGTGCCAGCGCGAACTGACGTGTGAGCGCGATAGGAAGGGGTTTGATGGCGCCGTAACTCACGGGGGTCCCGGTGTGGTTTCAAGGACGGGGACTCTGGTTTGTCCTGCTGAGGACACACGGATTTGCCGCTGAAAGGAGCTGTACGGGTGCTGTGTCACCCGTATGCTGAAGCCATCTCAGTCACCCCTTTGTATTGAAATATGGCCCGTTAAGGAGAGGAGATAAATGCTCTAAATGTTGGGTTTTCTTTCTGCTTCAATTTATGCTGTCAAGCACTTTTAAAATAGCATTTAATTTAAATTTTTGTTATGGTTTGCTTTCCTTCTTCCCCCACTGTCAAACATCTGTTTAATAGATTGCAAATAAGTGTGATTCCTCCTGGGATGGCACTGTACTGTATAGCAGAGGGTATTTTGGGGAAAGTATTGCCCTACCTCAGGTTAGGGCAATAAAACGATGGGGCATCTACTTCTTTACATGTGTATTTAAGCATCATCATAAAGCTCATTAAGGTTGCTGCCAGGACAGCCAGCCTTGTCGCGGTGTGAGGAGTTCAACACCATGGAGTTAGTAAGAATTAACATTTAGTGGCAGCTTGAGCTCCAGTATCTTAAATTAAAGGGCTGATAAAAATTTCAGAGGAAGTTATGCTTGTCCAGGATCAGGTGCAGGGGGAGCAAAGATGCAGAGAAGTGCTGAGCAAATAGCAGAAAATGTCTTTCATTAATATTCATTCAGTTCCCGGTACCGTATTTTCAATTTAACCGTGCTCACAGCTCTCGTGTGTTTATTTTCAGCAGCAGCACGGTGCGGGAGCTGTATGCACCCACATGCTTGTAAGCAGTGCGATTGTTTTGCTCAGCGTTAGTTCATCTCTACTTTTGGTGGAGAATTTGCTATTTGCAATGTATTTGGTCAGGTGCGTGAGCCATAAGGAATTGTTTCTGCTCCTCAGCTGGGTTTCTTTTTCCCACTTAGGCACATGGAACCCATGAAAAAATGCCTAATTGGGTGATGAGTGCAAGGTCTGCGCTGTTTTGCACTGAGATCAGCCTTGCGTAGGCTACTGTGTAAACTGCAAGCTGCATATAGGATTTGCAGTTGAAAACATTAACACTCCTGGAATTATTTGCAGAAGAAATCAATGAATAAATTCCAGTTTAAAAGTCGTCCTTTAGTCTTCATCCAAAAGGACTAAAACTGTCCGGGCACCCACAGCTCCACAGACTGACAAAATTCTGTGTCCTATTTGGTGTAGGAAATTGGAGGAAGCTGCTTTGGGTCACAAAGGCCCGGAGGCACCTCTGAGGGGTTTGGAGGGGAAAAGGACTGGTTGTGGTTTTGCCGATTCCTTCTCCTTGTGGAGAGACCATAACATCTGCTCTTCCTTTGCTCTTCCAGCCTACCAGCTCTTCCGCTGTCAGCCTCCCACCATCGTTCCCAACGCAGAGATCGTCACCGAGAACGAAGAATTTAACATAGGTAGCATCCTCTCCTCGCTCAACACCCAACATTCACAGGGAGCCAAACCGATGCAATTGTCCCGAGGCTTTTCCTCTCTCGTAGTGCGAAAGAAGTGGTTTGGCTTTTGTGAAAGCCCTGAGCTTGTTTGGAAGCATTTAGACATCTTTGCCACAATAACAGTTTTCAGGTGTTTCAAACCAAGTATTGTGTGAAAGCTTAGAGGCCATTATTCTGTTTTTGAGAACCTTTCACCCGTATCGACTGTGCTTTTTGTGTTTTTTGCTGTCATTCACGGTTACATCCACATTTTAAGTGTGTCTGCAACCAGTGCGGTAGCTGTGCGATTTTTATTTTATTTTTTTCAAGCAGCTTTTCTCACTGTCTGTTCTCTTTGAGGGAAGTCTGCACCTGAAATAGCTTGTACAAATCATAATAGTCTCAGCGGTGTGACAGCAGCAGTTTGTCCCAACTGAGACTCCCGCATGCCTTCCTCCCTCTTTTATTTCTGCATCTCTGCCTTTTATTTCTTCATGGTCATGCCAGAGCTTGATGGCAGAGCCACGATCGAGAGGTCTGTGCAGCCCCTGGTGCTTCATCCCCAGCTACGGTTCAGCCTTAATGAATTGATCCTTCTCTTGCCTCCAGATGTTTTCTGTTTCTGTCTGTAGGTGATGTAGTGAGGTACCGATGCCTTCCCGGCTTTACCCTGATTGGAAATGAAATCCTGACCTGCAAACTGGGCACTCACCTGCAGTTCGAAGGGCCTCCGCCCACGTGCGAAGGTAAAGCCGGGGGTGCAGCAGAGGCTGCGGTGAGATGTGGGTCCTTGCTAAGGGAGGGAGCAACTGCAGAGGTTTCCGCATCTCTGGGGTTAATTCTCAGATCTCCAGGGTCCCAGTGGAGCAAAACCACCCGTCAGGACCTTGTGAGGAGGGTAGCGAGACGCCTCTGTGCTGGGAAAGGCATTTCTCCCAGCTTAGGGCCAAGCTTCTCGGCTGGGCTCAAGCAACAACCAACAAATAACAGTGCAAGATTTGCTGGGTGACTTATTGCAGCCACCCTCTGATAAATGATGGGGAAAGCTCCTCCACCCCCCGCTGGCTCCGTGGAATTCGCTGGGTCTCCACGCCTTCCCTTGCATTGGGTACCACTGGATTATACCCCAAGCCCTTGGGGAATAGGAATGCACTTTAAGCTTGTACTTCCCTGCACAGACACCGTGTGTCTGCATTCGCAAAGTCATTAAAACAGTCACCCGAATGTCCTCGCCCTGGGAGCGGGGAGGAATTAAGCGCTGACAGTTTGCTGGTGATACATGAAGAGCCAAGGGAAGAGCAGGCTGCGGAGCGAGCTCCTCCGGCGAGGCGGTCCTGCCAGAACAGCTTCTCTATTAGTGCCACACAATGTAGTACATGGGAGAAAAATGAAAGCCCCAAGCACGCTGCGTTGTACACCTTGCTGCTGCTCAGGAGGGATCCCGGAGATGTTTCCTTGCTGCCATGTTACCTTATTTATCCTCTGGATTCCTGCTGGTACTTTTGTTCGCTCCAGCCGCGATTATTTCATCTCCTTCATTCCCTCCTATCTGAACATTTTTACCATATAATGGGATATTTTTTTCTATAGCTTTATTCTCCCTGCAATAGCATGAACTGAAGGAGAGGAAGGGAGGTCATTCAATTATTTACTGATGGTTGTTAGCCTGGGGGTAAAGGGACTGCTTAAATTACATCTGGCCACCAATTTATAGAGGTCAAAAAATCACTGATGGGATTAAGGATTTGGAAAGAATACACTGTTCTTTCTGGATAGTTCTGGCTGTTTTCTATTAATACAAGTACAGTGTTTGCACTGGGTTTTAGTGGCAATTATGGATGAAGAAAGATCCTTTTTATGCTTTTTGCTCGCTTTGTGTGTTTGCCTCCTCTTCTGGGGTGTTTTTGTTGGCCCTTTTATTTAGCCCTTTTAGCTGGATTTAATATTTTCAGAAGCTGAATGGGCTGTACTGATTAGAGAAAGGAACTGGAGTTCTTATGTCCTAGTTAACAACTCCTAGGGAGACCTGGGATAAGCCTGTAGTTCCACACCTTGTTCTAACCCAGGAAATAAAGTTTCCAGGGACTCCCAGGGAGTTTTTATAACTTGACAATAGTTGCTTGATTGCAGCGCCGTTCGTTTTTGAAATAGATGTGAAATAGTGCGAAGACGGGTGAAATTACTTGTTTGTGTTGTTGCTTTTTGCCCCTTCCTTTAAATGTGGCGCTTGCTGGGATTTGTGGAAACACAGCGTGCTTCGTTCGCAGGGTCAGGTCGGGGTGTGCAGTGCGTGGATGCGGGTGGGAGTTGGGCTTTATCTTGACGTAGCTCATCAAGACAGACCTTCTTGGCCGTAGTATCTTGTGTTTCCTTCCTTCCTTCCTCTGCAAAATGAGACAGTTGGTTTGTGGTCGTCTCTCCTGGCTGTTCCCTGCAGTGCACTGCCCGATGAACGAGGTGATGACGGACTCCACCGGAGTCATCCTCAGCCAGAGCTTCCTGGGGACCTACCCGCACTTCCAGACCTGTTCCTGGGTGGTGAAGGTGGAGCCAGGGTACAACATCTCCCTCACCATCGAGTACTTCCTGAGCGAGAAGCAGTACGACGAGTTTGAAATCTTTGACGGTAAGAGATTCGCCAGTTTGACTTGCGTAGCGACTGAGGGGAAAGGAGAGAAACAGCTTCGTTAGTTGTTAATCTCTGTTCCCAGAGCTCTTTGGTGAGAGCTTTCCACCACTGCGCCTAAAACCTTCTGCTGGACTTAAGGAAAGCTCCTCCTAAGACTCATTGATTCTCTGGATGAGAAAATATCAATTATTTGATTTTTGGATGACTCTAAAGTATTTTTCCCAGTTAGCAAGCTCCTGGGAGAGATTGTAGCAGAGGCTGCTGGGAAAGGACGAGCTGGGAAGTTGGGGCTTCTCATCCCTGAAGCCCATACAGATCAGAGATTTAGGTCCATGAGTTCTCAAGAACTGAGAGGGGATCTGTCAATATTCACAATGATGCGGCTTTGTAACCCAGAATCCAAGCGCTGCGCGGGTGCTCCTGTGGTTTCCCGTTGGGACTGGAGGTGAAGGCCTTGCTGCCTGGAGCAAAACCCTGGTCTGGCTGCCATCAGCTGGGCTTTGTCTGCCCTTGGTTTCCCAGGAGCTGCAGTTCCACAAACGCCTGTTCCTTCTGCAGAACGACCATCTGACTCGTCCCCTTCCCTCCGTCCCGCAGGTCCCTCTGGGCAGAGCCCGCTGCTCCTCTCGCTGAGCGGGAACTACTCGGCCCCGCTGACCGTCACCAGCAGCGGGAGCAGCGTCTATCTCCGCTGGTCCTCTGATCACGCCTACAACAGGAAAGGATTCAAGATTCGCTACTCGGGTAAGCGCACAGCAGAGACAAGAAGCCTCTGCCAACACCACGGCCGCCTCCTGGGCTGGGGATCCCTGCAGAATTGCTGCGGGGGGCACAGGCCGTGTGTCGGCGGGAGCTGCCAAGGCTTGGGAAGGGACACAAAGCCGGGCTTATTGTGAGCTGGTTAGGCTGAGGAAGGCAGGGTTATTTCCAGCAGAAACCATGAAGCTTTGGCTGATTTCTCAGGCACTCCTGAGAATCAGAACCAGAATACAGAGTGTTTCAAAAAGATGGACCCAATATCTTACAATTACACAAAAATATACAAACAGTTTAATGACGTACCAAGTTTTAGTAACGTTTTCGTAAATGCTCTGTGTTCCCTCCATATGCTGTGTGGACAACATCGAGACGATAGTTGGTAGTTCATAACTGCAGACATAGTGATTTCATATTGGGTCCGTGTTGTTGACATACCCTGTATATAACCATAGACAGCATGACTGTGGTTGCATGAAACCCATCCCATGCAATTCGCAGTAAAGATTTCTGGGTTGCTGAATTACTGTGTCCTTGCTGTGAGGCCATTTTGAGATCTTTGAAAATGAACATCACAAAACGTAGGAACTTGTGTGAGGAGCTGCTTGGTGCATGAGGCACGGTTTTCGTGTGATTGATGGTGTTAGAGCATTTGCAATGAACTGCTCAAAGCACATTGTGCTCCTGCTCAGGGGTTCAGCCACTGCGCTCGCAGGAGCAGGACCGGGAGTCTCGGTTACTCATTCAGCACAAAACCACTGCTGGATATGCAATGTTTGCTGAGAATTCCTTAAAACTCATTACTGTCTTTTGGAACTTAGCAAATATTAACTAATGGAAGTTATAAAACTGGGTTGAGAACTTGCCAGTATGTCATAAATAAATAATGACTTTACTCAATAAATGAATTAAGTAATATTTAGTTGTCAGAAATTAGTCTTTAGAGCCGAGTGAAACTTGAGTAGTAGCCGTGCGCTCTTTCCCCCTTTGACTTTGTATTTATCCATCACAAGTTCTCTGTTTCTTGTACAGCCTCAGGTTACGGTGAGCACGGTGTGATTCCCGAGAGCGAGAAGGGGATTTATTTTGATGCGGGCCCATCCAGTGCCTGATTTGTGTTCCTCTGCTTTTCTCCCCAGCTCCGTACTGCAGCCTCCCACAGCCGCCAGCCCACGGGCTGCTGCTCAGCCAGACGGGTTTGCAGCCCGGCAGCACCGTGCGCTTCGGCTGCGACGCCGGCTACCGCCTGGTGGGCCACAGCACCAGCACCTGCACCCAGCACCCCCAGGGCTACTTCCACTGGGACAACGGCATCCCGCTGTGCCAAGGTGAGTGCCACCAAACGCGGCACTGCCGGGAGTCGTAGCAAGGACTGAGGAAAACGCAGTAAAAATAAAAGCCTCCTGTGGTTCCCCCAGTTCCCTGTTGAGAACAGGCTGGGAGCTGCAGGGATAATCCTCTGGCATGTGAGGTCTTAGGAACAGGTGAGCGAGGAGGGAAGGGGGTGACTGTTTAGGAGTGTTTGGAGCCACGGAGATGATGGAGTGGAGCATCTGCCGTGTGAGGAAAGGCTGAGGGAGCTGGGGCTCTGGAGCTTGGAGGAGACTGAGGGGTGACCTCATTCCTGGGGATCAATATGGAAAGGGGCAGTGTCAAGAGGATGGAGCCAGGCTCTTCTCGGTGACAACCAGTGATAGGACAAGGGGCAATGGGTGCAAACTGGTACACAGGAGGTTCCACTTAAATATGAGAAGAAACTTCTTCATGGTGAGGGTGCCAGAGCCTGGCCCAGGCTGCCCAGGGAGGTTGTGGAGCCTTCTGTGCAGCCATTCAAACCCGCCTGGACACCTTCTGTGTAACCTCATCTGGGTGTTCCTGCTCCGGGGGGATTGGGCTGAATGAGCTTTTGGGGTCCTTTCCAATCCCTGGCATTCTATGATTCTGTGTTTGGGATGGAGGAAGAAAAAAAAAATCATCTGTGCAAAGGTGGCTACAGGTGTAGAAGTGTTTGAGCTCTCAGGAAAGACACAGCCAAACCTCTGTTAAGGATGGCGAAGCTCTTCCCTGGAAGAATCTAGAATGGCTGAGCAAGAGCCCGAGCCCTGCTGGGTTTTAGTGACTGGAATTTCCTTTGTTATTTCTGGAGGTGCTGCCTTAGGTCTGCGTGTCAGTGAGGGATGAGGAAATTTTTAGGATTCACATGGTGCCCAGTTTCTATTGGCTTCGTATAAGATTTAGGCATGTAGTCGTTCTTTCCATATGTCCTCCTAATTAACCGTAATCGTTATGACATGCCATACCAGCACAGGGCTCTTTGCAGGCGGAGGGGAGCACGGGGCAGGGTGCCCCAGGGAGCTTCGACTCTGCGCTATTTTGTCTCCCTTGCTATATTCACTTTCTGATTGCACCTTTTTCTCAATCTGCCAATCATCCGTGCTCCTTTGTGTTGATAAAATACCCATCTTTATTCTGATGAAGCCTTTCAGTGTCTTTGAACATTCAGCCGTGTTCCAAGGGGACCGAGCAATGGGGATTAATATTGCATTGACTTCCCTGGAAACCAGCCAGAGAACAGAGACGGCACAGGCAAAACCTCATTGCAGCGGCTGCATTGTTGTCCAGTCCAAGCCATAAGGAAAAGCGGGCTTGTTTAGCATGAGAGGGACCAAAGAGCCTTGAAAAAACCCTTTCTGTGCTCCTGAATCTCTTTGGAAACTGCCCAGGGGTGCGAGCAGTCCTGCCTCCAAAGGGTGGGTTTGTGCTCTGGCTGCGCACACCCCTTTGGAGCCCCCTCAAGGCGATATTTATTTAAAGCGGAGTGGAAAGCAGTAAACCAAGACCCTGCTGCCCGGTCCCGTTGGCAAAGGGGAGCTGGGAAACCGGGTGCAGGCTCAGATGGTGATTTGGCCCCTGCGGTAACGCAGACGGGGGCAAACGCCGAGGGCTGGAACGAGCGGCTGAGCCGCGCAGCGAGAGCGGCAGCGCCGGGGGCTGTCATGGCAACTGCGCCTGCCGTTCCTTAGCCCAGAGTAAGGAGTTTCTCTGATGTGCTGCGTCTCTTTTTAATGAAAATCATGTAATCAGGGATAGGTGTGAATGCTGCTAAGTCTTTACTGCCCTGGTGTGCTGGAATGTCACCTGAGCCTCGCGTGCAGCTCCAAAATCTGTCTTTACTCCCACAAGGTGTCGTGGTGTGGGGGAAGAGGATTTTAAACAGGGAGGAGGTACAGAGAGGACTGGGAGAGGCTGGACTTGCATGAGGCGACACTGACAGCAGCGATTCATCAGAAACGAGTCCCTGAGCACCAGTTCCTGGGTCACCAGGGAAGGACCGTCCGTCAGGTTGGTCAGGATCTCGGTGCTGTTTGTCCCTCTGGAAGAGCCTGCCTGTCCCACCAGGAGAACTCACTGCTCACGTTAGATCCTCAGGTTGAAATAACCTCTTTGGGAAAGTCACCTCCGCTCTCTGTTTCCCTGCGTTTACATCAGGAATCCTCACGCTGGCCCGTGGTGATCAGGTGCCTGGAGCTGGATGCAGGAGCGGGAGGAGGATTCACGGTGGAGCAGCTCCCCCCCCTGGCCCCGAGCAGCCCAGAGCCAGCGCTGGCTCCGCTCTTCTCTGCTTCAGCTACAGAAAATCCAACAGCCTTTTGGTTTTTTTAAAACGCTGCTCTCAAAGCCAACTGGCAACCTTTTGCTTTGGGCTGTACTCGGTTTCTCATCCTTTCTGGTGGCCAAGGGCCGCATGGCAGAGGTTTGGGAAGTCGCTCCGTAACGCTGCAGAAATTGCTCACGCAATGGGTTGTAGCAGGAAGGGGGAACTGGGGTGGCCCTAAACACATGGTCTGGTTAACAAATGGCGTTTCCCGTAGCTCCCTTCTGCCAGCACATAATGCTCTTCCCCTTCCCCTCTGAATAATCTTTACTACGTGCTCCATCCTAGCTGACATTTATGGAAGCAGCAGCGAATATTCTGCAGGGAACAATCTTGCTTTGGCACAATGGGGGAGAACACGAGATGATCTGATAGGCCTTTTTCTGTCTCTGATGCCTATTTTTAAGCTGCTTTGTTTTTGGAATCCCAGCTGCAGATTTGCTTTCATAGCCTCTGTCCCTTTTCCTAGCACATCCTCTTCCTGCAGGAGGAGTTTTTGTGCCTCTGAACCCCATGAGCGCTCCTTTTTCCCTGGACCACGCTCTCCCTGGGCAGATTCTGGTTTCCTTTCCCCTGTCTTTCATCTCCTGTGTTTCTGGTGGGTTGCAGTGCCCACAATTTGAGCCTCAGAAACGCTCTTTGGAGCAGATGGCAAGTTCATTGCCACCCCAAAAATCAAATTTCTCTGCGTCACTCAATGCGCTGTAAATAAAACCTCACTGATAATACCACATTCCGCTCAGGGCTGCAGGATTCGCAGGGAAGGCAGGATCCTGCGTGGGTGCAGAGCGCCAGAGCCCGCTCGGTGCTGTGAAGGTCACAGCCCGAATCAGCTCTCCCTGTCCTGTCCTTCTTCATGTTGTAGTCTGTCTGTGGGTGAAGAGAGTGACATATTTATTACTTTTGGTGGCTTAATGGACTTCTTAGTTACCTGCATCTGGCCCAGAAGCACTGTATTGTTACTGACTTTTGTGTCAGGGCAGGGATTATGCAATGGAAAGACTCTAACTGATCAAACCAACCACTTAAGAGGCAGAAGGAGCTTGCAGGTGGGACTGGGCAGCTCCAAGCCGTCCTTCCCTTGGGCAGGGAAGCGAAGGCATGTGGCAGCTCAGCCTCACTGACCCGAACAGAGCTGGCCCTGGGCTCTCCTCACTCCTCGTGTCCCTCCCTGTGCCTCAGTTTCCCGGTGGCAAATCGAGGTGATGAGTTTTGGCGAAGCCTCGGGCTGCAGAAGAGAACTGAAGAGAGGATGGAGAAGGCTTTGCTGGGGGCGGGGGTCAACTTTCTCACCAGCCTCATCGGTTGGATGCAACATCAGAAAGTAATAATGAGAGAGCCGCGGGTGGAACTGCAGGACTCTCCAGGTCCCCTCTTCTTTTTGCCTCAGAATGAAATTGGTATTCAGCACGGCTGCTTGTCTAGACACCCAGCCTTGTGGAGAGATTCGCCGGGCTCCTTAGCTCGATGAAGTGACATACGTGTGATTATCATTTCAACCGGGGATATGCCTGCTCGTGCTAATACGAGCCTGCTGAATTACTCACACCTATTAGCAGTACCAGCGTCTGCAGGATGCTGTGTGATTGTGCTCCAGGCTGGGGCTCCAGCCGACTCACGGAACGGTCGTGGGATAAAAGCATCTTGGACCTTGAGTGGTAGAAAGCTCCGGAGGTTGTGCTGAGGCTGTGCACAGTAAGTTTGGTCTCTCCTTTTCAGTGCTCAGTGGGGTCCATGTCACCAGAAGGTGACTCTTCCGAGGCTGCTGATTTTCCAGCCCTCATTTCTGTGCAGGGGGAATAACAGGAAGGTGAATATGTGTTGAAACACCTGCCTGTGGCTCAGGAGACACCGGCTCGACCTCCAGTTCGTGCATGAGCTGAGCGGGAGCTGCTCAGGCTACTCAGGAAGGAATGGATTTCTTTTGGAGCGTTTTAAAATGGTTTGGGTGAGGTGATGGCCTCCAAACAGCGCTTGCTGTAGCGGGCTGGGCTCAGCTCTGTGCTGGTGGGGTCGCAATGGCAGCATTACGGGTCCCAGGCTGCTCGGCCCCCTTGTCATCGTCCCGGGTGGCCTGTGCATGTGCATTTACCTTCATCTCCAGCCTAGCAAGATGTGCTTCCCCCCAAGCCACGACTCGGAGCGATGGCAACCCACAGGCCGGTTTTGGAGGCAGCTCTGCCCTTGGTTTCCCAGCTCTTCTGAATGCTGACAGAGGAAGAAAAGCAGATTTGAGTGAGACTCCCAGCACTGGTTTTCCCAGCGGTAAAGGGTAACAGGGCTTGTCGCGTCTTGTGAAGCTCTTGCCGCATAAATGAAGGTGATTGTGGTCTGTATTTGGCCGCAGCTCGTGTTTCCGTGACCTGACCGTCCCTTCCCTGCCCTGTTTGGCTGCAGAACTGAGGATCCCAGCAGGACTGGCGCAGAGCATCTTCTCTAAGTGCTGCCATTTGCCATTGTGCTTGTTCATCCGCTTTTTCCCTGAATTCCCCCCGCCCTTACCTTCTCATCTATAACGCTAAATTTAGCCTTCCTTCTGCCACGACATAATTATACAATTTGCTGCCTTATGTAATGCGGAAGCGCTGGTGGAAAGGGGTTTCAGGTTGTTGCTGCTGTGGGATGTAAATACAAAACGCTATTGCTATGTAATCCTTTATCTCTGTGTGAAAACTTTTGAATACTGTGTTGACGCATTTCATGCTACAGATATTATAGAGAGTACGAGCCAGAGTCTTTTCTATTAGAAACTGGTATGCAGCTTTCGCTTTGGTGTTACCACACCGATAGGCAGGAGTTGAAAATGTGATTTCCCTGTACAAGTGGGCACTCATTGCAGCTTCTGGGTTCAACAGGGGCTGGGGCTTTTGTAAACAGGAGAGCTTGGGATCTGGGCTTTCAGCTCACCACAAATCCATGGAAATGACTCATTTCTCAGCTGTGTTTTTTCCCAGCTCTCTCCTGTGGGGTTCCCAGAGCCCCAAAGAACGGGGTCGTCTTTGGCAAGGAGTACACGGTGGGCACCAGAGCCGTGTACCAGTGCAACCAGGGCTTCCAGCTGCAGCGCGGGGAGCAGCCCAGCGCCGAGTGCCTGCGGGACGGGCAGTGGAGCAACGGCAACCAGCCCCCCCAGTGCACGGGTGAGTCTCTGCCGCCGGGGATTTTGGGCACCCCTTCAGTAGTGTCTTCCAGCTCTGGCACGGACAGCTTTGCCTTACCAGTGCAGTTTTTAGGACACCAGGTTTATGATGGTATATATTTATATGTACACTAGAGAGAGTGCAGAGGAGGGAACGGAGCTGGGGAAGGGGCTGGAGCACAAGTGTGATGGGAGCAGCTGAGGGAGCTGGGGGTTCAGCTGGAGAACAGGAGCTGAGGGGAGACCTTCTGATCTCTGAACTGCCTGAAAGGAGCTTGGAGCCAGGGGGGTCGGGCTCTGCTCCCCAGGAACAAGCGCCAGGAGCAGAGGAAACGGCCTCAAGTTGCACCAGGGGAGGTTGAGGTTGGATCTGGGAACAATTTCTTCCCCAAAGGGCTGTGGGGCATTGGAACAGGCTGCCCAGGGCAGTGCTGGAGTCACCATCCCTGGAGGGGTTTAAAAGGCATTTAGACGAGATTCTTAGGGACATGGTTTAGTGTTAGGTTAGGTTATGGTTGGACTCACTGATCCTGAGGGTCTCTTCCAACTGAAATGATTCTATGATTCTGTTCTATAATCCTGCATAACTTGATGTCCCCGCTCATGGTGTCTTGGCTTCCCACCTGCAAAACAGAGACTCTAATGCTGGCTCCCTTGTTAAAAAGCCAGCATGCTCGCTGAAATGATGTGCGCTGTAATTAATCACCTATTAATGTCTCTTTGTCCCATTTCTTTTCCCTGCCTCACCACATCTCGTTCTAGCTGTCACCTGTCCCGATATCAACAGCATCGCGGTTGAGCACGGCCGGTGGCGGCTGACCTACGAGATCCAGTACCACTACAACGCCCAGCTCATGCTCATCTGTGACCCCGGGTACTACTACACAGGCCAGCGGGTCATCAGGTGCCAGGCCAACGGCACGTGGAGCATCGGCGAACCCATGCCCACCTGTAAAAGTAAGAGCAGCAAAGCTCGGGAGCCATACCACGGGGTGTCTCACGGGGCATGGGGTCGCGGTTTCCATTTGATGGGTGTGCAAGCTCTGGTGTGCAAACACAGCGCAGCCCTGGTCGCTCTTGGCAGCGTCGGAGAGCGCGGCTGCAGAACTGCACCGGTAGAATTGAGTTTGGACGCAGGGAGAGGTCCTCTGTTGATCTGGTTCTTGGTTTAATCTAAACAGTTCTGCGAGAACTCGAGCACATCAGCTCATCTGTTGCTATCGGGCCCCTGCAGTTCAGCTGTCACGGGCACCAGATGCTCTGAAGTTTGCTTTTAAGAAAGAAAAAATTCTGCTTTAAAACCTAACCTCTTCCAATTTTATGCAAATGCCAAGTGTCACCTGTAAATCAAAAACACTCTTGGCAAACAAGCAGCTCGCTCAGTTATGACTGCTGTGCTTTGGATCTTTTCTTTTGTCAAAGGTAGAGGTTTTTTTCTCTCTAAGTGCAGACAGAGACAGAAAAATTTCTCCTTTGGAATGGCAGCTTTCCCTTCCCTCCTGCCTTTGTTTCTAGGGATGCAACTGCCAGCTCCAGTGACAGCTGTAGTTTTACCCCTGCTGGCTCTTCAGCCAGATCCAGGAGCACGAGCCTGACCTCATTTTATTTCTTCGGTGTTATTGTCACCTAAATTCAAATGACAAGATCTTGGCAATGCACTGAGGGCAGAAGCACCCAGCGTGAGGCTCTTCATTTCTCGCTGAGTGCAGAAGCTCCAGAGGGTTTGCAGATCTTCAGAGCAGATCAAATAAAGAGCTGAAGTTTGTGGCTGGGAGCTGCGATTGTGATGGGCTCCTGGGCAGGTTCCAGCTGCCCCCTGCAAACCCAGCTTGGGGCTGGGGTCCTCTGGGCTCTGACCGCTCCTCAGCGCTGTCCTGGGAGCCACCGGCTGAGAAGAAGCTGGGTGTCACTTTCTGATTGGAAATCTTGTGCCGTTTTGTGGCTTTTCTGGAAGTCAGGATTCCCGGCTGTATCTTGCAGTGATTTAATAATAGGAATATTCCCATGTTAAAAGCTTCCTGTGTGAAAAACTTCCATAGTTTCTTCTTAACCATTCTTATCTTTAGTGCTTCCCTCGCATCCTGTAGCATTAATATTAATAGCACTTATATTTGTCACCTCGTGTAACACGACTGTGAGTCGTTGTTGTTATTAACTATTTAAGAATCTTTCCTGCTCGTTTCTGATTGACATCATGGAATAGTCTGTGTTGAAGGGACCTTCCCAGCTCCCCCAGTGCCCCCCCCGCCATCACAGGGACATCTTCAGCAGCTCAGGTTGCTCAGAGCCCCGTCCAGCCTGGCCTGGGATGTCTCCAGGGATGGTTCAGCCACCACCTCTCTGGGAACCTGGGCCAGGCTCTCACCACCCTCAGGGCCAACAGTTCCTTCAATAACAACTTGCAGTGCTGAGCGCCACTGAGTGCATTTCTTTACAAAAAACGCATCTCCTGCCTCTTCTCACTCACCGTGCTTTGGGATCTCTTTAGTTATCTCCTGCGGAGACCTGCCGACTCCACCCAACGGGAACAAGATCGGCACGCTGACCAGCTACGGGGCCACTGCCATCTTCTCCTGCAACACCGGCTACACGCTGGTCGGCTCGCGAGTGCGGGAGTGCATGGCCAACGGGCTCTGGAGCGGGGCAGAAGTGCGGTGTCTGGGTAGGTGTTCGTGGGGAAAGAGTCCTGGTTGTGTTTTGGGAGGGAACGTGGCTTTGAGGTGGTGAATCAAGACAGAACCCAAGCGAGGACTCAGCGCTGCTGAAGCCGTAGGGTTTTAAGCAGATATAAAAAAGAAGCAGACGTTGATTCCTTGCTGCTCGGTGGATGTGAGGTGTTTGGAGATTGCAGAGAAGGGCTTTAAAAATGATGTGTTGTTTTCACTGCTGCTTTGGCTTTATAAATTTACAACCGCGGAGGCTCGAGTTGAGATCCACCCGGAGAGCCGGGGTGCTGTGCCGTGCTGGCGGTGACTCTCCTGTGTCCCCCCCGCAGCCGGACACTGCGGCGTGCCCAGCCCCATCGTCAACGGGCAGATCAACGGCGAGAACTACAACTACCGCGGCAGCGTGGTGTACCAGTGCAGCCCCGGCTTCCGCCTCATCGGCATGTCGGTGCGGATCTGCCAGCAGGACCACCGCTGGTCCGGGAAGACGCCTGTCTGTGTGCGTAAGTACTGCTGTCAGATTCCTTCAGCCCCGGCGACGGTCGGAGCACGAGAGCACACGTAGAGACCCTTGTGCAGGGTTTGCACGCCCAGGCTGCGCACGGTTCCTTCACAGGAGCGGCCACGCTGCAGTTCTGGCTGCTTTGCTTCTTCGCTCTGTTTTTTAAATTCCGCTTTTCTTCGGTGTTTGTCGTACACTGAATTGAAGGGCTGGTTTCTGAGGAGATCCCCCTTGATCCATGCGGGGAGGCTGAAGGCAGATGTAGCCCCCCAGGCACACCGCAGTTGTCATCATCATTGAGCCCCATCCTCTCTGCCAGAGCAAAGTCAGTGTCGCTCCTCCTCTGATCCACATTTACAAGTCACCTTGTACAACCTGCTCATTTATCTTTCCAGTAAATAAGCTAATTAAGTAAGTCTCCAGAACTCCAAGGCGTTAAAAGTTCAAGTGTTTTCTTATCAGTGGTCAGTGCAACCTGTGTATTTCGTATCACAATTCTCCAGTTGTTTGCTTCTCATCTGGTTTAGAGCTTTATGGGCTGAGGCACAATAATAACAGCAAGATATCAATGAATATGCAGACTCCAGCCTAAAAATAAGAAACAGACTTAAGTTGTCAAGGTTAGCAGTGACTCCAAAAGTTGGAGGATGTCTAGGATTCTGCATGAGCTTTTTAGGAAAAGAATTATTGGGAAGTCTTTGGGTTCTGTAGGGAGGTTTGAATTACGCTCGTGCCTGAGGATGCTCTGTTGAATAAGTTTTAATTCACTTTTACCTGCCAAGTGTATACATACTAACCTTGGACCAGGAAATCATATTGATAGAGGTCCTCCTGCTGACAGGCGGATTTATGGAAACACAGGATTTTCCAAACACCCATTTTCGTGGATCCTTTTACTTCTTTCAGGAGAGACCGAAGCCCGTTAGAACAAAGCAGATGAACATCGCTCGTCTGTGTCTGTCTCTGCTGACAGAACCAGTCCAGGGCTGGTTCCCACCCCGTGCCTTTGGCTCTTTGTGCCTCTGGCACCCGCAAGCGCACCGAGCTTTTGTGCAGAGATCCGTAAAGGTGTCTCATGTGCTCAAGTTGGCCTTGAAGTTATTACACTACATTAGGCCTTATGGATACCATAAATTTGGTGTCGTTAAAGCAGAGCACTGTTGGGCTCTGAAATGAGGTGCCTTGAGGCTTTATTGCTTCTGAAGGATCTCAGGGCACTGCGTGTGTTAGCACGTTATAATTTCCTATTGTCGTGATATTTTCTCTTTAAACCTGCTACACTTGCTTCCTCTGTGTTAACGGGTCTTTTTGATCCCTGCCAACTGCAGGGAGCCTTTTTTTTCTGGGGCAGAATCCATCATCTGCTTCAAAACATGTATAATCATATTCAGAAGTACCTCAGAGAATCTGACATCTGCTTCCCGCAGCACTGAAAGGCGATCGTGCTTCGTATTTTTCAGACCCGTACCTGTCACCAGCTTGCATAAGGAATAAATTCCCATCCCTATGGTCCGGTCCAGCCCTGGCAGTCAAACGTGTTATGGATCTTTTGTGGGAGTTTTGTCTTCCCTTCTGGCTCTGGCAGCCATACAGCGAAACTGCTAGGCTTTTACTGATGGACCGTTACCCTGTTTCAGCGTGACAATAATCAATACTGCTTTGTCCTCAGCTGTCGGGAAGATGTCGCGTTCCTTAAGCAGCCAAAAATATCTGTATGGCACATCCTGCCATTTCTTTGGTGCTGTGGAACTGGCTGCTCTGCTCCAGACAAAGGTCTCCAGGCTTTGCTGTATCCTCCACACATCACCCACCTCTGCTGAGAGCAGCCCAGGCTAAAGCACTTTGAATTTCAGTATTTTCTCTGCCTTTTCCTCTGCACCTTCCCTGGGCACTATGGGATCCTTTAGCCCTTTACCTCAGTGCTGGCCAAACCCAACATCAGCCACAGGAATAAGAACTACACAAAAATCCTCATTTCAGGGATGTAGAAATAAAGATTTTCCCCTGAAGTTTTTCAAACTTAAAGCAGGAAGATTTAAGCTTTCTAGGCCATATGCTAGAAACCTGATTTTTCTGATATTTTTCCTCTCTTTTAACTGTCCCTCCAGGTGTAACTTTATACTGCGGTGAGCATAGATCTGACTTACACCAGGGAGAGGGAGGAAAACATCAGGTTTCATGACTGTGTGTGTGATGCCCAGGGTAATGTAAGGCAATAGATTAATAGCAGTAGCTGGGATTTTTGAAGAGGAGCTCTAGGGATTTACAGCATAAGTCAGTAGGATGCTGGTACTCAGCTGCTTGGAGAGACGTTCAGAGAATTTCGTATGCCAGTAAAATGAACAAAGGTACCGTGCTCGCAACGTGATTCAGTATTTCAACAGTGCCAGCCACAAGTCTTTGAAGTCGCTATGGGTTTCAGGGTTGATGTGGGGGGAACTTTTTCCAATGGATATTCCATTTTTTTTCCAGGCAAATAAAAGGTAACATCTCCGATTTCTAATTGCAGCCATCACGTGCGGCCACCCCGGCAACCCCGCCCACGGCCTGACCCAGGGGACTCAGTTCAACCTCAACGACGTGGCCAAGTTCACGTGCAGCACCGGGTACCGCCTGGAAGGAGCGTCCCAGTCGCAGTGCTTGGCCAACGGCCAGTGGAGCAGCACCCTGCCCGTCTGCCGCGGTGAGTCCTGCGGGAACACGGGCTGTGCTTAACCTATTGGTTACTCCGGTTCCTAAAAATCCAGCTTGACGCTGTCGTGAATTCGTGTCGCCAAACCTTGCGGTTCCTCTGAGTGGTGTCGGAACACCAAGGGCTGTGTAAAGCTCATGCAACAAACTTGATTTTCCCTTGGGCTTCGCTTAAAGCTGTTAATGGACACTGCCCAGCCCTGCACCCTCCAAGACATTGAAATATGTGTTGTAAGTGGGGAGGACATGAGAAAATCTCAGGCCAGACCCTTAGCAGAGGTGACCCTAGACCAGTTTGCTCAAAGCAAATGCTGTAGTTGTTATGCAGAGCCCTTTCTCCATCCAGGCTGCCCTGCTTCCACTGTATGAGCATTCAAATTTGCTTATCAAATTCCCTCCCCTCCCTGCACTCCCTTCCTCTGTATTCCCTTAATTCCGGTATCTCTGTCGATACTGCATTGGTCAAGAAATCACTTTATTCTCAACTGGCTGATACATTCCCGGTTTGGGGCTAGAGAGGAAGGCTTTGCTGCTGACCCTTGCATGGCAGTGCAAAAGAAAAATATCTTTAATTGTGAAATATGCAATTTTTTCCCCTTTCCCCACTCATTTTTGGGGAATCCTTTGTTCTTTGTTACACCCTTTGTTTTGTATTTTTTGTTGTTGTTGTTTGTTTGCAGTTGTAAACTGTACTGACCCCGGGCACCTGGAAAACAGCATCCGACAAGTGCAGCCGAGTGGTCCTCACAGATTCAGCTTTGGAACAACTGTGTCGTATCAGTGCAGCCATGGATATTACTTATTGGGTACACATGTCCTTACCTGTCAGGGGGATGGCACTTGGGACCGTGCCCTCCCACAGTGTCTTTGTAAGTTCTTCAGAATAATACCCATCCACCGCAGGTCTCCATCCCATGTGGTTCTCTGTCGCTTAGCGGAATGGTCACGTAAAAAAATCGGGATCCAAAGCCTTTTGTTAATCCATGGGAGTCATTCCATCGGTTTCACCGTCCTCAGAAGGAAAATATGTGCTCTGAGGAGAGAAAACCTGTTGGGCAGGGGTGGTTTTCCTGTGCAGGGGAAAGCAGCTCCCGCTGGGTTTTACTGGGTCTGTGCAGCTCCAGCAAAAGTCTGGCAGGTGGAGAAGGGCAGCAGAACTTCTGCAACACGGATCTTTGTAACAAGGAGCGTACAATTAGCCTGACTGCAGACACAGCGTATTTAGCACCGCTGGGTTTCATACACCCACTCATCCCCACGGCTTTGGGGGAGAGAACCGATTGCAATGGCGAAATAAATAAACGCAGCCTTTATTCTGCTGCAGCAGGGGAATTTGCTTCCTGCCCCTTTTTTACAGCATCCTGGCCCTTCGCCATTGTGGTTTGCAGAGGGAACTGGGAGGTTCTGGCTGATGCTTCAGTCTAAGGAGCGTTTCCAGTAGCGCAGAAGGACGCGAAATACTCCTGGTGGTCTCGCGCTGCAGCAGCAATACCGAGTCCAGGAGATGTCCGTGTGCTGCGTGAAAGATGCCAGTGGTGCTGTCCCTGTCTTAAACGGGGAAAACCATAGTCCAGGGTGTGTTGGAGCTGACGCAGGGCTGCCCAGGGTGGCAGAGGCAGGAGCAGAGCAACCCCAGCCCAGCCAGAGCGTCCCATTGGAGACTAAAGCAGCTGCCAGCTCATTACCTGGCATAACGAATCACCCAAGCAGTCAGAAATGGAGCTCCTTGAGTTCAGCTTTAGCTGTTCCAAAGCCATGATTGTATCTTTTTTTTTCTCTTGTGTTATCCTTCGACACCGGGTCATACGCGGTTGATTTTGGCACATTTTCCTTTCCTTTTGTTAGCAGCATGCCACCTTGTCGCGTTTGCAGCACCCTGCACAGGCCATGGGGATTTGAGAAGTGATAACCACGTGTTACCGCAGCCTCAGGGGCTCCGGGAGGGTTGGTACCTCTTAAAACCTGGGAGCCTCTCGGGCTCCCTCAGTCCACAGCTTTGCAGCTCAGCCAAAGGGATCTCCTTCCTTAAAACGTTGAGCATCCATTGACTTGGGCACTCCCAAAACTTTGGAAACTCAGGTCAGTTTTACAACTGGTTGTCTGGATTTGTGGGCTTAATAGCTTAAAGCAAAAATAGTAAGAGATTTATTGCACGTCTTTGTTTTCTGTGTTTTCTGAAGATCATACCAGTGCTGCAACCCATAGCTCTTTAAGGCGTTTATAACTGGGTACCTGAAACTCCTAGGCACTTCCTAAAACATAAATTAAGAGGGTTGATCCCAAAGAAGCTTCGCTTGCAAATGTCTCCTGCCTGTTTCTGAGGAGGGAATAAACCAGAGCTGATCCCCTTTGAGGGGTGGGAGAGCGAGTCCAATAAGTAAAGTACACAGGAGCAGAGCCTAGCGCATCAGAAGAAACAGTCTTCACACTGTGCACGTAAATCCTTTAAAAACCTCAATACCGCCACAGGTTTTAAGCTTAGCTGAGGCTGCTGGAGTATCTGTTATTAAATTGTTAGTTACAGTGTGAGTTTAAGCGTTAGCTATCAAACCCATTTCTTTGCAAAGCGTCCTTGGTTTTAGTCACAGCTCTGCACCAGAATATTTCAACGCCCACATGCCCAACATACGCGTGCTCTCCTTTTTATTGAAGCATACATCATGTTTTCCACCTAATGCCAGTATTGGTATTTTTAGACCCTAGCGGAGGGAGAGAAGATATCCGTTACGGACATTTTCCTTCAGAAACCGAGTGCTGCATGGTCTTTACGCCGAGCATCCCCATCCAAACCTGTCTAATAGTCCCCAGATCTGTCAGAGTATTTGTCAACAGCCTCCTTGTCTTGGCTCCCATTGCTAAGCTAAAGTAAACCTATTAATTATTGTTAGCGGTGGTTTCTTACTAGCAACGGTCGAGGGAGCAGCGCTCGGAATCTGCCAGGGTGATGTGCTCAGGTGTGACACAGCATCGATCGCCGCTCCGTGTCGCAGGACCTGGCGGGTGAGGCTGTGCACGGCAATATTCCTGTTTGAGAAGGGCTGAGATTTCCAAGGAACCTGCAAAATGCCTGTCAGCGTCAAGACTGGGCATTTATGCACAAACCCTTGGCAGCTTTTACAGGACGAGCTCGTGTCCCCCGAAAGGAGACCGGCGCAAGGTCTGCTGTGCCACACCGGCCCCGTGGCGTGAGCCACCGAGCGTCTGGTGGCCTCTGGGGCACACGAGGGGGGTTTAAGCTGCCAAGAGCCCTTGCAGCGACCTCAAACACGGTGTACTTTGCTCTTTACCTGCTGCATCTGCCTTCGAACGAGCATCACGAGCCGTTCCCTCGCGGTTGAACTGGTGTGTCTCTCTCTTGCAGTGGTGTCCTGCGGCCACCCCGGCTCCCCGCCCCACGCGCAGATCTCGGGTGACAAATACACCGTGGGCTCCGTGGTGCGGTACAGCTGCCTGGGGAAGCGCGCTCTGGTCGGCAACGCCACTCGCATGTGCCAGCTGGACGGGCGCTGGAGCGGGTCCCTGCCGCACTGCTCAGGTGAGGTGCCCTTCGGGAAGGAGGGGACAGGCCAGTCCCGTCCTCTGCCGCTTATGTCCCACGAGGTGACAGCCTGATGTGCTTTGAGCTGGAGAAATACACAGGCCGTATTGCGGAAGGTTCTGAAAATCACTGCTGTCCAGTCCCCTGCAACTTGGATGATAAGCGCTGGCAGAGAGTGAACCACTCGCCTTGCAAGACGAGAAATAAATCACTGCAGCAAATGGTGGCGGTAGGAGGTGTGCTGCAGCCTGCTGCTTTACAGGTTTCTCCATGCAGGGTCTGTACAGGATGAACGTGTCTTACGCAAAATCAGGTCTTTGCATCCTGGACTGCAGCATCTGACCCTCTTTGTCGTGCATTCCAACAAAAGAAGCCCATGTGGCCCCTTTCCAGGGCCTGACATCTGCTGTTGTGGCACCACAGCGGTCCCAGGTCTGCACAAGGCAAGTGGAAGCTGGTACAATGAGTTTCCACATCATCAGCATCTCCGCTGAGAGCCGTTTGGCAACAGAAGTCCATCCCCGCTCCCATGCCAGAGCGAGGAAGGTTTTACACAGAAAACATCCTGATAAGCAAAAAAAAGTCCCTGATGAGGTGGACTTGGGTCGGAGTGCTGGGGAGTGCAATGGGATGCGCTTGCCAAGCCTCCCGGAATCAGGGTGCTGGGGACCCAGCTCATGGAAGGAAGGGTGCCGGGTGGCTGCAGGATGCTGTGCAAGCTGTCCCCATGCCGTTCTCTCACGTGTTCCTCAGAGAGCACAGAGACAGACAAAAGAAAAACTTAGCTGGAGCAAAGCATGTGGGACAAGTGTTAATTTTTAATTATGCCACTTAGATTTAGCGGCTCCACTTGACCAAGTTTAACCTCCTCTTTGCAAGGGGAAGAGGAAGGAGGCAGAGTCATCCTCGTATTCAGAAGCAATATCTACAGAGTTCTTGATCTGTAGCTGCTCGGAAGGGTTTTCTGCTCTAGTTCGTGCCTTTTCCCCATGTGCTTTTCACTGTCTCTCCTGTCATCTTTGCGGGTGGATATTTGGAAACGTTCAGTGCTAGTTCCTGCTGACATCTGTTGTGTGTGCTTTTTCTGAATGGCTTCATGGAGGCAGCTTTGGCCCAAGGCCCATGGCGTTTGACAGGTCCTTTCTGAGTGCCCAGTGCCTCAGAACCATCATCTCTACCCAGGGGCTTGGGGAAAGGCAGAAAATACCTGCAGCCTGACAACAGCTTTTGCCAGATGAAACAAAAGACTTCGATAATAAGTCATTATGTGAAAGCAACTGCCAAACCTGGAGCGTTCTCCCCCCTTCTCTTTACAAGCAAGTACGTTCCCCAGATGATGAATATGCTCGTTATGTTTTATATTACACATAACACTGTAAAGGCTGTACCTGCAGCAACACACAGAAGGCCCAGGAACTTCATTGCTAGTAGCAGGAGTGAAATAGTCTTTCCTGGCTTGGGGGTGGATGTGTTTACTCCGACCGTTAGCAGAGGAAGCCAGGAGCAGGCAGCCCCGGTGTGAGGCTGTGTCGGGCATGAGGAGGTGGCGTTTCTCCAGAGAAGCCCTGTGAGGCATCTGCTCCCCCCTCCTGTCCCCAAACTTAGAGCCGGCAGCTCCGAGCGTTCGCAGCTTGTGCGAGCGGATGTTTCTCAGCTGGATCCCTCCCGCTTCTCTGCTCCAAACCCAGCAGCTTCTCGTTCTGCAGATACAATGGGGCGGCGCTGAGGTGGCTCGGAGCACGTCGTAATTTCTGCTCGGAGGGGAAACCATCCCTGTGACTGCTGCTGGCAGCAGAGCCGCTGTCTGCCCGAGCAGCTGCCGTGGAAAGCGGCTGCAGCTGGGCTCCATCTTGACATTCACGAGTTATGTTCTGCCACCAGCTTAAAACCAGTGGGCTCCTGGAGCCTGGGAACGTTTCATCTGGAATTTCACCGCTCTGCTGGGAGCCGGAGTTAAATTGAGTGAGCCACACGATCCAGATCCATGTGCTGGCCCTCTGAACGCGTGCGGTTGAGAGAATAGAAGGACCAAACCCCATGACTTTTGCTTACTGTGCTGATTTTGTGCTCTTTTCTTACCAGGAGGCAGCCAGGGCGTGTGTGGTGACCCGGGGATCCCGTCTCACGGCATTGGGCTGGGAGATGACTTTGGCGTGGGCAGCGTGGTGCGGTTCAGCTGCGAGCCCGGTTACCTGCTCCGGGGCTCGTCCGAGAGGACCTGCCAAGCCAACGGCTCCTGGAGCGGCACCCAGCCGGAATGCGAAGGTATTTTTCCAGCCCCGCATCTCACCAAGCTGCTGAGGTGTCCCCGGAGTGACAGCAGCAGGGACGGCCGCCCAGCCAGCCCGTCCCCTCTGGTTTAGTTGCCAGGGCCGGTCTGGCGCTGCGAGAAATCAATACCCTCGTTCAGTGCTTCCTCCAAGCATTGTGTGTATGTCAAGGAGCCTCAATTCTCCCCTTCCAGACATCCGCAGGTCACATCTCACAGGAGGATTTTTCAGTGCTAGAGGATGAGTGTCGCCTTTTTGCGAGACTGTCGCACACATTCCCTGGGGTGAATTTCTCTTAATCTGCGTCACATACCCAGCTGGGTGATCAGAAATGCCCCGTTTTGGTGTAAGATCTGTGGGTACTGCTGGCTAATTCATTGTTGCTTTGTTGAGGAAATTCAGCAGAACAAGGAATGTCAGTAGCTTCAAACCTCTGTTATAGCTGGAACTGGCACATGCAAGAGTCATTTACATTAAGCAGAAACGCAAAATGCAAATTACAATCCAGTTAGCATATTTTCGTATTTGAAAACCCAAACCCCCTTATTTTTCTATTTGAAGGAATCAAGTAAGACCCTATAATCCAATCTAATAAACCCCCATCCGGATTCTCTGAGCTGTGCTGCTCACTGCTACTGTTTTATAAAAGTGTTTAAAATTCAATTGGGGAAAGAACAAAAGCCAAAACGAGGCAGGATACCAAATGCAAGGAGACCTGGGCAAGTGCCTCTCTCCAGCTGATTTGAAAGCCAAAAGCTTAGAGAGAGTTTGTAAATGAATTGGAAATTTATTCCAAATTGATGGAGCTCTTGATTGAAAAGACACTGAATCATGTTATTAATACACTCAGGTCTCGGGTTTTTTTCATTCCCTGTTTTTTTCTTTCAGTGGAAAGCCTCTGTTCATTAATCTCAGGATAAATAACCCATCAGGTTCCAGAGGCACCAAAATATGGATCCCTGGCAGAGGTGTTTTTTTTTCTCGTAGTTTATGAATAATAATAACATTATGCCTATAATGTAGTCATTTAATGTTAAGTGCTGACTGGCCGATATAGGAAGGTAATTTGCAGTGATGAGCAGCGTGCTGTGTCTCTGTCATTTGTATTCGCAGCGAGTTGCGAGCGCTACAAGGCGTTCTTCTGCCTGCGCTTTGTTGTGCTCAGCTCTGGAACGGGTATTTATAGGAGACGGGGGGAGAGATTAATTTGGGGCTTGGATTCAGGGCAAGACAAGGGCTGAGTGCCCAGGCAGGGGGGTTGAAGGAGGAACCTCCATCCACATCAGTGCATGTGCCTGTGGGGTTTCCAGGGTCTTTGGGATTTATACCCTGTTCAAAAACCAGGGCCAAAACCAGTTTTCTTTGGGGGCCTGATTCATTTTATGTCTCTCACTGAAGTCCATGGGAATTATTTACCCACCTACTGCTCACTTGCATGATTAGATTCTATTTATATTTAAATTATGATTTTAAAAGTTCAAACCTTTCATCCTTACATTTATGGCTTCTTTTATATGCAGCCTATCCAGGTCACAGCCGATGCGTGCTGCAATTAAACCATTTCCATGAGTCTCCCTGTAGTCACAAAAGTAATATCTGTATGTTTGGCCACATGCACAGGTGGAGGAGGCTGGGCAGGAGAGAACAGCTGATGTATGGGCAGGCAGTGAAATAGTAATTTAGAGCTTTTTCTGAGTTGATAGAATCTGACTTTTATCCCAGCATCTCCTGGAAGTGACACCGTGTATCACAGAGACGTTGGCTGCATGAGAAATGGGTAACGAGAGAGCACCTCGCATGATTCCAGTGCCACGCAGAGTTCTGTGCACGCAGTCCAGAGTGGTTATTAGTTTCCTCCTGTCAAACAGATATGTCTCCAACAAGCTCATATATTAACCGGCTGTCAGCAAACTAAGCAACAAGGCAGAGGAAGATTCCTCTCCTTGCGCTGGTGGCCTGTGCTCATTGCTTTCCTGCCGGGGCCTGGAGCTGCGCTTCCCCGCCGAGAATGGCTGCAATATTCATAGAATTGTAGAATACCAGGTTGGAAGGGACCACAGGGATCATCTGGTCCAACTTTTCTTGGCAAAATGCACGATTTAGACCATGTGTGTGTGCTGGGGAGGAGCCCAGGGCAGGGCCGGCTCACCCTGTGCGTGCACAGACTGATGCTCTTGCGGAGGTTGTGGCACGTTGCTGCAGGGGTGGGAGCCAGGAGTTTGTGGGTTAAGCCTTTCCTTGATTCATGCGATTTTCTTTCATCTCCTGTAATTTCAGAGTAAATGAGGGCGGGATGCAATTATTGCAGGTGCTCATTTTGTCGTGACAGGGCTTCGTGCACCACCGTTCGCTCTGGTGCCCTTTTATTGCTGTGGTGCTGAGGTACTTGAGACATTAAGCTTGGTCACTGACAAACCTCTAATTGTATTCCCCCCATGTTCTCCGTACCAGGGCTGCTGCTCGCGGCCTTGGGACGTGCTGCCCCTGCTCCAAGCTGGGGACTGGTATTTGGATCTTGTGATTGATTCTCCTCGGAACAGCCTGTTCTCTCGGAGCTGATCCAGGGGCTTTGCAGCTAATCTTACTTTTATTGAGAACAGCCAACTGCAGGATGAAAGCCTTGGTTTTTGGGTTTCGGGGGTTATTTGTTGCTGTTTGGTTTTTGTTTTTTTTTAACTTTGCCGTTTTGCTTTCTAGTTATATCCTGCGGAAACCCCGGAACCCCCAGCAATGCGAGGGTTCTATTTAACGACGGCTTGGTTTTCTCCAGTTCCATCATCTATCAGTGCCGGGAAGGCTATTACTCCACAGGAGTGCTGAGCAGGCACTGCACAGTGAACGGGACGTGGACTGGGACCAGTCCGGAGTGCACAGGTGAGCACTGGGGTGGATTCCTGGAAGAGGAGGCTCTGGGGACGGGTTGTCGGGTTCGTTGGATGCTCGCTGTGGACGTGCGCACACACACGTGCCGCGCTGAGAAACTCAGCTAAACTGTTTGGTGACAGCAGCAGCCGCTCAGCCCGCGATCTCTGCGGGTACCTAATGGAAAACTCTTGCTTTGGGTTTGTTATTTTCCAGTTGGATGAAGGCAGCTCTGTAATAACTTTTGTGAGGAGATGTCAGGCGACCTCAAGGGTTCTCCGGGGCTGTGAACGTGAGCGTTCGTGGCTCCAGAGCCCGTGGTGGAGCTGGTGTGTTTCCTGCAGCAGGAACGGGGGCGACGGCAAACGTGGGCTTGCACAAGAGACAGTAAATAGGGCAAAGAGAGGAGACAGTGCCATGGGCAGTCTTCTATCTAGCCCAGATTTTTTTACCCAGGTTTTCTTTAATGTTTAATGTGTGTTAATACTTTTTCTTGCAAGGTCTTAATGTGCTGTTAAGACCACTGCTCAGTCCACTGAGCAGAAGCAAAGTTTTCTCAGTGTGCTGTCGCCCTCCTGCTCCATAGCTAGTCCTGCTCTCCAGATCCTCTGTGCTACAAGTACCACCTTCAGTGGATTAGATCCCGCTTTGAAAAACGCTCAGGACCATCAGGTTTCTAGTTACTGCAGCTCCAGAAGCGTGAGACGAGGGACGGTCACCCAGAAACGCTTCTTTCTTTTTCTTTGGCAGTGATCAACTGTGGTGACCCCGGTGTGCCGGCCAACGGCATCAGGCTGGGCAGTGATTTTACCTACAACAAAACCGTGGTGTTCCAGTGCACGCCGGGGTACATGATGGAGTCAGACCGGGCGTCTTCTCTAACCTGCACGAAAGACCGAACCTGGAACGGCACCAAACCTGCCTGCAAGGGTAAGGCTGGTTGCTGTGAATACCGGAGGATGTAGGTTTTCAATGCCACCAACTTTGTATAACCTGTGACAAGGTGATAGGCAGCACCTGCTGCATGGCGCCTGCAGCCCAGCTGGGACTTTCTCGGTCCTATCATTCAATCTGTCCCCTGTGTTTATGGCACTTATGCGATTTTATCAACAGAGCATGAACACCGTGCTATCCTTAGGTCTATCAATCATCACAATATGTCTGGGAGGGAGGTGATCGCTATTATCCGTGTAGTAGAAAAGGAAGAGTGAAGCACTGGGAGTTAAGTGACTTACTCTTCACAAAAACCCAGATCAAACTCAAATGAAATATTGTGTTTTGCAAGCACGTACTTTTTGGCATCATCTCGAAGTCTGAAAAATGTTTCCTCCAACTCCTTTCATTATTTCTCAGTTCCGAGATTGCCTGTGTCGTTCAGAGATAGGAAAGGGAAATAATAAAGCAGTTGCAGGACAGGCTGGATCTCTACTGTGAATGTTTTACTGGCCCACCAAGTGCAGATAAGGCCTGTAGCAGCATCTGTGTACTCCTTCAGCAATCTGGAAAATTCACCTGTCATGATTCCGATATAAATGCAGACCACATAGAAACCTCCAAATACACTCCAGTTCCTTCAGAGGCTGTAAAGAGCAGTTCTTACCCTCCTTTTTCATTCTCTCTGCTGAGCTAACGTTGCAGGAATAATACAGAATGCAGCCAGAGTCTCATTTGGAGGCCAGGCTGATTTGCATCTTTCCCAGTGCTCCTCTGAGCTGAAAAGCAAAGCGCTGCAAAAATGTCATATTAAAACACCCTGGAGTAGATGAAATACGGACTGGTGGTTGATTCAACTGCTAATCTGAAACTCAGCCAGGTTGTCCAAAATGTGTGAATCTTTCAGGGAATCTGAGATGAGTTTTCACACTAAGTCAGGCTGGATTCTTACCTTCGGCTGGAAATGAACACTGACTCAGAAATCTGACTTGGAGATTTGGGATTTGGTTAACTCCAGACTTCAAAGTAAAATCCTGGGGTTTACGACTGCGCACACACAGCTGGAAAAGTTTGTACAGCCCCCTGCTAGGCCAGTCCCAGGAGCAGAGTATCGCTTTGATCCTGCACAGGTTTGCTTCTTAACGGAAATAACTACGCGGAGAAGTTACGAGACCTGAGCGCGCTTGTGTTTTTCTTCCAGCCATCCTCTGTAAACCCCCCCAGGCCATCCCCAACGGGAAGGTCGTG
The DNA here is from genome assembly GCA_013399365.1 of Pampusana beccarii. Taxonomy (NCBI): domain Eukaryota; kingdom Metazoa; phylum Chordata; class Aves; order Columbiformes; family Columbidae; genus Pampusana; species Pampusana beccarii. Next base: position 2,279,125 of record VWYH01007286.1, read on the forward strand.
GGCTCGGACTTCAGCTGGGGCTCCAGCGTGAGCTACGCCTGCCTGGAGGGCTACCAGCTCTCGCTGCCTGCCGTGCTGACCTGCGAGGGCAACGGCTCCTGGAGCGGGGACATCCCCCAGTGCTTCCGTGAGTAGCAGCCGGCTGCGTGTTCAAGCATGAATTGGGTGGAGGGCTGTGCTTGAAACCCGGTTCTTCGATGCTCTGACTCCAGCGTCTCTGGTCTCCATGTAGCTGATTTTAGTGTCGACTCTGCCTTGCTTGGTAGTATCATAGGGGGTATGGATGGACCGTTCTCAGTTAAGTTAAATACTTGGTTAGAAGTGTAGAATAATTTGGATGGGAAAGGAGCTTCCCAGCTCCCCCAGTGCCCCCCCTGCCATGACAGGGACATCTTCAGCAGCTCAGGTTGCTCAGAGCCCCGTCCAGCCTGGCCTGGGATGTCTCCAGGGATGGTTCATCCACCACCTCTCTGGGAACCTGGGCCAGGCTTTCACCACCCTCAGGGCCAACAATTTAATCCTCATGTCCAGCCTGAATCTCCCTCCTTTAGTTTAAAACCATCACCACTTGTCCTGTGTCTGTAACAAGGAGGCAGTGGTGGCAGTGGGGACGCAGTCAGTCACTCCACCTCTTGTAACGGTGACGAGAGGTCACATTTGCAACCAGTCTGAAGTTCTTACACGTTCCTGTCCACTGAGCATATTTACAATGAGCTGTTTGTCCATGTGTCTCCTCAGCAACCGAGTCTTCTGCAATCAGGACTCTCAAAACTGCCAAAGGCTGCAGAAAAAAACCCTTTGGCAAAGGGCATGGTGTTGTTGCAGCAGAAGTTTGGAATGTTTTGTGAAGGCAAAGCTTTGGCTGGGTGGAAACCTGCGTGCTTGATACAATAGCTAATGCAAAAAAATTAGTTAAATGTCTCATAATGATAAAGGCAGCTTGGAGTTGCTTTTCTTGGCTGAATGGCTGGCAGCTGCACAATAGCCATTTTCATATTAAATCATACAAAGCCCTCACTCTGTTCCTTGCACCTTTCCCTGGATCTTGTATAATTAATGGGCTTTCTGTGTGACATGGAACCGTATAGCAATTTGACATCGTGCAATTAGAGATACATTTTAAAACTAAGCATGCTGTTAGGGAAAAAAAAAAAAAAAAGGTGGGGGAGAAGGTGGAAGTTAATTAACAGCAATTGACAAAAAGAGAGGATTAGAAGGAAAGTAGCCAGCAACTCCTTCTGCCACTGCCAGTTCCCCAGTCAATCAGAGTTTGATGGCAGGGCGTGGTGAGGTTTGGGGTGTTAACAGACCCATTTTTTAGCTTATTATCGTTGCTCTTGGGGAGGCTGATGGTGATCCGCGTGTCTCTGTGCCCGTTGCAGCTGTGTTCTGCGGAGACCCGGGCATCCCCGCGCAGGGCAGGAGGGAGGACCGAGGCTTCACGTACCGCTCGTCCGTCTCCTTCTCCTGCCTGGCCCCGCTGGTGCTGGTGGGATCCGCCCGCAGGTTCTGCCAGTCGGACGGGACGTGGAGCGGGACCCAGCCCAGCTGCATCGGTGAGGGGACGCTCCTCTGTCTCAGCGAAGAACTCGGGGTTCTCACCTTGCTTTTCCGTTTGTAACAAAGTCGTTTTTCTTTTCTGGGTTTGCAGAAATTAGCGCTTTTCCCTGAAAATTAGAATTGTATAGAGATGATGCTTTTGTAGGAATAACAACCCCTGGAACTCTGAAGGTGCTGTAGACGGCGATCAGAACCCTACCGATGGCTTTGCCTAGCTGTAGTGTTGGGATTCAGGCTGAAATTTCCACACCTTCCTCAGGTGCCCATTTTCTGGGGCTACCAGAACCCTTTGAAACCTCTCGGAGGTGTATAATCATAATTAGTCACAGCATTCTTCGCCTGTTTAAAACTCGGGCTGTGTTCTTGAAGTCTAGGGCTCCCATGGTGATAAACTGCACGGGCTGTGTGCTGTTACCTTAACTGTCTGCCTGAACACCAAAATCATCCCCTTATGTGGGCGTCTGGGGCAGAAAGCTGATCTCAGGCTGTTCTTCACGGTTTTCAGTCGTTCTAGCTGCGTCTTAAATGCGTCACCACTTACAGTAACATAAAAATACTCCTGGCCTGAACCTCCAAGTTTCCTACTGATTTCACCAGGAGCTTTCTCATGTACAAAGAGTTGGGAGCGCCTGCCTCCTGTTGTAAATATTGGCTTTAAATGCTTCATCACTGTCTTACAAGTCCTTGTCTGGGATCCTGTCGTACGTACATGGCTCTTGGTCCTCCAAAGTGTCTGTGATTGAGCCCAGTGAATACAACTGCTCATGCTGATGATGGAATGTATAGAATTTATCTCCCCAAAACAATCCGTGAAAAGACAGAAGACTTGTGTGTGTGCAAAACCTTAACCCAGAATGTCGGTTTCTGACACCCGAAGTGTTGTATTTATTCAGATCTCTTCCATTTTTGAGATACGTTCGATTGCCAACGCCACAGACCCCCCGGATGAAGCCAGGAGACTGATGCTCTGCCCTCCGCCCTCCGTCACCTGCGCCTCATCCAGCCACGCGGCTCCTTATTTATTTATTTTAGATGCCGTGATTTATCTGAGGGGCTTCCATGGAAATTGCATCAGTGACAAATGACAAAAGCTCAGCAGAAGCGAGTGACGGAAAACGAATTGGCTTGTGCGCTGCAGCCCCAAATTGGCCACGTTTTGTATCGTTTGTTGAGTTACTCACCACAGCTCTAAGGACCTGGGGATGACACCGAGTGCATAATGTTTCAGTGTAAAGAGATGGATTAGTCAGATCATAAGGAATAAAGGCATAAAAATAAAGAACCGTGCCATTAAGTACAGAAGTTGTGCTCCATTGTCCTATAGCTGCAGGCTCTATTGACAGGCCACTGTGCTGGATTGTGGAGACTTAATTTATTTCTTGCTTTGCACAATCCTGTTAACTGGAGTATTTTCATTAAGCGTAGAGGTGGATTTGCTGTGGGGTTTGTGGTCCTTGTAGCAGTGTTGAGCAAGTCGCAGGAAGAAGGCTGGGCAGCCAGAGCAGAATGGCACTGAGGTTGGTGATGCTCCAGCTCCCCGGTGACCCAGCCACCCTGGCCGGGTACCAGAGCATCCCTGTGAGCAGCATCACAGCTTCGCTCCATCCTGGGATCCCCAGGAGCAGGGAACGGCCTGCTGCTGAGCTGCCTTTCAGACAGAAACTGCTGTTTCCTTTGCTCGCTTTGGGATGCTGATATTAACATGATGCATCTCTGCCTTAATTTTGTTGACGCTCTGCTACTGTTGACGTGGGGAGAAAAAAAAGTGATGGATGCTGGAAGAAGCAACAGGTATTCCTGCCGAACTGTGTGTATTCTTCTTCTGATAGATGGAGACCAAACGAGGTGTGAAGAGAGATTATGTATATGAGATGCTTTAAAATTTCCAGCTCCATCTATCACTATGAAATCGCGAGGTTCCCAGGTGAGCAAGCGAGTGAGGGCCAAGCTGAGCCCAGAGGACAAAGGTGCTGGCCCAGGGCACAGGAGAGGATGGAGACACCACAGCCGTGTGGCTGGAATGAGAGTCGTTCCTGACACAGGATTTAGTTCTTACATTTTTATGTTCCTGCGTTTTCTCCTGGGTGATGGAGTGCCTCTGGTTAGTTTGTGTTGCAACCGTCAGGGACTGAAGAAACAAGAAGATCCGTGTATTTTTCCTTGTTGCTTTGTATTCCTTCTGTAGCAAAAACATTCCTGTCTTGTTGCAAAGGCGATCGTGCTGCGTGGAGCAGGAAGGCAGAGCTCTGCTGTGGCTTCCCAGGCGCTCCTTTAAAACACCATCTCTCTTCTTCTCTTCCTAGACCCCAGCCTGACGACGTGTGCGGACCCCGGCGTGCCGCTTTTTGGGGTGCAGAACAACTCCCAGGGCTTCCAGGTACTGTCCCTGCAGCGGGTCCCCTCTCCTGCCCCCCAGTACTCACTGGGGTTTGTGTCCGAGCCCTTACAGAGATCAATGTCTCCTCCCGAGAGCAGGACATCCCGACGTGCTGCATCACACCTCGGAGCACGTTTGTACGGGATTAACTAGCAACGTGTTATTTATTGTATTAATTACAGTGCTAATTAATAGTTATTAGTGTAATTAGCATTCACATTGGAGACATAATTTCCATTTGTTTTCAGGCCAAATTCTGTGGGTGGTTTTCTTAATCTCCGCTCCCGTACGGTGTGAAATCAGTGGAAAGGAGAGGAAAACCCAATGCAGTTCCCCGGGGTGTTGCAGCTCCAGCCCCTGCTGCCCATTCCCTGCTAATTAGTTATCTTAATCTTGAGTTTTAATGAAACAATCTAATTTTTAATTAATACTGAGACACAGTATCACCTAAAAGAAGCAAATCCCTGCGTGGTTAAAAGCCGCAGCTTTCCAGGGGGTCAGAGCTTTCTGACGCCAGGGCAGGGAGAGCAGAAAGCAGGTGACTCCTCTTCCCAGCACAGCAAAGATGGAAAATTATAAAAGTACTTGTGCATTCTAAGGCTGGGAGCTCAGTGTTGGATCTCCTGCTCTAACAGGTGGGCAGCATCATCTTTTTCAAGTGCCAGAAGGGATATTTGCTGCAGGGCTCCACCACCAGGACCTGCCTCCCCAACCTGACGTGGAGCGGCGTGCAGCCCGACTGCGTCCGTAAGTCCGGCACAGCTTCTGTCTGAGGACACCGGTGCCTTTACCGCTTTTTCACCTTTACCTTAACCGTGCTGTTACCTTGTTTTGTTGCCGTGCATCGTGCAAATTGCTGGTAATCTGGGGGGGAACTCTGAGAAAACATCTCATTGAAGAAAAGGGAGATCGCACAATCACTTTTCTCTCGACACGACCACTTCTGTTTTCAGATGAGAATTTTTTTTTTTACTTGGCCCTTCCTCAGAGACGTAGTTTCAGGTGAGACTTTGTTTTGTGCTTCTGAAACCGCATTTGATGGCTGAGATGTGAACTTGCGCTCCAGGGACCAGGTTAACATTTAGCCAGAAGGCCTCTCCGCCAGAGCAGGGTTTCTCCTCATGTTTAAAAACGTGTTGCTCTTTTTCTAAAGCTGCCTGTCATTTTTTTCCCCTGCTACACCAGGAGTTTAATTTAATGTATTTAAGTGGTAATATCCATCATGGCTTCTGTATCGGAAGTATTAAAAAGCTTTTCCCCTTTCCCTTGTGAGGTGAGATATTGGTGAGATATTTTTCTGCTAACAAACCCTGTAGGGGCTCGTTCTGCAAACAGCCCAACCGGGGCACCCGCCTGTAAAAACTCTTATTTGTATCCTCAGGGCAGAGGGAGGTGGTTGCTCTGGAAGGAGCTGCCTTCACCCAGATGACGGGAAAGTGTCCCCAAAGTCCCCACACTCCCAGGTTTCAGACCACAGGGATGCAGCAGCAGCTGTGGCTGTACGTGAGATTTTGCTCCTGGCGCCAGGTGCATTGAAATAGAGATGCTTTTGGCTTTCCCGTGCCAGCAAGGACCACCGAGCTGTTGCTTTTAGGTTTTGCGTAAAGCTTTCTCCATCCACAGCGGATGCTGCGCAGCAGTTACAGCTAATGGGAGCTGGGCTGCGGGTTAGTCCTCCAGCTTTGCAGGTTTTATATTTCATCTCCTGTAGAACAAGGATGAAGATGATACCTCATGAAGGCTGCCGAGGATTTGTTTTCATTCATGAGCAATTTGAGAGCTACAGAAAGGGCAAATTTACGGTGCGGGTGAGAGGGAGCTTCCCGGCTCTGTGATTTATTTGTTCTGTGTCGTAACTTCTCAAGGAAAGTGGTGACACGTTTACAACAGGATCTGATAGAGCAGGGTGGGCAGGGAGTTGGACAAGCTCAGCCTGGATTTCTGTGGGCCAAATCCTGAAAGTTACTGAGCTATTATAGGAATTTATAACTGTTGCACACTTGAGGACATACTGTGTGATGCTGTGGACAGGTGGGTGCAAATTATTGGTAATATGGTGGTGCTATGGAGAGGGGTTACACAAAAGCAGATCTCTAGTCCACTCACTGGAATCACTGGTTTAATTTAATGGGTCTTGGTGTCCCATGAAAGCAGTTTTTGGTCTGCACATAGAGCAGGAACACAGTGCTGCGGTCAGAGCTCAAAGGAAGGAGGGAGGTGTCTTCAGCATCATTTGGTTTTGACTTTTTTCCCTTAAAAGGTGGGGATGGCAGAGCCTGATTTTCAGTTCATGGGAGTTGGATCCGAGTGAAGGATCCCCTGAGAGCATCAGGCAGAAAGAGCAATCGAGCCAGCGGCGCAGGGGAAGCGGCCTCATTAATTCCTCTGGCAGGGAAAAATCCAGGCATGGCATTGCCTCCCTCAGCGAGCAGGGGAAGCTTTTGCTGAAAGAAGCTCTTTTAGGAGATTTCTGTCATCATGGTGTCATTTTCCTGCCTTCCTTTGTATGACTGGATGGTCTCGCATCTCGTTGTCCTTGTGCTTTTCAGCTCACCACTGCAAGCAGCCGGAGACCCCCTCCCACGCCAACGTCGGAGCTCTGGATCTGCCGTCTCTGGGCTACACCTTGATCTATTCCTGCCAGAGCGGGTTCTATCTCACTGGGGGCTCTGAACACCGAACCTGCAAAGCAGACGGCAGCTGGACAGGAAAACCACCCATTTGCCTCGGTAAAAGCTCGGGGCAGCACGGCCCTGCTTTTGTGTTGGCCTCTGCAGCGGCCTTGTTCTTCAGCTCACCCACCTTTTACCTACCTTAAAGTCTTAGATCAGGAACATGTAAAGAAACGAGAGGAAACGGCCTCAAGTTGCGCCAGGGGAGGTTGAGGTTGGATTTAGGAACATTTTCTTCCCCAAAGGGCTGTGGGGCACTGGAACAGGCTGCCCAGGGCAGTGCTGGAGTCACCATCCCTGGAGGGGTTGGACAGACGGAGATGAGGTTCTCAGGGACATGGGGCAGTGCTGGGGTGGGTTATGGTTGGACTCCATGATCTTGAGGGTCTCTTCCAACCCCAATGTTTGCACGATCCTGCATTCACGGGCGGTGGTTTGTCCCTCTCTTCCAGCCGATATCCGCCCCAGCGGGAGGCCGGTTGGCACCGCGCGGGACCCGCCGCTCGCCAAGTTCTCAGGTATCGTAGCAGAGGGTCTTTTCTGACCAAAATGATTCTATGGTTCTATGATCCACTGTCCCGGGGCACTCCGAAGATTCAAGCCCTTCAGGATGTTTTACAGTACAGCTTTTTAAAGAAAAATGGGGTTTATTAGCTTTTCCTAAGAAATTAATTTGAGGGTGGGTTGATTCTTAAAACTTGAGTGTCGTTTTCTGTCAAAACAACAAAATTAAAGTCATCAGCTTGTTTGTTCTTCTCTTCGGCTTTGTACTCAGTGATGATAACACAGAGAGTGGGTGGGATTCAAGATATCTAAATACATATTTCTGAATTCAAAGAAAGAAAGAAATTTGCTCTGTTTCGCTTTCTGAAAAATGGAAATAAATGGCAATACGCTTGTTTTTCTGCCTCCCCCAATTTGCTGTGGTTTCTAGTGCCTGCTGATGTGTTTGCAAGGAATTCCCTGTGGAAAGGCTCCTATGAATACATGGGGAAGAAGCAGCCTGCGATGCTGTCGGTCACTAGTTTCGACCCTGTCACCAGCAAAGTCAATGCCACTTTGATAGACCACAGCGGCGTGGAGCTCCTGGTGTCCGGTAAGGGGGCGACACGGCCCTTGGGAGGGATTTACATTCGTCAGGAGGTGTCTCGGAGCAAGAGGCAGCGTGTTCTGCCCTGTCGATGATGTTGATATCCTGATAGAGCTTTGCAGAACCACCCAGCTTGGAAGTCTCCAGTCCTCGATCAGACCAAGACAAACAAAATCACATACCTGAGTTTGCTTTGACCCTACCTGAAAGGCAGCTCAGCCCAGTCCATCGTCCATTCCCTTTGTGCTGGACTTGCAGTCCAAGACAAACAAGATTAAAAGTTGGGAGCGACCCTTGTCTACCAGGGTGTTACTGATCCGGCAACAGAACCTAAACATGAACAGTTGAGTCTCTTTCCATGTGCAAAATGTCTTTAATACCCTGGGGCTGGATGTGGGATGGTGTTTGTGGTGTGTTTCCCACTGACGGGTTGGTAGGAGTTGTCCCCTCTAGACAATGTCATTTCTCTGCTCTCTCACGTAGAAAGTTAATTACTTTAAGCTCAAAGAGAGTCGCTGTGGTCTAGCGATTAAAAGCCACTTATTTTTCAGGCGTTTACAAGAAAGAAGACGTGCACCTGCTTCTCCAGGTTTACCAGATAACGGGGCCGGTGGAGATCTTTGTCAACAAGTTCAAAAACGATAAATGGGCTCTAGATGGACACGTAAGTGCATGGGCACCCATTTATTCAGAGGCCACCCACGCAGCTCCTCCCGTTGCTATCACAACCTGGCTTTTCTCTCACCGAAGCTGAGGGAATGTCTCCTTTAGCTGGTGGCACAGCGAGGCTGCTGTCCTCCGGTGACCTGCGTGCTTGAAGGGGACATCAGGTGTTCTTCCAGCACACGAGATAACGTTACATGACAGTGGGCTCTTCCGTGTTTCCTGGCAGCTGTATGTTTTTTTTATTGCCCTATGGTTTTAAACCTGTAAGGCTTCAGATAACACTAAAGGAGAAAACAGTGTGATTAATTCCATTTTATATCTGTTAAACATCAAGCTAGAAGAGCTAATCTTCCCCTACAGAGTCAGTTTCTGTGTCTGGTAACTTCTCCTGTCCTTAAGAGACCCACAGGAGCTTAGAAGAAACACGCACCTGGTTGACCCAGAGCCTTCTGTATCCCTGGTGCATCAGCAACATGTTCTGTAGTTTACTGCAAACAAGACTTCTTTTTTCCTACCTTTGAGATCTGAGAGTCTTAACAAGTTAATGGGCAGTCAGACTTCTTAAAAAGTGCCGCAGTTTCCTGGGCAATTGAATCAAATGAAGGCTATGGAACTTGGAAGAGGCTGTGACTACCTGGGTGCTAAAATCCCAGGGAAGCGTTGACCAAACCTGTTATCTCGTTGCAGGTCTCGTCAGAGTCGTCGAGCGGGACGTTTGTGTACCAGGGCTTTGTGCGCGGCAAAGGCTTCGGGCAGTTTGGCCTTCAGAGGCTTGGTAAAGTTCCTTTCGTTAATACGTTTTCCCTACCGCAAAGAAGTTTCTCCATCTCACTTTCTGAAATCACAGAGACACTTCGGAGCTCAGACAACCCACGGTCTAAGCTCCTAAATCTCTCTTAAAATGTGGCTTGAGCTCCTCAATCTCTTGGGGCTTTTGGAATCTGACCCTGGAGTCTTGTCACCTTTATGGAGAATTAGATGCTCATTATTGCAGCCTTTGAAAGTCTCCCTTAAAGCCTAACATTAAGCATTCAAGTTTGAGCATTTTGGTAAGATAAATCTATTTACATCTCTCTTTAATTGCACTCCTAAATAAATGATGATGTCTAAGGTAGGCTAGATCTCCAAACCATTCTTCATGCGGCTCAGACCTTTTGGTTACCTTTCACAGCAACACGTGTAATCATCTTGTTCTGTTGTTGGAGATGTAACCTGTAACTCAAGCAAACCCCATTTCCCACAGCGGTGTTTTGAAACGTCTTTGCTTCTGCTGTGTTTCAGACATCAGCATGATGGAAAATGATCCAGAATCAATAGGACACCATTTTGCATCAAACAGCAGTTCTGTGGCAGCTGCCATTCTTGTGCCTTTCATAGCCCTGATTATTGCAGGGTTTGTGCTTTATCTCTACAAACACAGGTGGGTTTCAGGAGTGATGCCAGCAGGTGAAACAAAATCAGGGGCTGACAGAAATATTTGTGAGCTTGACTTAAAAGCACTCCCTCTAGACCTGGTTTCTCATTTAATTCAGAAGGTGAAAAAATAACGGAGCAAGCATGTGTGGATGGGCGAGGGTGTTGGGAGAAGAGAGTGCTGAGGGCTTTTATGACCATTAATAAGATTTGTGGCAACATTAAGCAGGATAAGGCAAAGTAAATTTCATACTTCAGCATTCAGGCTGGCTTTCTGTCTGGTGTAAATTAGTTACTTCTCCTGATCCGTGCGTCACTGTGGAAATGCAGAGGGAACACACTCAGGCTACAGCAACACCCAGGGATGCCACAAATCTGTGGTCAGATTATCCTATAGATCCCTTCTGCCTTAGCCCCAGGTGTTTACCCTCTTCAAAAGCAGCTTTTTTTCCTTTCTGCTGACTCCTTATCAGGGATATTCAGTTGACTACAGCAGGAGTAGCCATGCCCTCTCTGCATTCTCTCTCTGCCATCCTACAGGAGAAGACCAAAAGTCCCTTTCAATGGCTACGCGGGCCATGAAAACACCAACGTCCGAGCAACGTTTGAAAACCCGATGTATGACCGAAACCTGCAGCCCACGGACATCATGGCCAACGAGACAGAGTTCACGGTCAGCACTGTGTGCACGGCCGTATAGCACCGAACCCGCTGCGGTGAGTGGCCGAACGGCAGCGCCAGAGCGGGACGGTGCCACCGCTGTCCTCGTGTTTGTCACTTGTTAAACGCGGGGGTCACAGGAGCACCCAGATTGCCCAGGGGAGCATCTCTGCCTAAGGCAGGACCCAAACCAGCATCCCCGTCTCTGGGTCTCCAGTACTCACTGCCAGTGGGGCAGGACCTCTTGGGGACCAGTGACAAAGCAAATCCAAATAGTCCTGCAGTGACAACAGTCACCAAGTGAAGGGAAATGTGAATCTGAGACCGTTCACTGTGTGACTGCAGACTGGGTGTTTTGCACAGCGATCAGAGGAGGGTAAAGCAAGGCCTTAAGAAGTTTTGCTGTGCAGAGAAATAACTTTAATGTCATAAACAAAAGTCCCCTGTGGTCTTTAAAAGCCCTTCTAGGTGGGAACATTCTTAGTTTGAGGAAAAAAAAAGCAATTGCTGGCTTTCCCAACATTTCTGCGTGTAATAACCAACTGTGTCCTTCTCTCTGTCCCTTCCTTTCCCATCGTCCCAGATTCCTGCGGGGTCGGTGTCTGGTGGATGATTGTGTTTCACCTCACTAGTCTCCATCCATTCCCTCCCTGCCTCCCTCCTCCCACCTTGCTGAGGCTGTGGAGAAGCTGCTACAGCTCGCTGGACCCTGCGATCTCCGAGACGCTGCTGGGTTGTCCTCTGGCGTCCTCCCTCTCCATCCCGCCGGGGATGATGGAGCCAACCAAAGGTCCGCTCCGGCGCAGCTGCTCTCCCACCCCACGCGGGTCTCAGCCCAAGGTCAAGGCCGGGGAAGCAGAGGGATGAGGTGATGGGAAGGCCCTTACAACCTGCTCTTGGTTACGTGTTCCCAGAACGCGGGGTCCCACCAATCCCCCCCACACTTTTGGGAAGAGCTCGGGCAGCAAAGAGGCCAAAGCAGGCTGTGCTGCACAAGGTGCTGGCGGGCGTTAATGGGAAATACCGGTGTGGGACAGGATGAGTTCTTGCTTTGTCTTTCTGTGGTTTTGTGGGTCGTTTCTTTGTTGTTTTCTCTAACCCAGGGCTTTTGCGGAGGAAGATTTTTTTCAAATGAGACCTTTTCAATGAGAAAAGCAAAACTTGACAAGCTTTTCTTCTCTTCCCCATATTTAATTTTCCTTGGGGCATTCTTGCTGGGTTTTTTGGCCCCATGTACCTTTCAGGCAGCTCTCATGGCCGGTAAGGAAATATTCCCCCATCTCTGTCCCTCTCCCAGCAGCTGCTAAAACTGTGTCCAAACACCCTAATCAGGAAATCGCTGACAGACACGAAGGGACAAAAACCTCTTTAAAAAGAACTCTAACAAATACTGATTATTTTTTCCCCCCCCCCAATAGCATTCAAAAGCCTTTGCCCTTTCCATATTGATCCTCCAAATGGCAACGCAATAAGAGTTTTAATTTCCATCCAAAGCCGTTCCCTTTATTTCCCAGGGGCAGAAAGGTTGCCTTGGCTTTCATGAGAGCAGATAAGGCGGCTTGACATTTTTCCTCCCTTATAAGAAAATGATGCTTTTGTGATGACACTGTCCTCCTCTAATAAAGAGGAGCGCTGCTCTTGTTGATTCAGGGCTTTAGTCTGTTTGGTTTGAGTCACCGTTTCTTAGACCAGGCTGGAGGCAAGGAGCAACAGTTGCTGTTTTACCGACTGTAAATGGAGTGAAATCCAGCTGGTGTAGAGCAGCACGTGTCAGTGAAGCAGCTTCTTCTTACAGAAGACTTGAAGGGAAAGCAGAATTAAAGCAAATGGGGTGGTGTTTACATCCATGCTTGCATTTAAACGCTGGCTTTCCCCTACCTAACGTCAGTTTTGCCTAAAGAAAACCACAGGGTAGGGGTTTTTCGGTTTGGTTTATTCTTTTACTCTGTATGTGCGTGTGTATATGTATAAATACATATTTTATTTTTTTTTACTTCTGTCTCTTATTCAGCGCTCTTAGAGTAAGCAGCGTTCTACAGCCTAATTGCTGAACAGCCAGCCTGCCAAAAAATGCCACCTCTGCTCCCCAAAGCACGCAAAGGTGCTGTGATTTATTCCTGAGAGGTGGGTGCGAGCGCCTGCGTGAGCCAGAGCCCAGTGCAGCGGGGACAGGAGCCAGCGAGCTCAGGGTGCTCTGGGACCGTCACGCAGCGTGTCCCGCAGCTCCTGCTAACCCGGGGGATGACGGTTTCATCTTGCAGCTGGTGGTGGGACGCGGTCCCTCGGGGTGGCCTGGCAGCGGTGCCCGTCCCTCCATGGGCACCCCCAGGTTGTGGGACAGGGACCCCAGAGCAAGCGGAGGGGTCGGTGAGGAGAGGGGACCCTGAGCGGGCTGTGGTGGCACTCAGGCTGGGGTCAGGGCACGTGTCGCCTCCAGCCCACGGGTTGAGCGGCTGTGGTGACAGCAGGAGCTGCCTCCCTGTCCCGCTGGTGTCACGAGAGCAGCATCGTCCCCAGGTCCCTTTGCCTGCATGTGCACGTGGATAAGCTGGTTCTGACCTTCAGGGCTGCTCTCCTGGCACGTATTTGTCCCCAAGGTCCCTTCCAACCTAAATTATTCGGTGATTCATGCCCTTGGCCGAACCCACAGCCCATTTTCCTGGCCTCAGTCTGGCTCCCGAGGGCAGAGCCGCTTCGAAGCCCCTGGTGCCAACGATTGCAAGGTCCTGGCTCCTCTTTCAGTACCCAAAATTCAAACGCTCGCAGTATCTCACAACGGCAAAGCCTGAATCTTTCCAGGCTCCTCTCCCTGAGCTCAAGAACAAACCTCTCCCAGCTGCCAAAGCCCCAGGACAGCAACAGCAGAGCCCAGCGCTGCTCGTCAGACCCAGGGATAGGCAGGAGAACCTTGTGCCAAGGTGGGTAAAACGACCCCGAGCTATTTGAACACCGAGGCAGGGAGAAGGGAGGCTCTACTGAAACCAGACTTGCTCCTTTCAACCCGTTAAGTACCATTTTCTGCTGTTGCCCAAGCAACGAAGGGAGCGGAGGGGGGGTGTTGTCCCATTTTTTTGCAAGCTGGCTGGGACCTGACACATGACACTCTTCATTCTTGTGCCCAGAGGACTTGCATTATGTTTAAAAACGAAAAAGAAAAAAAAAAAGGAAAAAGAAAAAAAAATTTTAAAAATAAGGAAAAAAAAAAGAAAAAAATTAAAAAAAAATCCCTCTTTTGTACAGAGATATATTTTTATGACTCAAAAGTTTGTACAGTTAAAAAAGACACAATGTAAATGTTTTTTTCATTATTGTAGTAAACAGTAGTGGAAGATCAGCTTTTTTTGTAAATGTAATAAAATGTATAAATATGGTTTACATAAAGGTGTAAATATGTAATCTATACATACACTTGGCTTGTCTGCAGTATATACAATTTAATTTATCTGTCTCTGTATATGAGGCTTTTCATTGTGTCCAGGCATACTTTCCTGAATTTGAAAGCTATTTTAAATTTTTGAATTAAAATAAAATATAAATTTTTGCATTGCTTTTCTTACATTATTATTACTATTTTTTTTTTTTTTGCCTGGTGCCTTTTTCATGAGCTGCCGAAGGTTTCTTGCAGGATCCCTGTGGATGGGACCTGCACATCCACACACAGACCTGCGCCCGGCTCCCTCTGCTCCGCCGCGATGGGATGTGATGTTATTCCAGATCGGCCCCTTAGAAAACAGGTACTTAAACCAGCCTCAAAGAAACAAACAAAACCCTTGAAGTTGTGATTTATTCCTCAACATCACTACTTGAAAAAAACAAAACAGCATAACTGCCCAAATTGAGAGCAACTGCTGGTAACGTCTCTTGTTGATCCAGGTCTGGGGCTGAATTCACGATGCTTTTTGAACTGGAAATTAATTTGGCAGAGTGTTTTCTAGTTGGAAAGGGACGTTGAATATGTTGTTACATGTCTCCTGTTGTGCTTTCTGAGATTGCTGAATTTTTCAGTGATAAATAGGTGCGTTTTCATTTCTGGTTTCCTCGGTGGAGTTTGTCGCCGTGTTTTTGCTCTGACCTGCATTACAGGAGTTCTGCGCCGGTGGTTTTCCTACAGCGTTGGCTCAAGGATGGGAGCTCTTGGTGCTCCCTCCACACCTCAGGTCAGGAAGGTGGGAATGATGTTTCTTAGAGTGACAAATGGGGTGACAACCCTGGGCCCCAGGCCCGACAGCGGATGGAGGTGTGTGGAAAAGCAAATGTCCCAGCAGGACGGATCCATGAAATCCTCCCATCTCTCAGGGCTCCCAAACCCTCTGCAGACAGTCCCTTGAGAAATAAAGAACATTTAAACCACCTTGGCACATCTAACCCTTTCCAGCAGGTACCAATTTAGCCAACGCAATAAGCATTTACAGAGCTAATTAACAGCAGTTTATACCAGCATTTTGTAAATGAGTGATTAACTCTTCGGGGTGTCCCATACACAGAATGTACCTGCGGCTCCGGCTCTCCTTTGCTTTTTGGCACAAATTAGCCTGAAGAAAGAAAATACTGTATTAATTGTTTCAATTAGTCAAAGCAGCCACCCTGCTCTCTGTCTGGTTCTGCCTCCAGCCTCGCTCCACACAAGGAGGTTTTGGCATTTATTTATTTTATGGGGAGATGCTGATGGCTATGGGGGTTCCTGGAAATGCATTTGATACTGGAGAAGGGAAGACGGCAAGTGAGTAATGAAATGCCGGAATAATTAATTTACAGAGGTAAATCAGCAGGTACCGGAGGGCTGGGGATGGGCCCCGTGTGCCAGATGAGGCTGCCCTGGAAAGGGGGTTTTGGTGGGACTGAGGCCACACGTATGTGTCCCTTTCATAGAATTGCGGAATAATTTTGATTTGGAAGAGACCCTCACGATCATCGAGTTCAAACATTGCCCCGAAAAGCCATCAAATAATCGTAATACTAAACCAGAAGGGATTTCTGAGGTGGGGAAATAACCCTCGGCCTGCTGGGGCTGGAGATGGAGATCACGCAGGAGCTGCGGGCCGGCGGCTGCATATCGGCTTTTCTCATCCTGGCGCGTTCCCTTGCAGGGCAGTGAGGTGACCTGGGCTGTTAAAGGCGCTTAAAACCAAGTAACGTGGCTTATTTACAACTTCACCTGGCCAGATGAGGAGAACAGAGCGTGGTTTTAACACACACGATGGCTTTCTGAAGTTTGTAGCTGCCCAAGGTTTTGCACCTGGACTTTGAGGTGCAAACGTCAGAAGAGGATGGTGTGGAAAAGCTGGCTGTAAAAAGGCTTCAGAGCTGGTTTGGGGGAGCGATTGAAGCTCCTTGTGAAAATTAACAGTTATTAGAGAGGCTGAGGAGCATGAGGGGTTTGACAAAGTGGTGCAGGGAGCTGGTAGCAAAGTCAGAATTGGTCCCCAGGACTTGAGGTGGATTACGCTGCATCTGCTTGAGCTACGCTGGGGCCTTGGGATAAACACGCTTGGTTTTATCTCCTGGAAGATGCTGAGATTTTACAAATTCCTCCCATCCTCATCTGAACAGATGAGTGATATAAAATCCATCACAGGGGGCCATTAGATGAGCAGCAACCACGGTAAATCTGCACCTAAATGAAAAAAAAAAAACAAGTTTGGCATATTTTTGTGTTATTTAACTGAGATTTTTGCATCTGGGAGGAGGGGCACAGCAGCCAGGATGCCTCTTTTCTTCTGAAATATTCCAAGCACTAAGAGGAGAATTTATAAGTCAGCGCTAGGGGGGGAAATGCATAATTCATTTTCTAGACTTTGGAAGACCAAAAAAAGGAGAAAAAAAAATTTAAAACTAAAAAAAAAGAGTGACGTTTCATTTGTACTTGCACTGTGAGTTATAGACAAGACTCCCCCGGCCGGGGCTGTAACTCGGGCATCACTGTGCGGCTGTTTGTAGGACGTCGGGGTTTCTTTGTGGATGTGAATTCAGGACATGAAAATCAAATGGGGAGGGGGTGTGGGCTGTGAAATAAGGGCTGGGGGCAGGACGTGATGGGAATCGTTCACCCGGCCTCCGCACCGCCGTGGCCTCATTAGCCAAAGAGGTGTGAAGTGCTCGGATTTAAGATGCTGTATGACAGCAAAGTGCTATTAGTGTGTAAAAAAAAGCTGGTTTAGTTATTCCAGTAAAGAGAAAATTATTCCCCTTGTAGACAGGTGAGATAATGAATCATTATCATCTTGCCATTACATTTAATATCCCGGGCCCTGGCCGTTCTCGTGCTATGCAGATAACTGAAGCTCCGGTGCTTGGTTCTTTCCAACCTCCACAGGACCCGTCCTCATTCCCTAGGAGCCCTCAGGCTGTTGTGAGGGGCAGAAAATCCTCCTGGAAATGTCCTGGGACATGGGATTATTAAAGTAGGTGGATTTGCCAAGCTGAAGACGCTCTGCTTTTCCCTCTTTATCAAGCTACTTTATATTCTTATTACTGTATTGACACATCCTTCTCCCCCACTCCAATCTAGCCTTAATTTTCAGCTGTTAATCAGGCAAAGCACTGTGGCACGCTCTTCTGTCATTAAAGAATTAAAGCCATACCTGAAGAATGCAGATGTGATAGCAAAAATTGAATTATTTAAATAATGCCAGGCCATTAATTATGCATGTCCTTCAGTCTTTCATCTCCTGATAAGCTCCAGCAGCTTTTGGAAGGGGGGGAAAAAAATTAAACATTTGTGCTCAGTCACGATCTCTTTGGTACCGCAGGTGGGTATCTCTGTGGAGATCGCCAGATAGATTGGAATGGCTGCAAAACCCCTCTGCACCACACTGCCGACCTGGGTCCTTTTTCTGGGGCAAGAACGTGGGTTTAAACAGTGTGAGCACAGGGGATGTCACTGCTGGGCCAGGGGGTGTCATCTCAGGGAGCACCGAGGTCGCTACAGCTGCTGCTTTCTGCAGATATCGATGTTTAAATGTGTGGTACCCTCTCATGCATCCCTGGATGCAACCACGCCTCATAGACAAAGCAACTTGTGCAAGAGGGGCAAGATGCGTTTCCAAACGATCCCAGGCTCCCAAATTGAAATGCTCGCAGTCTTATCTGCCCACTGGCTCTTTTGTTTTCAGGAAGACTTTGCAGGTTTTCTCCATGCTGAAATGCTGCTCCTTTCCCCGTTTCGTACCAAAATACTGCCCCGAGTTCTGCCGTTCAGCACAGAGACGACGCTGAAGTGCCGCCGGGTGACAAATATCGCACACGGTGACAGAAAAAGGCTCCTTACCTTTCCGAGGCCAACACAGCTGATGGCTTCAACCCAGGGAGAGAAAAACACAGTGTCACGTCCCCGCTCCGCAGGGGAGAATTAGGGCAGGGGAGAACGAGCTGGAGGGGATATTTTTCCATGTCATCCTAACGAGCGTGTCTGTGGTCATTTAAAGGCTGCCCGGAGGCGGCTGCGCGGTGTGACAAGGACACGAGGAGGATGCTCCTGCTCTGAGCTGTGTGTCAACGGGGCCTGGGACGTACGGCTCCTTCTGCTTTCATCTGGGAGGGAGGAGCGGCAAACGCCCCCGCCGCTCGTTTCACGCCGGATTTAATATTGCATATGGAAAAAAGTCTTAGCTAAGTGGTTGTTCTCGCGGAGGCTTTGTTCAACATCTGGCTTCGGGGAATTAGCTCCTGGTAGACTGGTTATTTCCCTGGCTTTAGCCATGGAGCAATGCCAGGGTTTTGGGGAGCTTGTGGATAAAAAAAGAAGAGAAAGAGGGTGCTGGGAAGAGGTTTGGCTCCCAGATGTGCTCCAAGTGACAGCACGAGGTGGGAGAAACACAAGAGGGTGTTTGGAATGGCTGGGGATGCTGGAAGGGTTGGGGACAGGTGAGATCCCGACCTCTCGTTTTCCACCAGCACCGCAGGGCAGACCTGCTCCCTCCAGAAGGAGACGCCTTTACCTAAAACTAGATACAAAAACAGGTTCAAACCAGCCAAGGCAAATTCCCAGAGCAATCCCAGGTGGTTTTGAGGCTGCAGAAGGAGCAGGTCCCCCCCAAGCTGTGCCCCAGCTTCACCTTGCCCTGCTTGCCTTTCTCAATAGTTTATGACAGGTGGCAATAGAGCAGAATTATTTAAATGGTGGCTCTCTCTTCTCTTCTGCCTTGTGTTATCTATCTTATTTTCTGTTCCCATGTGTTATTCATGAAGCTTTTCATGTCAGCTTGTTTGCAGCCAGCTGATGGGGAAGCCTGTGGAGGCAGGCAGGTTTGTTCTGCAGAAAAGGCCATAAATAATCCGAGAACTGCCAAGCTGAAGCACGTTTCAGGGACTTGGGCTTGGTACTGGGAGGCTTCCTGCAGCATCATCTTCTATTCGCTGCCACTAGCAGGTAACTTTGGGGTCTTTTCCATTGCACCAACTGTGTTTCCCCTCTTTTAGTTCTCTCTGCAAATTAAAGGACGAGGAAGGTGATGTTCTAATAGCATCTTCAATAGCCCCCCTGGGAGAAGTTCATTTCTGATCAGAGGCATCAGCACAAAGACCCCTCGGAGGGTGAATAGCCACTGTGCAGGAGCGGGGAATTCCTTCTGCTGTCACACAGAGCCCTTCAGAAAGAGAATAATACAAACCCTTTGATCTGCTGGTGAAGAAGTCCTGCAATTTAGCTCTTGACAAGAAAATCTAATTTGTTTTTAGCAGAGAAAAGCCATTTATCCTGCCGCAGGAGCGAGGCAGAAAAGCAGCTGCTGAGAACACCCCCTCGGTGGGACCTGGAGCAGGAGGGACAAACTTGTAAGAGTCAACTCTACTCCAGAGTCGGGGACGCTGGGGCAGGTAAATAAATAACCCACAGCTCCCCGTCTGTGCCCAGACAATGCAGCAACTGTTCGGTTCCCGGCTTAAAAGTGAGACTACAAAATCCCGATTCCGTATTCAGAGAGTTAATCACTTGAGCTCATCCTCTTATCTCCAGTTCATAGGTGTGTGCGGGCGCACATCCGTACGCGCTTTCAAAGGAAAAATAATTATCGCAGAGATAAAGCTTTCATTATTTTTAATAGCATCAGGTCCACCCGTTGAGTTATTACAGTAATAAAAACTAATTAGATCCCTGGCGATACGTTCCCCCTGCGCACGCTGCCTGCCTCCCTTATCGATTGTTGTTATAAAAACACATAACTGTATATCAGATCGTTGGTAATAATGGCTGGGCCTTTTCCACGGGCACATAAAACAATGCGCATATTTCATATGAATAACCGTTTGCTCTTATTTAAAAACCTGAAGGGAGCAGCCCTGATTTATTTGGCACCTGTAGCTGTTTGCAGGGGTTTGGCTGCAGATGTACGACCCATGCAGGGTCTTTTCCTTCCCCGCATTGTGCTGGCAGTGCCCGGTTTGGGCTCCGTTACACCAGAGCTCGCTGCAAACGCCTCATCTTGCTAAAATGTCTGCATGTACCAAAAGAAAACAGATCAAAACACAGATTTTGAACGTGTCAAAACATTTTTGTTCAGATTTTTTGAAGTCTGACTGTAATTTTCAGTTTGATTTGTATTTTTTCACTTACGAATGTTCTTTGATACGCCACGGGCCTTTACAAAAATGCTTTCATCCAAAGCAAAACAATTAATTTGAGGTTGAAAGAAATGTTTCATTTCTTTTCCCCGACTCTCTAAGACATCTCTAATTTTTCAAGCGTGATTTTCTTTTCACTTTCTAAAAAAAGTGTCTCCAGATTCGAGAGCACCAAAGGAAATCAATTATTCACCTTGCCCGCTTTCCTAGCACATGTTTGCTGCTGATGAACGACGACGTTGGTGCCCGGCTGCTGAAAACCCGCTAATTACGGGTGCGGGCACGATAATGTGCGCTGCCCCTTCCAGCAATATCCCAGCATCCGGACCAGGGGACGTGCAATTGCAACACCCCGAATGCAAAAGCCGAAGCGAATTTAGCGCTGTGATACGACACAGACGCGTTCCAGCGCTGGCGGGAAGCGGTTAGCGATGCATCGCTTGCATACATAACAAGGTTTGAACGCTTCTGTACAGTTAATGCTAATGTAATGATTGTTTTTACTGTTATCTGTGCATACGCACACTGGATAGATCTATATCTTTCTCTAGGAATGTGTAGAGGCTTTTTAAGCGGGCAGCAGAATATAATTACCCCAATTAGACTTTGGCCACGACCCAAGTGAACCTTCCAGCACCGGCAAGAGCAGCGGCGCCATCGCTCCTGGCTTCAAAACCCATTTTTTGCAGTGTCTCTGCAAGTGAGGCTGTTTGAGGCTCGCTGCTGCACGCAGGTCTGGCTCGGCTGCCCTGCTTCGTTTTATTTATACGTATATGTGTAGTATAACTTTATATTTTAGTGCATACATCCCAGTGCATCCCCTATGTGCCAGGGTGGGTGCAGCAGCTCCGTGTCTCCCCAGCACACACGTGCAGCACCGACACTTTATCAGCACCCGGCAGGGATGGTTATTTTTCAGAATAGATTTCCCTGCCTGGTTTTGCTGGTGTTATTTGCACTGTTTGGTGCTGAGGGTGCGTGTCGTGCCGTCGCTTTCCCGTTCGCACTAAGCCGCAAACGCTCCGATTGCAAACAGGGTTTGTATTTTTGTTGCGTGTTCAGCTTGGGGTTTAATTTGGGTTTTTCACCCGGTCCTGCCCCCCCGGCAGTGACACCTGGTGTGTTTGTCACTCCCGCGTCTGGAGGAGGCATCAAAATCTGAAAATCCTGTTTTAATGAGAAACTGCTTCTTTCTGCTAGAGAGAGCTGGGACTTTAATTATCCCGTAGCATTATGCTGACAAGCCACCCGGCCTCAGCAGATCTGAGCGATAATTAGACCTGTTGGCTCTCCAGTGGAGGAGAACAGTAATTTTCGAGTGCAATGCTTCCGTGCACCCTCTGAGGAAAGCACAATCACTCAGAAATGGGAAGTTTGACAGGATGCCAGTTTTAATACACCCATTGAAATGTTTTCTTGTCAACAGTGGTACAGCCACATGCCCATCATGAGAATTTTCCTCTAGAAACGCTTTTCGGCAGAGAAGAAACAGCGAGGGGTTCCCTCTCTTCATTGGATTTGTTTGGGGTTTTCTGCTTTTGGTTTGGGATGGTTTTGGTGCTTTTTTAACGTGTTTTTCACGCGCTCGCTGACTTTGGCGGCGTTTCAGCGCACGCTGAAGCGCTTTGCTGGGTCTGGGGTAAGAAGGGCTTTGGCGGCCGCGTTCCCATTTGCATTCGCAAGAGTCCAATTTGCTGAGCCTGTCGTACATCGCTCCGAACAGGTAAAGCGCCTCTAAGGTGGGTGTAAATTACATGTACAGCCGGCGGATGGTCCCTCGGCACCGTGCAAAGCTGTGACAGCAGAGTCAGGCGCGGAACATCACTGCTCCCCGGGCGGTGGGAAAGCGACAGCCTGGGGGTTTTAATCCTCATCTCCACAAAGTTTTCAAGCCAGGGAGAGTTTGGGCCGAGTTTTGCCTTTTCCAAAGGGACTCGGGTCAAAAATCTTAACAGCATTTTGCGCTTAACGCCCGCGCCACGGGCAAATCGCTGCGAGCGCTGAGCCGGGCGCTAATGGGTGTCACGGGGCATTAGACGCTGCTGGAGAGCTGGGAGAGCAAGCGGGAGCTTGGGTGCTTAAAGATCTTTACAAGATAAACGCTATGATTTATAGAAACATAGCAACACACAGGTGCGGGGTCTGGTTTTGAATGAGGAAGAGGTTTAATCAGTTGAAAGCAAAAACTGTCCCCCCCCACCCGCCGGCTGTGCCGGGACAGCGGTTCTGCCAAACACCCCTCGAAGGCTGGGTTTGGATTTCGGTGCCGCAAACCTCCCTGTGCCTCGGGTCAGCGCAGCACCAGCTGCCTCGCTAATTTGTGTTTACACAAAGCCTGACAATCCCCGGTGATGAAGCAGCAGGTGACTGCGAAGAAAGGATTTGAAGACAGAAATCGCCTCTCGGTTTTTATAAGCAACATTTCCCTGTGGGACTTCAGAGCCCGGTGAGCAGTGGGTGATGTGTATAGTTACCTCCCCCAAAACAGTTTTCTTCCAAACTCTGCACAAAAGCCAATTCCACCCAATGCTCTTGACCAAACCGCTGCTTTGGATGGGGAGAACAGTTCTGCGGGGTCATTTTTTTCCAAAACAAAGCAATTCCTACAAAATAGGCATTAAGCAAATGCGTTGGCTACCAAGCCAAAGACCGTAGTTCATCCAGTTCTTCACCCTGGCAGCAGGTTTCCTCATTATTTGTTATGTATCTGGTTTAAAAGTTTCATTCAGGAAATCAGAAAAGGAATCCTTAAGATTTACATACTTCATAGTTAGACAATATAGTATCTATACAGCCACAGTTCCCACGACGGTGATATTCAGCCTTTATTCATTTTAATGGGGATGCAGGCTCTTGGACAGTAAACATGAGCTCACCAGCAACGATATTTCTTTTCTTAGCTATAGTACATGCATTTTATAAAAAAGTAATTCTTACATGGTAAGGGGTGTGCGGTTTACAGGGCAAAAATGCACAATTTCACGTGCAAGAAGCAGCTGGGAAAGCAAGCTGGGAGGCGTGGGGGCGAAGGTGTCTGGAAAACTTTGCGTATCTAATTGGTCTCAGGTCAGACTCCGGCCAGCCCGTCATCAGAAGCATCTGCCGTTTGGCTTTTTAATGAGAGATTTTCCTATATTAACACTTCATTAGGTCTGTAGCCAAGTCATTTTTAGGGCAATTTAAGATGCACGTGCCGCGCGGCCCTGATTCTCGCCTGGGTTCTTGCAATAGCGGTTGGTGCAGCCCAGCGGTGATGGGGAGGGAGATAACATGATAATATTGATAATATGATAATATGAGCTACAGTGAAAGCCAGCGCTGGAAAACACCCTGAGTAACGACTGTGGGTACAGCAAAGTACAAGCAGGAAAGCGAAAGACTGAACCAGCGGTTTCTCCCAGCTGTGATTTACTGATTTTATAAATGGAATATAACTGTGTGTTAGCCCTTCAGCCTGAAGATGGAGAGATAAGGGTGTGTGCAGGCAGGGCTGTGCTGCGTCCAAGAATTGCTCTCAGGAAATATTACTCCATTTGCCCTTTTAAACAGTCATTTCAGCTTATTGCTGAACACGTCGCTGTGGCTTCTTAGAAATCCTTCACCTCTGCAGCCATCCTTGGCCTCTCTCCCATTAAAGGGTTTCAGTGCGCATCAGCGGGGTTATTAAATTAAGCCTCAAAAATTGGAGGGGCGTGTTTGCACCTTTCAGAGGGCGACGGGGTTGGCGAAAGGTGCAGAGGCAGCGGGAGGGCAGGGACATGGGCCCCGTGCTCCAGCAAACCCAAGGGGCATCATCTGCTAAACCACTTCTTAGGTCCCCAAAATCTCGTGTCCCCTCTGTCCCAGGGCTGGGGGGTCCTGCAGTCTCCTCTGAGCAGGTCCAGGGGACACGGTGTTTTCCCTGTGGCTGCCTCGTTGCCGCAGCTTTTTATCGAAAAAGGAGCAGTGGCAAAAGCCACCTGCAATATTTCCACCCCCTGCTGCCTCAGCTGCCAACATGCGTGGCACCATCATCATAAAACCCGAAATTTAGGTGATGGGTGGGCTCTGCTCGGTTCCTGTAATATTCTCATGAAAATTTCAAGCAGTGCGGGTTACCCTACTGTACGTAACTGCCTGGTGTGGGCACCCCGTGCTGCGGGGTTTTCCGAACAGGAGCTAAACCAGTTTCTCCTGTAGGAAAAGGGAAGGAAGGGAGCCGGGCAGTGCTGGGACAGGGCTCTTGCACATTTTGAGGGCGACAACACCGATTTGCAGCCTTGCGGTGCTGAGAACCAAGCCCTGGCACGGCCCGCGGTGTCGGCATTTGAGGCAAGCCGGGTTTTCCTGGTGCTGCAAATCTGCTACAGGAGGAAAATGTGCCATTAAGCAGCTTTGCAGCATTAGCGAGGCTAATTCTTTCAGGGGGTAGGAGCGTTTTATTTCAATACCGCAAAGAAGGTATAATACCTTTTCATGAACTTAGGAAGGTCGTTCCGGTGACCTCAACCCAGACGCAGCCCGGTATCAATACTAACTTGCTAAAATACATACACCGAATATACCGATACCCTTCCTGACCCCTTGCAGATGACCTGGTGTGTCACAGGGTTTATGATACCAGCGTACAACCCTTCCCCTGGCTGCGGTGTTGGTGTAGCCATCCCAGGAGAATTAACCACTGCGAGGGATGGGACCTGTCGATATTTGGGACCTGTCGATATTTGGGACCTGTCGATATTTGGGACCTGTCATTATTTCTTTGGCTCCTGCCGCAGAGGGACATGGATACACAAATCCACTTCTCAGTGCTCATATTGCAGCTGTGCATAAACCCACACAGAAGCTGTGTTTTGGCCTCTGCTTCCCCTGACCAGCGATTTTTACCCGCTGCGGTGAATCTGATGGCACCGACTGGCTCTAAATGGGTTTGTCCCCAGGACACCTGTTTGCCTCGTCAAGGTCTGCGTCTGAAAGGCGAGCCAGCCTTCCCGCGTCATTCTCAGCCGTTTTCCAGCTGCAGAGAGGAGAAATGGGCAGGAAATTAATCAGCAGCGTGTTGGGAATAGGATTTGCGGGAAGAGGAAGGTTGAGTGATGCGACCCCTTACCCGGGCAGCTCCGTTGCGGGAGGGTTTGCCGGGCTCAGCCCCAGCAGAGGCAGCACCGAGCATCTGGCAGATGCTAAAAGAAGAGTCAAATCCCTTTGATTTTTAAATGTCTGGGTCTTGATCCTGTAACGCTGCCTGGGAGAAGCCGCCTGCACCGAGTGATGTGCATTTACATGTCATGATAGTGATTTATTCTGCATAAAAGCCGTCTCTGCTCCTCTCCCCGCTGTCTCGGCCGTGTCGCGGTTCCTCAGCCCAAGCCCTGCCATGAACTCGCGTTCAGCTCCTTTACAAGGGAGAACGGAGCAGTGCCGGCCCATCCTTACAAAAACCTGTGGGATTTACAGCTGTCAGCACCACCGGGTGCTAAAACAGGGTGACCTAAAAAAGCAGCGGTGATAATTTAGCCTGAGTTTGCACCTAAAACCAACACACAGGGCAGGAGGTGATGCTCATCACCAGGCTGACATGCAGAAGAAATTCCCCTTTCCAGAGTGAGCCATCGCTGTCTGTGACAGCTCTGCTGGCGATTTAGACCCCAAACTTTCCTCGGAGTTGGTAAATCTGCTCTTCTTGCCCATAATCTCCCTGCTGATTACTCCAGCCCAGCACAGCCGCTGAGAAGTGAGCGAGGAGCGGGTTTAAGCGGACGGCGGCTGCAGCCTGGTGAGTTTAATCAGATTGTTTTGACCGGATTTGCTTTCTAAAGCCACAGAAGTTCCACGGAGCCTTTTTGTGTTGAACTTCTCCCCGCGCACACACTGAATTGTTTCTGCCCAACAGAAAACCTTCTGCTATATGAAGTAATTTTCTCTCAGAGAAGCTTTTGCAGCGGAAAACATGGCTCATCGCTAAAATCAAGCCAATGGGATTGTAGCTATTGATTTTTTTTCGTACTTCTACCACTATTTGGCTGCCTAGAAAACATTGCTGTAGCAAATGATAGTCACTTTGGGGCAGCCTGGTAATTGCGGGAGCTCAGCGGGTGGTTTACCTGTGTGCAACCTCCTTGTCACACCAGCAAATTTTTCAAAAAAATGAAAAGCTACTATTTAAAAATCTGTGCGCGGACACCACGAACGGGCCCCCTAGCCACGTGCAGGCCTGCGCTGTGTTTGGTGCTGAGCAGATCAAGAATTGACGAAGTCTGGCACGCCGGGGAGTCGAGATATTTTGGGCAGGGACTGCTGGCAGGAATGTGGGGAACAGCCCGAAACAGCAGCTCCATCCCGAGCATCCCTCCCAGCGAAGCCGTGAGCCCTCCCCAGCCTGAGCATTCAGTGCAGGATGCCAAACGAGCGCAGCCCCTAATGACCCTGCACCAAATTAATGGGGCGAGTGGCTTTCGGAGGGCTGGTTTGGAGCAGGATGCTGCTGCCAGGTCGGAGCTGGGTGATCTCCTTCAGAAACCCC
Source organism: Pampusana beccarii (assembly GCA_013399365.1). NCBI lineage: Eukaryota > Metazoa > Chordata > Aves > Columbiformes > Columbidae > Pampusana > Pampusana beccarii. Next base: position 2,305,623 of record VWYH01007286.1, read on the forward strand.
CTGGTGAACAGATGGGAGCAAAGCGATGTTGGCAGCGTGGAATGGTTAAAAGGCACCGCGTTCAAATTTTGTCTCCAGCCTGAAGAGATGACTGCAGCGGGTGAAAGAGCTGCCAGGATTTGAGGTCAGTTCAGGGTAAATGACGGCAGAGGGAGACCCAGAAATCCTGCAGCCCAGGAATTGTGTTTCTTGGGACGCCCCTTGCCCAGCGCTGGGCTGTGTCACAGCATCTCGGACCCTCCTCTTTCCCCCATATTGGTCCAACAGCCACCTCACCAGGATCTGACCCCTTCCCGCATCTGCTGATGCTCAGCGTCTGGTAGCTAATTAGCTGTACAGCAAGCCGGCATTAGGAAGCCCAATCAATATTATTTCGTTTATAAACAGGAAACAGCTGTCCCCTCCTTTGCATACAGAGCTAATTTTAAAATGCATTAACCCCTCCCTGCAAGGCTGCCTGGGGCAGGGGGGTCTCCCGTGGAACCTCAGGTGTGGTGGGGCTGGGGTGCACTGTAATTTTGGTACCGCACATCACTGCCTGGATCCGTGGGGGGGGGAACAGAGAGGAGCCCTTGAGCCAGCTCCACACCCTCCAAGGAGGGTTACAAAGCAGAGGACGTTTCCAAAGTGGCTCTTGAAAACATCTCCGTGTTACAGTGCCGGTGCAGAGAGACCCTTTGGGTAAGGATTATCCAGGCTGAGGGCACTGGCTTCCCGGGGAAAATGGATAATGAATTTTGCAGCGGGGTCAGAGCAGCGGCTGCCCCTGCACCGAGGCTGTCCCGGAGCGAGCTCGGACGAGGCGGGGGCAGCGGCGGGGGCACGGGAGCTGCAGCCGCCCATCCATCACCGTCCCCGGCAATTTGTCCTGCGCCTCGGAGCTGTCACAGACCTCATCAGCTCCTGCAGCCCCTGTGCTGCTGGTGCCTGCCAAGCAGAAAGGACGTGGGGAACAAGCCTTCCATCGCCTTCCAGGGCACGTCACGCCTGCCCCAGAAGGGCGAAGATCCAGGGGTTTTGTTGCGCACTTTGGCATCGTGGGCTGATTTTGCCGTAGTTTGGGGTGTGCTGCCCGCAGAGGTGGAAACCCCTCCCGCGGTGCTTTGCCCTGCGCAGAGCTCGCCCGCGGCAGGGATGCGGCCAGGGGATGCAGAGCTGGATGCTGTCAGCATCCCTGGAGCTGCCTGCATGGAAACCTGGCACCGGGACCCAGCTGGAGAAGGCTCAGATGCCCTCCGGGAAAGCCAGCACCTCCCCGATGACAGGAGGGGGCTGGAACGTGGCATTTTGCCTCCAAAAAGGACGGGAATTGGCTGTTGTCACGCTGCAGCTCGGCTGGAAGCCGCACCAGCCTCCTCAGTGCCTGATTTTCCCTATCCCATGCTTGCAGCAGAGAGAAATTGGCTTCATCACACAGTTTACACCCACCACCCTCAGTGGTTGGTCTGGTTTAAGACACCTGAAGACGATTTCAGCCTTGCAAGGAGCTGCGTATGCGAGCACAGCCCAGCTGCCTTCCAGGAACGGGAGAGATGGAAGACAATTAAAGCTTGCAGCCTCAGCCTGGGTTCACATGCCAGTATCTCCTTCTCTTTTTTTCCTTCTCCTCTAACCCAGTTACATTCCCATCAATGCAGTGTGGCCTCGAGGTATTAAAGATGTAATGTGGGGAGGAACGGCCGGGCTGGGAGCCTGGGTCATCTGGGATTTAATCACACCTGCAATGGGAAATGCCAGAGATGGGTGCGTTGTCTTATTTGGGCGTCTGCGAAAAGAAAAATGAAATGCAAAAATAATTTGCAGAATCAAGAATTTCGGGATGAGGATCGCTGTCCCGGGCCTGGCTTCGGCAGAGCATCTTAGTTAAATTAAGGCTCTTTATAAAGTAGTACCCAACTTTCTTCCCAGTCACTCGTAGTTTATTCATGCGTCGCTCATTATTTTTGAAATCCCTCTGCTTTTCCCCCCTCAAAAGACGCTCTCCTTTAAATCTTAATTATCACCTAAGCCCCAGATCCTGGCTGGTGTTTCGTTCATCATCGCTGGCCATTTGAACTCTGCCATCTCCGGCTTCAGAGGCTTTGCTGTTACACCAAACTTCTTCCATCGCCATTAGCACATGCAGTAATTTATACACTTATTTTAATTGAATACTCAGACCTCAGGGTCATGGGAGCAACTCAACACAGGATGCCCATTTATGGCCGTTATATATTTCTCTAAAGACTCCCGAGTGTTGGGTCTGATTTGTTTTTTCGTGGTGGGTTTAGCAACACCCTGGAGAATATGAAACTAATAATAACTATTCAGTATAATAATACGCAATGATCTGATGACTCACGGGTTAATTCTCACTTACAAACAGACAATTGTTCCCAGAATGTAAAACATTTTAACAATATTAATGGTGAAAAAGAAATGGGGGCTCTTTTGTCAGGTTTTTTATTTTAAAGTTCCATTAATTCTTTCTTCGATTGATACATATTCAAAATGGTGTAAATGGGGCCCTCACTGTTTCAATTAGCATTAATGCACAATTATGTTTTTTTTCATATTTATGCTGCTCTTGCAGGGCATGGGTTTTGGTTGTTATTTTTTTTTACATTTGTATGCTAATTCAGCACTTAAAATATCCTTCTCTCCAAACTGTTTGCACGGTGATAAAGTATAATGAGAGGGAGAGAGATTTACGGGTAAAACACTAGAGGAGGAAAAGGGCTGCCTATCAAAGCAGGAGATAAATCCCGGCTTTTACCAGATCATAAGATATAATTGCGGAGATTGCACAGAATCAATTCGCTGTTTACTGCCCGGAATTTGCAGCAAATTGAAGCTGCCCCGACCCCGCCGTGCTGTGGCGGCTCCTCCGTCGCTGGGATGCGTGATGGGGACAAACGGGTTGCGAAACAGCTCCTTGGGGTTTGGTGACACCTCTGCTCAGCAACGTGGAAACGGGGCCGGCCTCCCCGCGCGGTTATTTTGCCTGGAGGAGATGTTAAATTTGAAGTGCTGGTAGTCGCCTCCCTCCCACGCAGCGGGATGAGCGGGTGGGATGGAAACGAGCTCCCCCCATCACTTATCTTTAGAGATGCAAAACCTTGATTTCTTTAAATAAGCCTTTCTTTATTATTTTTTAATAATACAGAAAAAATAATTGGGCTTATTCCCCAGTTTAGGGGCTGGACTTGCTGCAGAATTCCCTGAACCAAATAAATTTAAAAAAATAGAAAACCAAGCCGGCAAACCCTTCCCACTCAGCTCCATAAATCACAGGCTGATTCAGGGCCCTTTGAGCCACGAGCTGTTGGCTGGGAAAGCCTTACCCTTAATAAACGCTGCGACACTGATATTTCCCCCTACAGAGCAGGTTTGTGGGGGCACATGCTGGGGATGGGGGTGTTTGGGGGGGCTGGATCCTTTGGGGGATCTCCCAGAGCCCCCCTGGGCCACACATCAGCTGCGACCTCACCAAAAGCATCACAAAATATGCTCCGGGAGCTGATTCTTCACATGCACCTTAATTCCGCACGAGTCGCATGTTGCCTCCAGTTCAGGTTGTATTTTAATTGCTGCTCTGGGTCCTTCACAGTTAATTCCTATTTGCACACCAGGGAGAGAAAGCGCCTCTGCCATGGCTACAGACTGCAGCTTGTTATTGATGGTGCTGCTGTAATTAGCACCGCTAAAATATTTCTGCTGGACTCCAGTTCGACTCAGCTGCTGGGAGGATATAACCGAGTAAATGAATCCAACCGGGCAGCTGTTCTCTGTGTCTAAAAGCTGGAAAAAAAGGAGGGAATGGGGGAAATCTGAGTGGCATCATCCACCTGTGGCTGCGGATCCTCCCGACGAGCTGCAGCTGGGGCTAATCAAAGAGAAATCATTAAAAAATTACACCTTTCTGGTAGATATTTAGGGCTGGCGGACAGCTGAGGTGAGGTCTGCTCCTCCCTGCCCAGGTACCGAGTCTGGCTCTGGCTCTCTACAGCCTCTGGTTATGGCAAAGGGGGGGTAAAAAGCAGAGCCGGGATTCCCAAAACGAGGTGCGAGGACCCAAATTCACCTCAGAAATGCCGATTCCTGGGCCTGTGCTTGGCCTTGGGCCGAACCTCCGCCTGAGCTCCGGGAGGGCTCCTGCAGCCAGCCAGGAGACGGAGGATTTAAGACCTAATTTCCCATTAAATACGTCCAAGCTAAAAAGAGGCCAAGGGGATTTCTAATGCCAAAGAACATCTGCAACAGCGAGATGAATAGCTGGGGACAAGGATATTTATAGATCCGTTTATTTTGGCTCCTTTTAGGAGTTTCGGAGGCATCCTTTTGTCCCCCATGAGCTGGTTTCTGATGAAAGCACCGAGCTCGAGCGGGGTGGTCAGGAGAGCGCTGGGGTGTCCTGGACCGCTCTCCTGGGGTTCAGAGAATGTTATTTAAACTGCAAAAGGGAAACAGGGCCACGTTCTGCAAGGGAATTCCAGCCATTCAACCAACCCTGGTTAATGGGAGTGCTTATTGCAATGCAAATCGGGGCTCTGCCCCCCTCTAATGCTGGGCAGGGGGCAGTGGGAGCAGCAGCCCAGGCAGCAATGAGGATGCTCCAGGCTCCATCCCTCAGCTCTCCATCAGAAAAAGAGGCGGGGGGGTGTTTGCTTAATCTGTGTTTGAAATAGATGAGAGCTGGGTGGGGGGAGGAAGAGCACGCAAGGCAGAAAACTCTTGCAAACTGAAAATATCCCGTTTCTCTTCTTCTTCCCCTCCCAAAATAGCAACGTTCCTACCCAGCCCCGGGAGGAGGTTGGTAGATGAGGTTCCTGCAGCGGTGACACAGTCCCTGGTGCCGGGGATGTGCGACATTGGGGGGTGAAGCTCTGAGAGCCGGGGCTGCGCGGCTCAGCCCGAGCTGGCGATCGGAAATTCAGTCGGGTTTTCTGCAGCTTGCGGGAGGACGGATGATACCTGATGTGGCATAACGCTGCCAGACAGACACGGCCGATCAACGGCGCCCGAGCAAATACGAAGTGGCAGAGTGAATTTATACTGGATCAGTGTGTTATGTCGTGTAGGCACGGAGGGGTTTTATCTGGTGCGAGAAGCCCTGGAGCTGGATTTACAGCGCTATGAAACCCTGTGCCTGCTCTCCGGAGATAGGGAGGGAGTTTATCCCAGGAGGAGCAGAGCACCTTCAATCCATCTTTATGGAAAGATGGAGTTTTATGGGAAGAATTATATTTCTCTTTCCTTATAATGCCGTTGATACAGCTTGTTTCAGTTTTGACTTGCCAAACCCACACCAACATGCAGACGCTGGATTTGCACTGGGTTTGCACCAGTATTTATGTACATGCAAATCCCTTCACGTTGAGGCAAGCCATGAAAATCCATCTCGGTCTTGAGCTAAAACCTTAGAAAAAAAATTGCTCTTACACACCCCAGTGTCCCCCCAAGCACCTTTGGCCACTGTGTGTCTGAAATATGGGCTTTGTGGCTGAGACATCTGAGATTTAATGCAATGCAGGCAGTAAATAAATAAACAAGGAAGAGGGAATGGGAGTTAATTCAAAACGTTAGTGTTTCACAAGCCACAAAGGGAAAAATATTGACTCGAAATAAGCAAGAGAGTTACAGAGCTGGGCTTGGAAGCCAAGCTGGCTGACCAGGGGGCAGAGATGATGTGGTGTCCTGGAAGATGCTCTTTTTGTGCTAGAAATTCAGCAAACCTGCAGGAATGCAGCGGGTGGGTGATGGAGAAACGGGATGATGGAGCGATGAGCCATCATCAGCGGGCAGAGAAGAATAAACGAGGAGAGATGGACTTCCCTAGTAGTTTGTGCCTATAATCTTGACCCCCTTGGTTTTGGCATAAGCTGGGAACACGGTGTTTCTCAGCACTCTGAGAGTTACCGTGGCAGAGAAAGAAAAAGGGGAATTGCTGGCACTATTTACAGCTTGAGCGGTTTTAATCTTGCAAATCATAATTACCCTCATTAAGTCCGTCTCCGCAGGAATGGAGACACGGGATTAATAATACGCGCGGAAAGAGTCGAGCGCGGATTCGGGGCCTCGCAAAGCGCAGACAATGGCAGGGCCCTGGTGCGAGGGAGGATTAGGGCGGTCAGCGGGGCACAGAGCAGCCTTTGAGAGGACTCCTGCCGCCCAAACCCTTCCAGCAGGACCGAGCCGCTGCCTACGGACTGAGCTGCTCGTTCTGCTCCTTAATCCCACCATTGTGCAGCGGTTTGCGAGGAGCCGGGGAGGCTGCATCTCTGTGGGGATGTGGTTTGGTCCCCAGCACTCAGCTGTTTGCCTTCCCAGGGCCGCTGCCCACCTGTGTGCTGAGAGGAAAGGGCTCTTGCATTGCACCCCTGCTATTATTGCACCCCTATTATTACTATTATTGCACCCCTATTATTTTTATTATTATTATTGCACCCCTATTATTATTATTTCGCCCCTATTATTATTATTATTGCACCCCTATTATTATTGCACCCCTGTCATTGCTCCCCTACTATTGCACCTGCAGTAAACCCGTGGCTGTCACCTGCAAAGCTCCTGCAGAGAGGTTTTAGTGGAAGATGTTTCCAAAACCCCAGTAAACAGGACTCTAATAACTTCCCAACGCACTCTTACCAGACGGTAATTCCATTTCTAAACTGCAATCAAATCCTTTGGTTCAGACAGCAATTTGAAGTGTGACTGGTAAATACAGGGACTCTTTGAGGCGTCAGAACTCTGAGGCTTGAGCGGCTTACAGCCGCTGTTTGTGGCTTTGAAACGTAATGACCGTTTCATCTGATAGCCCTGCGTTTCCGTAATACCCTGTCCCTGCCGATAGCTGCTCTCAAGCAGTGGTGTCCCCTTCCCCGGAGAAAAGTCACCATCCCAACCATGGGAAGTCACCATCCAGCTGCAGCACTGGCCATCAGGGCACAACGATGGGATGCAGAGCACCAGCAGCACAGCTGGGGCACAGCTGGGGAACAGCTGGAGAGCTCATCCTTCACCAGCAGAAGGGCAACATGAGAAGTAAGAGAAAGATTTGCTAGCAAGGAGAACCTGGAAATCTGGGTGTGTTTGGGATGGAAATACGTTCTGAGGGACAGCAGAGCTCCATCCTGCCCTTGTCCCTCTGTCCTCACCCTGACGTCCCCGTTCCCCTCACCAGTAGGAATCCAACCTGTGGGACGCCTCCTCCAGCCCGGCTGAAATTGCCCATGACCCGAAACCACACAGTATATTGATGGTGGTGAAGAGAGATGAGAAATTTAGAGCTGTAATTAACTCCTGCAAAGAGACATTTTGGGCTGATTTCAGGCTGCGAACCGGAGGGTGCCTGAACGTGACAGGCACCTGGTTAAATTGTCTGGGACCTTGTTTGTTCAAGGCCCAGAATCACACTCTACAGTTTGTTGTATTGATTTGCTCGTGCTGAACACGACTCTATAAACAGCAAATCTACTGGGGATTTTCTCTCCCTTTTCCTCCAAGACAGGAAATAAAGGGCAAAAGAAAGAGGAGGAGAAGGAGCAGGCACGGAAAAGGCATTTTCAGCGGGCCATAAAAATGGATCTGACACCAGGCTGCCTCCTGACGGGAGCAAAGTTATTGCAATGGAAATCGTCTTGTGAGAGAAATACAAACACTGTTCAGGAGCTGGAGCTGGGATGAGCCAGCACCCCAGCCCAGCTGGGGCCGTTTCGCTTTTTCCTCTACTGTTCTCCATTTATCACCTTTATCTGAGTGTGGTGAGGCAGGTTCTGCCCCGTTTTACACCGGGGTAAATCCAGCAGGAGCCGGGACAGGCAGCAGCTTCATCCCCAGCATCATCCCCCGTGGGAGCGACACGGGGGGCTCAGCCCCGTGTGGGTGGGGAGCAGCAGGATGGGACCCTTTTCTGCATCCAAAGCGATGAGGATGCAAACACACACCGTTTTCCCCATCACAGCAAGACCCAGCACCACAGCCGTGTCTCCTTGTCCCAGCAGCATCACAGTGGAGCTGGTGGGGACACAGGGACAGGCAAGTGTCCTCGTCCCTTGGCGCTGGGCTCCAGGCAGGGACACGCACGGGAAGGGACCCATCCCCAATGATTTGCATTTGCCAGCAGTGGGGTGTTTACCCAGCCCGCGCTTCCATAAATAGAGGGCTCTGCAGCCCATACGTGTGGATGTAAAAATATATATGTTCTGCATAAAGGGATTAAATGTTTATGAGCCATTATAAATTCGTGCTTTTCATTTTTTATTCATAGGCCCTTTGCTGAGCTCAGGCTGGGCTAACAGACCTGTTTCTAATGTGTTTCCCTCTTTCCCTTTCATGGGGCCGATTCGTCACTCACACGTGGAGTTTTTCTCACGCCATGCGACATGCGGAGGATGGTATATCCATTTAACTCCCATGTCACAGGGAAAGGGTGAGAAAATACGGAGAAAAACCTCTTCCGGAGAAGAGGAACTTCGGGTTTTCTCTTTGGCTTTCCCTTTCCTGGGAGGACACGTTTAGAAAGCAAGCATGAAAATGGCCAGCAGGTGATCAGCCTGAAAGCAATTAGCAGGGCTGTTACTGGGTAATTAGGGGTTTAGCACAAGGCTGCTTGGCTATAGGTACACCTGGTGAGATAGCCCACCTCCTCAGGAGGTTATGGGTTTGTCCTGGGGCTCAGGGTCTGCTCTGAGGGCCAACGGCTTCGTTATTTAGAAGCTGCGTGAGTTTGGTGCCTGCAAAGCTCAAGATGGGGGTGTCCTGGCTGCTGAGGGATGCGGTTCCTGGAGGGAGGCGGAGGCTCCTCTGCAACAGGTACCACAGCGCAGGGGCACGAAGGGGATGGGGATGCAGGGGACAGGCCAGGGACCACCTGAGTGCTGGGTGCCAGGGCAGGAGGGAGAAGGAAAGCAGGAGAAAAGGGTGTTTTCCTGCTCTCCGTTGGCCGCTCTGCCCAGGGGAGCGGGGCTCGGTGCGGCAGCAAGTGGAAGCGCCGGTTTCTCAGGCGAGAGGGGAATGCGGTTGAGAATTAATCCTGCTAATGAGATGTCAGGATTAGTTTGTGTGTCCTTGTCAGCAGGGCAGGGTGACAGGGTGTGAGAGGTGCTGACGGGTCCCCGAGGCAGACGGCTACTTGATTTGTCCTGGAAGGAAACCAAGCTGCTCGTAGCACTGCCGAGCTTGAGGGGTTCCAGGGCTTTCCAGCATTTGGGTGAGGACGAGAATTAGCACCCTGCACATGGGCCAAGTATCAGGGAAGGGACTTGAGGGTCCCTTCATGGGGTGTCCCAGCAGAGCCCCCCACCACCTCCCCTCCGGAGCCATCACCCCGCTCCATCCTTCCAGTCGCTTTCTATCAGCATGAAGTAATTAAGTTCATAAGGCATCAGACAATCAGCCAGCAGCCCACAAGACGTTGTGTTTAATCATGTACTAATGGCATGTTCTTGGCAATAATTACAAGATAACAGTGTTTGCAGGCTGTAATCAGAACAATTCTAGTAATTAAATCAGCCTTTTGTCAGCGGGCTCCTTCCCCCTGCACCGGGAGCGGGGTGACGGGACCCCTCCCCAGAGGAGCGTGTCCCCGGGAGCGCTCGCTGTGCCGGTGGCCCCAGTGGCACCAGTAACAGAAGCTGGAGAGGAATGGGGCTGCTTGCAAGGAGCTCATTGCAGCAGCATGTGGGTCCGGGCTATTGCCAGCCCCAAATCCCCTCAGTGAGGGCTGGGGGGACATGGAGCCCTTCCGAGGGCAGGTGACATTGACTTGTCACGGCCTGAGAGTGCCCACGGGCTGGCACTAGTTAGCGCAGGGGTGATGCTCAGCCCTGAAGGGGCCAGTGCCACAACCCCATGGCTCCTCCTGTCCCCAAAGGCAGCAGAAATTAACCCTCCCATATCCTGCCCCCCAGCATCATCTAACCCCAAACCCGCCTTCCCTCCTGTGCTTCACAGCCGCGAAGTGAAACGTTTGCTTTGTGCCTGGGTATAAACCCCCACCCACGGCACTTTTCTCCCCCTGGGAGCCCCCATCTCACATTCAGACCCGCTCCCGCACGCACTCACCCACAAACCTCTAATTTGGTCTCTAATAAGATTTCCCAGCCTCATTATACCAGCCAGGCTCACCATTTACATTTAAATGAATGGGCTATTAACAAAGTTAATTCCCTGCGACACTGTTGTCCAGGGTCTGGAAGAGTCTTGTCGCATTTTTGGGTAGGGCCAGTATCCAAATTCGACCTTTTTCCTTGGAGAAGCGGGATCAGCTGCCCTTGGGCCCTGCAGGGCCAGCAGAACCGTTCTCCATGGCAGAGGGGAGATTCATTTCCCCTGGATATTGCTGATGGAGCACGAGATTCATTCGCCCTGAGCATCGGGGTTGGTACGGATACACACAGTTCTTCCGGCCACAAGCAGCAGAACAAGCCATTTTAAAAACAGCTCCTCCTTTTTTTAAGAGGCAAAAAACATCAAACAATAAGCCGAGAATAAAAATAAGCAGTTTTATGGCTCCTCCAATAATTAACTTAGTTCTCAGCTGTTAATTTATGTACCCAAAGTCCTCTGTTTAATATTCTAATTTGTGGTTAATCATTTATCAAGAGAGAACAAACGGTGATTAGCTCTTTTTTACCTCCTTGAGGGTGAGGGAGGCAATTTGGTCTAATCAATGCATTAGCTTGCTCAAGGAAACTTTTCTCTCCTTGCCCTGAATTATTCATGCAGCAGTGCTGCCCCTCACCACGGCCACCTGCGGTGGCCCCCGTGCCACCAAAATGTCACCAGGGCGGGACGTGAGGATGATGCGGATGGGTGACCATGGACAGCCATGCAGGAGGTGATGTCCTCTTGGAGATGCTCCAGGGATGAAAACCCTTCCTGCACAAAGATGCTCCACCTAAAAGCCACATGCTTGGCTCCAGAAACACGAAGGTGTGGAGTCTGTAGCCACACAGACAAGCTTGGGAGCAGGTTCTTAAACCCTTCGAAATAGTTTTTAAAGATTCCATGCGTTTTTTTTGCTTTGAAAATAAGTCATGACTGGCCGTGGCGGGATAGTTTGGGCTGCTCTCCGCTGCTGTGTATGACAGGAGCTGTTTGCGTGTGACCGGTGAGGTGACAGGGACCCGGGCTGGCTCCCCGCGGCCCCATCCACAGCAGAATCCACGGTGTCAAACTCAGCCGCGAGCAGGTGGGAGAGAAAAGAGCAAAAGCTCCAGACAGCTGCTTCATTGGCACTTTAATTAAAACCTGATCTCCTTAATCTTCCCAGGCACCGGCTTTGCCAGCCGCCGACTGGTGATGCCGCGCAGAACCCGCTGTAGCCGCGCCTGCCCCGCAGCCTCTGGGACCAGCGCTGTCTGCTGAAGGTCACAGCTGCTTTTTGCTAACGAAGAGCTCGGCTGCCGCTGCAATTAGCACCTCTGGGGAGTCGCATTGTGGCTTTGAACGGCAGCAAGACCCATGTGTGTGACCCTGTGTGCTGGAGCGCTCCGTCCCTTCCTGGCCAGCCCGGGGTTGTGCACCCTTGGGTGCAAGACCATGGGCTTTTGCAAAGGACCCTGTGTCCTCCTGGGCATCCCAGGTCCATCTGCAAACACAGCAGCAGCTTTCCTGCCCCTGGCAGCTCTCTGTCCTCTTGGAAGTGGCCTCTCCCTGCTCCAGGACCACAGCTTGAGCCTCCTTGTACCAACATCCCTGCAGCAAGCCCCTGCCAGGGATAAAAACCGGGTTTTTTTGGTGGTAACAGCACGAATTTGGCTCCCTGGGAAGAAGGGGATTCAGCGGGCAGGCAGCTCCCTCTCGTGGGGAAAAAGACAAAGGATCATTTGGGCTGTGCAGCTGGGATGGGGCCCAGATGTGCTGCACAGCTGGAGCCCCGGGCAAGCCCAGCCTTGGGCTGTCCCCCAAGGGGGCTGATAACTTGAATTCCTCCCCAAAAGGAATCAGGTTGAATCTCCCTATTTGTCCAGAAATGGAGACAAGTGCTCAACAGGGCTTTTTCTTCACCTCTCCTAATAATAAGTTGTTATTATTTGGGCAGAGATTGGATGCTTTCCAGCTGTTTCATTTCCACAGATACTTGGGTTTCAATCTCTCTTGTCTCTGTAATGGCATCCAATCTGCTGTTTATTGGATGAATATTTATGAGGGCTCTGATGAAGAGGCAGATTCGGAGTGCATTTGCCACTCATTGGCAACAACCGGAGCCTGGCCCCTAATTCATATGCAGCCTTCTTAATTCCTTGATTAAATTTCAACTTGCAAATAAAACATTTGCAATTCACTTCCAGGGGTGTTTTTTGTGTTTTTAAATTGAAGACAACCCCCTCAAAGTTAGCTGATTGCATGTTAAGTGACAAGGCAGCGGTTTGCAAAGGGCACAGGGAAGGTAATTTAAATGGAGAACGAGTGGAGGATGCTTCTGAAGAGTGTGGGGACAGCTAAGGATCCATATGGGAAAATGCTTTGCTACAGAGTGAGGTGTGTATGGGGAGGGATGAGCTCATGGGGCTGGGTCTGCCTAGGCCTGGATCTGGTCCTTGTCAGGATTAACCCCTCTGGCTGAAGGACATCTGAGCCCAGTCTGGCTCTGGTTTGCTGGTGGCAGCTGGAGGCACCAGCCTTTCCTGCCACCTCTCCCCGGGATTTGTTACCCTGCCAAGCCGAACACGCTTTGCTAATAAACAAAAATTGATTTTTATTTATCTTACAAAGCGAAGCCCCGTTGCTCGTGCTGCATGGCTTTAATCCTTTCTGCTGTCGATGGCAATAATGAGAAAGACACCTGTGGATCTGGAGAGAGCTGCCGGCCTCCTTTTTAACTATTAAGAGATCAATACCTTTTACAATGCTGCTAATAATTTTCTGGCCCACTTGATTGCGAGGGGACTCGAGTAGGCTCAGCCTTATTTGAAGGTGCCCGATGCATTTTTGGCAAATCTGCTCAGTCTCTGAGATGAAGGGGCTCAAGGATGGCAAATTCCTCTGCGCATTTGCAGAGGTGTGAGAGGGGGAAAAATGGAGCTTTTGCTTGAGCAACTTATTGAGAGGCTGAAATTGTCCCCAAGGATGTGAATGAATAGCTGAGTTACCCATGAAAAAGCCTTGAAACAACAGAAAAACTAACTTCAGCCCTCAAATAACCCCCCAGTGGTACAGCCTTGGTTTGATTCAAAGAAATCAACACATTGTTTCAGTTCATTAACAATCCATCTTGTTTTTATTGTCCATTTTCTTAAAAAGTTGGTGGTTTTTCTATTCGTAGTTATAAAATAATCCTATTTTACAAAGATTTACAGCTCTGTGAGTGCCCAGCAGTGAACAAGGCTGGATCAGGCAGGTCTCTTAAATAATCAAACCACAATCTCTTTCTCTTTGGTTCAAAAAAAAGAAAAAAAAAAAAAAGAAAAAAAGGAAATCGGCAATGAGCCGATTCAGCACCAAGCAGGACATAAGAGAGTAAGAGGGTTTGTAGAAAAGACAATTTATTTCTCCGGGAAGGGGCACAGGGAGCAGAGGATGGTCAGAAGGGGCGGGTGATGAACCCCAGTAACGAGAACAGGACTCGGGGTGACCTCTCGTTAATCTCCGCCGTCCCTGGGGCTGCGGGAGGCGGTGACACCCACCGCAAACCAAATTCCCCAGGCTGTTTCCCTGCGGTGCTGCCCGGCAGGCCGGACGGGCAGAGGTCGCTCCCTATGGATTTGCAGTTTCCTGGTCTCTTTGCCGCCCGCCCCGGCGCGGGTTGGCCGGCCGGATCTGCCGCTGTCCCCTCAGTACACGGGGCCCTTGACGGCGCCCGGCTCGGTGAGGCGCGCGGCGGCGTAGGCCGAGGCGCCCAGGCAGGCGGCCGGCTCGCAGAACCCCGGCAGCCCCGCCGGGCCCGGCAGCCCCGGCCGCCCGGCCTCTCCGGGGGTGCCCGGCAAACCCCGCTCCCCGGCTTTGCCATCCAGAGCGTGGCCGGGGATGCCGGGGAGACCTGCGAGGGGAGAGGGGGTGTCAGTGGGGGTGTGGGTGATGTGTTCGTGGGTGCTGAGCTGCGGGTTTGCTGGGGTATGGGAAAGGCTGGTGAGGATGGGGGTGTGGTGTGTGAGTGATGCTGGGGCACTGGAAAGCAGCTGGAAGAGCTGCAAAGGATGCTACAAGTTGGGGATTTGTTGGATCATAGAATGGTTTGGGTTGAAGGGACCTTCCCAGCTCCCCCAGTGCCCCCCCTGCCATGACAGGGACATCTCCACCAGCTCAGGTTGCTCAGAGCCCCGTCCAGCCTGGCCTGGGATGTCTCCAGGGATGGTTCAGCCACCACCTCTCTGGGAACCTGGGCCAGGCTTTCACCACCCTCAGGGCCAACAATTTAATCCTCATGTCCCGCCTGAATCTCTCCTCTTTTAGTTTAAAACCACGTTCCTGTGCAGGTTTGCAGAGATGGGCCAGAAGGTCCCAAGCCTCTGTTGAGTGCATCATCGCACCAGCACGGGGTCTGCGGGAACCTGCTGCCCTGTCTGTGCTGGGGGAGAGGGGCTTACCTGGGATCCCCGGGGGACCTGGCATGCCCGGGTGGCCGCGGCCGGCTTCTCCCCGCTCTCCCTTCTCGCCTCGCTTCCCTGCACGGAGACAAACATGGAGGGAAAGATGCGCTGGAGCCGCAGCGGGAAACACGGACCTGGGAGGGGAGAGGAGGGGGCTGCCCCTGCTTGGGGACTGAAGTGGCGGCAGGAGGAGGCAGGCTCGGCCCCGAGGAGGGTTTTTGCCTGGCACGGTGTGGGTACCGCCACCCAGCACCTACCTTTAGGTCCTATGTTGCCAATCTGCCCAGCAGCACCCAGGATGCCAGGTACGCCTCGAGGTCCCATGGGTCCATGTGGACCCTGCTCACCGGGTGGCCCTGGGGGACCGGGGGGCCCAGGGGGTCCCATGGCACCAACTCCACCCAGGGCAGCTCTCTTGGCGCTGACAGCCACCTCAGCCAGCTGCTCTGTAGGGCAGAGAGAGGCCGGTGTGGGACGGGATGCAGTGGCAGCCACCCCACTGGTGACACCCCACTCAACCCCTCACCTTGCAGCATCTTCAGGACCACATCGACAATGTGCTGGTCCCCAGCATCCCGACCCTGCCAGCAGCGAGGAGAGGGACATGTTGTAAAGGGAGATCGCTCCTCCCACCCCCAGCTGCACCCACAGCACTGGTCCCATCCTGACCCCCTGGTCCAGAGCACCTCCCTGCACCCAATGCCACCTTCCCAAACCCTCTTTGTTTTCCGTTCGGTCCTGGTGCAAGTGCTCCGAGACTCAGCTCGTGCCATGCCTGACCACACTGCAACATCCTCACTGCATTAACTTTCTGCAGTCACATTTTGCAAGTATAAAGTGAGGCTTATACGGAAAAATTCTGTCCCCCGGGCAGGCTGAAAAGGCACATGTTGGTGCTAAACCTGCTGCCGGTGCTATATATGGCCAGAAATAAAGAATTCCTGCTTTGTAGAAAGGTGAGATCACAGCTCAGCCCTCCTGCAGAGCTCATGGGGGATCCCCGCTGCTCCCAAGCCAAACAGCAGCTGTTCCCCAGAGGAATTGGTGGGTACGAAACGGTTGGAGGCGATTCACCCGCAGAGCTGAAGCAGCTGACAGCAGCAGCCCCCAGGTCACCCCTACGCGGTGCAGGGGGTGAGGAGGGGATGGAGGGGATGGGGTACTCACCGCTGCGCCCCGCTGGCCGGGCATCCCCGGCACGCCGCGCTCCCCGACGAGTCCTCGCGGGCCGGGGGGTCCCGGGTAACCCCGCGGGCCGGGTGTGCCCGCATCCCCTGAGGGGCCGGGGAAGCCGAGCTCGCCCTGGATGCCTTGCTGCGGTGGGGATGGAGAGTGGCGTCAGGAGCTCAGCCAGTCCCGAGCGCAGTGGCTGCACCCCAAGACCCCAGGACTTTCAGTAGCAACCGCCGCAGCCAGGGTTTAAACCCCAAATGGGCTGAACCTGAATCCAGGGTGAACTTGGTCCCTGCAGCCCGTCTCCAGTGGAGATACTTCAGCTGCCTCCACGGGGGATCGCCTGTGGCTGAGGGTCCCGCAGAGCCACCCAGCACGAAGATACAGAGAGTCCCTCATGCCCAAACAACCAGCACTCACCTGTCCCTTCGGCCCTGGCTCGCCTGATTCACCCTGGGGACAGAGGACATGAGAAATGCAATGGGGAGACAGCAGGAATTAGGGGATGCAGCTGGGGGGAGGCCGGTGTACCCCCCAGAGCACAGCGTCGTGATGCTGTGCTGGGCAGGACACCCCAGCGTGGGCAGGGACCCGCAACCCCCCGCGTTCCTCCTCCTCACCCCAGGACCCGTCTGCAGGGACCCACCTTCTCTCCCTTCAGTCCTGCGAGGCCGTGAACACCAGGGTCTCCCTGGAGGAAAGAAAACAATAAAAGTGACCCATCACCACAGCACCCACCTCCTCTGCAGCCGCTTTAACCCCCCCCATTCCACCAGACTGGGATACCAGGGGTATTGATGGAGAAAGCACCTGGTGTCAGTGGGTGTCACCCCACAAGAGGCAGGGGCCAACCCTGTTAAACACAGGTTTTAACAGTTCTCCACTGATCCCCAGCTCAGGGAGGGTGATGTACTCACAGTGCTGCCTTTGGGGCCGGTTTTCCCTGGGGAGCCCTGGAGAAACAAGAGGGGGTTCAGCCCAGTTCAGCGCAGCTTCCCCGAGCTGGACCCCAGTGCAGCCCGTCCCCTCAGCCCAGAGCTGTCACCTTGTCTCCTTTGAGTCCCGGCAAGCCTTGGGGTCCTGGGATCCCCGGTGGACCCTGCTCACCCTTCGGCCCCTGGAAATCGAGGTAATATGAGGAAAAAGGGAAAAAGGAGTGAGAAGAGGTGGTGGGAAGACCCTCCTCCTGCATCACAGCATCCTCCCCAAGGCAATGAGATGCATGGGCAGCTCCCCATCCCCTCCAGCATCCCACCCTGCCCCATGGTATCCCAAATTGTCCTGACCCCAGCCTTTGTGGGGAGATGGGACAGAAAACCCTGCTGGGATGGGGGGCTCGACCAGGAATGGGGCCTCCTCCCCCAGGAAGCCAGAGGGACAAAGGCCACCTTTTGGCTATTTTTCCAATGGGAGGAAATTCCTCTCCCAGCTGGGGCTGCAAACCCAGCGTGGCCCCAGGACCACTAATCCCAGCGCTATTTGCCCCCTTGGCTAATCCCTCACCCCGGCACAGCGGGATGGGGCACAAGATCGCCCCCGCTGTGATCAAAGCGCGGGGTCCGTGCCGGTGGTGCCAGCCATGTCCTGCTGTCCCTGTCCCTCCTCCCCAGCCACTGAGCATCCCCAAGACATGCCAAGGTGAACCCCGTTTCCCAGCCCGGCTGTGACACAACTCACCGCTTTCCCCTGCTCGCCGGGGGGGCCCACGAGGCCACGCTCGCCCCGGTCACCCTGCGGAGACCCAGGAAGAGAACAGAGTCAGGGGCAGCTCCCAGCATCGCCCCAAACCCCACAGTGCCCCCGACTCACCTTCAGCCCGGGGACACCCTGTGGTCCTGGCTCACCCCGAGGTCCAGGCTCACCCTAAGAGGGGAAAAAACAAAAAAACAACCCAACCCAGCTGCCTCTCTCTTGCATTCACATGCCATTATCATCCTTCCCCAAGGGACCTGCTGCCCTGTCCTTGTCCCCTGCAGCCACACGAGGGGCTGTCACTGCAGCGGGTGGCCAAGGAGGGGCTGGAGAAGTGGCCCCAGGGGCAAAGGGAAGAGGAGGGTTGGGGAAAGATGAAGTGCCCGATTCTGCTTTCTGTTTGACAGCAGACAGGGAATAAAGAGCAAGAGGGAAACAGAGAAACCCACAGGCTGTGCCTGGGAGGTGACACCTCCATACTTACGATCTGCCCTGGGGCACCAGTGACACCAGGTTGGCCCCGAGCACCTGCTTCACCCTGCGAACAGGAGACAGGCAGTTCAGGGATGGTGGGGACAGGGTAGGTGATGGGGTGGGGACAAGGCTGCTGCAGGAGGGGGATGCCCAGAGGGGGTGACCCCGGCTGCCCAAACCCACCTTATCTCCCGGGCCACCCTTGCTCCCCGGCTGGCCTGGCAAGCCCTGTGGAAAGAAAGCCGGGCTCAAACCCAGCACCTGGGGCAGTGTCCCTGTGGGCGCTGGTCCTGCACCCCAGCACGGCCCAGGGATGGGGTGCCAGCCCACGGATAACGGGGTACCCACGCTCCCGTACTCACAGCTTGTCCCCGGTGTCCCGGTGTCCCTGGGTGGCCGGCCTGTCCCATGCCCCCCTGTGAGGGACAGAGAGGGTGTTACCGTGTGGCGGAGGAAGGTGCAGAAATGGGGTGTCAAGGGCTGGGACCTTATACCACCCCCATTATTTCCATCAAGCACTGGTATGAGGACTGGGGTGTGTGTGTTCCCCAGTGCGCACAGCAGCTCACCTTCACACCGGGGATCCCCGGGGTCCCGTCTTTGCCATCGATGCCCGGAAGACCCTGCAAAAGGGAGAATTGTCGCTCACTCTGATGCCTCTGAGAGGGACTAAAAGGCTCATGGTGGAGGCAAAGAAAGGCTGGGAAAGGAAAGGGAAAGGGAAAGGGAAAGGGAAAGGGAAAGGGAAAGGGAAAGGGAAAAGGAAAGGGAAAGGGAAAAGGAAAAGAAAGGTCCAGCCCTGCACTGAGCCAGGGTGCAGGACGCAGGATGGCCCCGAACAGGACAGAGAGATCTTCTCCGTGCAAGGGGCTCAGCCCCAGCTGAGGGCGCGGGTGCCTCCGGCTGTACTTACATTCTCCCCCTTGGGGCCAATGTCTCCTTGGGGACCCCTGATGCCACGGCCACCCTAGAGCAGGACAGCACAAGGATTATTTCAGCCGCTCTCCTGGTGCAGGGGATGGAGTTGGGAGAGGGGGGAGATGCCCTCGGGCAGAGCCGCTCTCCACACCAGTGACAATGGGGCACTGGCATCACATGGGGCACGACAGAATGGGTCACCTACCAGCTCTCCCTTCTCACCAGGGTCCCCGGGTGGTCCCTTGGGGCCTTCCCTGCCCTGGAGGGGAAAAAGATGGGGGCTGAGCGGCAAAATGCAGGGTCACCCGCCTGCCCCGCAGCCCCTGGGGACAAGGGAGGGCACTCACCGGCCGCCCGGCCGCTCCGATGGTCCCGACCATCCCCTTGTAACCAGCAGGACCCTGCAAAGAGAGCATGGGTTGGGTCAACTCCTCCATCCCAGCCTGGTGTGACCCCACTAGCAGCATCCAGGACCCCGAGATGGCCGAACAACCACGTTAGCAATGCCCCTTCCACGGGGGCCGGTCCCCCTGACCCCAGCACAGCCGCCTCGGTGTCCCTGGCACTCACTGTCTCGCCCTTGGGTCCTGCCATCCCCGGGTAACCCCTCGGGCCCTGCGGTCCCTGTGGGGAGAGAAACAACAGCCAGTTAACTGGGAACAGCCCCAGGAGCAGCCCAGGGGGGAGCCGCAATTAAAGCAAAAGATGGTACTGGAAATTAGTCGGTTTTCCCAAATGAGAGGTGTTTCGGTCCCGCCGTTCGCTCCTAATCCTGCACCCCCTACCAGGCGCCTTTCCAGCTGTCGGTTCAATAACACCATCGGGCCCAAACTGGTGCTGTTTCCCCCGCCAAAGCTCTTGGCTTCAAAGCAGTTTTGCCCTTTCCTGGACCGAGGGGCTCAGCCCGTTAATTGCTTTTCATCTTCAAAGTGCTCAGCGAGTTCCAACAGCTTTAATCCTCATGTCCCCATGGGGAGCTGGGCACTGCACCCCCGTTCAGGTGGGACAAGGGGGGCTCAGTGTACACGAGTTATCCACGTTAATTAATGTGCATTATTACGGAAGGGCCCAGGGCCAGTGCTGACCGTGGGGGTCTCCATCAGGATGTGGCTTTGCCACCCTGCTGGCAGCAACTCCATGGCTGGGAGGAGCCAGATGGATGGGATGAAGGCTTCACTCTGGTCCCAGTGGTGTGTCCCTGGGAGCAGTGACACACTGGTGTGATGTCCCCAGTGCCTGGGAACAAGCACAAACCGGCCACCCCCAGCCCATGGGGCACCCAGAGCACAGAGCAGCAGAGAGAAATAAAAGTGTTACCGGAGGGCCTGGGACACCTTGTTCTCCGGAGACGCCAACGTCACCCTTGGGGCCCTGGGGGGGGATGGAGCAAAGTGAGGTGAGTGTTGGGGTCGAGCAGGGGTATAAATCGCCCCAGGGACCTGAGAACCCCTCACCTGGGACCCAGCGGGGCATGGGGACATGTCCCCTCCCCAGGGAGCCACTGTGGGAAGACCGCCCTGTCCTGCCTCCCTCTCCCACCTCTGTCCTTCCTCCCCGTTCTGTCCCCAGAGCCCCCTGCCCCTTGTCCCCCGCAGAGGCAGGTACCCCTGGATCGCACCGGGATGCTGCCGGAGATGTCACCCACCTGCCTGCCCTGCCTGCCGGGCTCCCCGAGGGCGCCGGGGCGGCCTCTGTGTCCCTGCGGGCGAGGAGGAAGATGGTGAGTGAGCATCCCGGGCAGAGCAGCGGGGTGGAGGCAGCATCCTGGCCACCACGTCACCCGGAGCCACCCTGCCTGCGATGGCACCGTGCTGGAGGTGACAGCCCCTCCTCGCTCCCCGTCAGCTCCAGGGGTCCTGTACCTTCAGTCCCTGCAGTCCCTGGGGGCCCTTGGGACCCGGCGGGCAGCTGGTCGGGCACTGGGGGGAAGAAGAAGCACAGGTTGAGCTGGGGAAGGACGCAGAGGCTGCGGAGAAGCCGGGAAGGTTGGGCTCCCTCGAAGGTGGGCTGTGTGGTGACACAGGGGACCCACCGCTCGTCCCATGGTTTTGGCTGGGAACTCGCTCCTCCCCGCTCCATCAGCCCCCAGTTACCACGTTATACTGGTGGCTGTATTTCGGGCCAGGGCAGCACGTGCTCTTCCAGCAGCCGTGACCCTGCAAAGCCCTGCGGAAGAGACGGGATAGCGGGGGGTCTCACCAAGAAATCGGCGCTGCCTTCCACTCCTTGGATGTGTCCAGGGGGGCCCTGGAGGGAAGAAAAACATCAGCATCTGCTGTTTAACATCAGCACGGTGTTATAGGAGGGGTGAGTGTTACACCCGGGAGGGAGGGGAGCAAGGCACAGGGTGGGGGTGTGTGCCAGAGCCCCAACCCTGGGCTGAGCCTTGGTGGGAGCTTCTCCCTCCCACAGAAAATGCTGGTGGTGGGAGATACTCACGGGTTTCCCTGGAGGGCCTGGGGGACCCCGCGGGCCATCGGGTCCAGGGTCACCCTGGGAAAGAACAAGCCCAGGAAAGGAGATTTAGGGGTGGAGAGGGGTGATGGAGCACCAGAGAGCCAGGCTGTCACAGCGGGAGCTGGGGCACCCCCCAGCCATGGGCTGGGGAGGGCATGGGTGGCACCAGGGGACCTGGCTGCAGGCACAGGGTCTGTGACCCCTCCATTCCCACTGCAGCACCCCACCTTCCAGCATCACCACATTGTCCTTGTTTACCCCAGGAGCCCTGAAGAAGTGCGGAGAAGCGGATGTTGGTGTAAGGAGGGGAGGTTTTCCCCTGTCCCCTCCTGACCTCTCACCTTGGGTCCTGGTGCTCCAATCTCTCCAGGAATCCCAACCTGGCCTGGAAGCCCCTTAAAGAGAAGAGAGAGATTCATTGAGTGAGAGAGGTCGAGCCTTGAGACCCCCCCTTTTGAGGGTGCTGAGATTTGAGCTCTCCCAGCACAACCCTGCGAGGATCCTTGGCCGCCCACAGCCCCACAAACCACTTACGGGTGGTCCTGGCAGCGAAGGACCCTGCAACAAGAAGAAAGACTCAGTTGGTGCAAGTTCTCCAGCCCCCCAAGACCACCAGCACCCCATCCCTGAGCAGGGCAAGGCTCACGCTGCCACCAAGGATGTAGCTGGGGGGCTGGATCCCCCCTCCCACCCCACTCGTGGCTGCTCAGGGAGTGGGTGCAGCATCACCAGCACCCATGGGAGAGGCAGATACAGATACTCACAGGGAGCCCCGGCGGCCCTGGGAGTCCAGGCTGGCCCTGGGGACAGAAGCGGGGAGTCAGGAGAAGAAACAGCAGGATCTGGCCCCCCCAGGCCCTGCCGCCCTGTGGCAGCTGCTAAAATTCACCCCTCCCTGGACCCAGCCTCAGTGCCCCCTCATTCCTAAATACTCCAGCACCCCATTCCTGCATCCGCGCATCGATGGGGCTGGTCCCAGCCTGGCCCAGCTCCGCTGGTTCGGGAGGGGAAGTGGGGAGCCCGCAGTGTCCCCCGCAGAGCAGCTCCTCACTCACTTTAATTCCTGGCCCCCCGATGGGTCCTGGCTCCCCTTTTGCTCCCGTCAGGCCCTGCAAGAAGATGGCAGGAGGTTATTGCCAGCCCCCGGACAGAGGTTTTTGCTGGGGCTCAGAGTTATTGGTGGGGACTTTGTGCTTGTCACTGCTCAGTTTGTGCTGGGGGTGCAGCAGCCCTGCCCGGGCCCTGCCTGTCCTGCTGTGATACAAAAGCTGCTTTCAGCTCCTGCACCACAGGATCTTGGCATTTTTTTATGTGCGACAGAAAAGGATCCCTGAACCGGGGGGTCAGAGGAGTTTGGGGACGTCGGTACTCACGTCGATGCCCGGCTTCCCTGGGGGCCCATCTGGACCGGGGGCTCCAGGCTCCCCCTTGACACCCTTTAAAAGAGAAGAGGCGTGGGGGCAGGTTGGAAGGAGCTGCTTCAGAAAGGGGGAGATGGAGCTGTGGGGTGGCACGGGTACTCACCGGGGAGCCAGGGGCTCCAGCAGAGCCTTTGTCACCCTGGGGAAAGGGAAGAAGGTTGTAAAAAGGGGTCTGTCACCCTGCACAGGGCAGGGGGTCAGGACCCATCTCCCATCCACCCCCCAAGCCAGAGTGAGATGCTGGATCCACCAGCACAGCAGCCGGGTCAGGATGGGGCCGGTGCTGAGGAGTGGGGGCTGTGCTGTGGCTGTTCTGGGTATAAATAGCACTAAAATAACACCCTGGGGCAAGTCTCGGAGAAAGGGCACTTTCTGCTGGCGCACAGACCTCCCCTCTGTTCAGGCTCCCCCCGCAGCCCCAGGGAGGGTCCAGACCCACAGCCACAACCCTCGGCCACGTCACCGCTCTGCAGATACCGACCTGGGCGCCCTGGTCCCTGCCAGTCCCCCAGCACCCCGGCCTCACTGCGCATCTCTGGGCGCATCCCTGTGAGCATCCTCTGCTGCCCTGAGCACCCTGCACCCAAACTCCCTGCCGCTGCACTCCCCAAAGACGCATCTCAGTCCCTGTTTCCCGAGGTGGCCACAGGCTGCTGTCCCAGGGAGGTGGCTGGATGGAGCTGCGGTGCACGAGCTCCGCTTCCCCACGCCATCGTTGCCACTCAGGGCCACCAGCAAAGCCGGGGATGCTCCATCTGCCCCAGTCTGTGAGCAGCGCAGTGCGGGAACCGCACGGCATCGGCACCCCCTGCCCCGACACAATGTCCCTCTTTGTGCTGCACGTCCCCTCCCTCCCTCCCTGCCCAGGTTCCCGTACTCACGTCAATGCCATCCGCTCCCGGCACTCCTGGGGGACCGGGGGGCCCTCGCGGGCCGGGCTCTCCCGGTGGCCCTCGCTAAGGGGAAAAAGGGACAGGACCCGGGTCAAGAAGGAGCAGTCAGATCCTGAGAGATGCTGGGGGTCAGAGGGAGCCCAGGGTCTGGGGACCCATCTCCAGAGAGCTGGGATGGAGCGAGCACCCCAAGAGCCCATGGGGTCTCCTGCTGCCTGATCTGTGCCCCCCGGCGAGGGCACAAGATGGAGAAATTCAGGAAATCTCCCCCCACATTGGTACAACCAGGTTCCCATCCCCTCCCTGGTTTCTGCCCCATCACTGCCCCCTCCTGCCCCGGCAGAGCGGGGTCTCGATGGTGTGATGGCAGCACTTACAAAGGCTCCACTTGGCTCGGGGTTCAAGCCCAGCAGCGGGTTTTCTAAAAGCACCAGTAAGATTTAGGTGACTGAAGCCCCAGTATGAAACGGGGACCCCTCTGTGGGAGCATCCCCCCTCCCCGCGCCAGGCTGGCTCGCTGCCCGCAGCCCTGCTCCATCACAGTGCTGCACAAAAGCTCCATTCAGGGAGGGTTCCCCGAGCAGCCTGGCCCCGGCTCTGAGGTTTGCACAGGGTTCCCAACTTCGCAAAGAAATCTCTGTTATCCTAACAGGGCGTTCGGAGGGAAGAGAGTATGGTCTTGGAGACCGAACCCCGCATGTTCCTGGAAATGCAAACCAGACAGGCTGGCTGGGTCTGGCGGCTCCTTGGTCCTTCCAGGCTTATTTATTTTAAAGTGCAGTGTTGAAGGACGAGAGGTGTTGCTGGTTTGTTCTCAGAGCTAGGAGAGCCCCGGCTTTGCCTTGGAAGCAAATCCCGCTGTCGAGGAGTCCCCGTGAATGGCACCTTTGTCCTCCCCGAATGATTTCCAAATGGTTCCTTGTTCCAGCATCTCCCAGGTCCCCCTTGCTCCGACCGGAGCCAGCCCAGACCCCACCACCACAAGCCCATGGGCATCCTGGGGGGCTGGTTTGGGAAGGCAGCTGCTCCCCTGCTCTCCGCAGACCATAGGCAGCTCGGGATCCACTTGGGAAGATCTTTCCAAAATCTTTTCTAAAAATCCCTTATTTGGGGTTGCGAGGTGAGGGAGAGTTTTTCTCTTTTCGGGTGGGATCCCCAGAGGAGCGCTGCCTGCCCCAAAGAGCAGAGGGACAGAAGCAGAGGGACACCTTCCTTTTTCTTCTCTCCAATGCATTTTCCCCTGCCCCTGGGCAACCCTGCCAGGACCCCCAGCACCTCTGCTGCTCGTTCAGCTAACAAGTCCCAAACTTCAAGCCGTATAGCCCAGCCCTGTCCCTGTCCCATGAGGCTGGAGGCAGCTTTCAGCACAGAGATGTCCCCAGTGGGACTGGGCTGTGGTTCCCAGCTGGGGGCTGCTCCTCTCCCCCCACATTGGATATTCCTGGGAAAATCGAGCAAAAGGTACTGGGGAAATATAAAAGCAGAAAGTCCCAGTGGTGCTCAGCACTGCGAATGAGCGTCTGCAACGGGGGAGATGGGGACTGTCCCCTCTGTCCCCTCTCCGTCCCCTCTCTGTCCCCCATCCCAGCCCGGCACAGAGGGGACCAAGCAGGGGACTTACGATCTGGGCCAGGCAGAGGCAGGCAGCGTGGAGCAGGAGGCAGAGCCGGAGGAGGGGGCAGCAGCCGGCCATGGCCGTGGCCTCGTCTCGCCGCGCTCAGGTAGGGCAGTGGCACAGCCGGACACCGGGAGGAGGAGGAGGAGGAGGAGGAAGAGGAGGAGAGGGAGGAGTGGGCTCATTAATATGGAGCATTAATATGGGACGAGGGCAGGCAGGCGGGCAGCCTTGGCCCCCCGCCCCCCCCGCTCAGGTGAGGCCGGGGTTATTTTGGACTGCACGGTGCCGGAGGATTTGGCACGATGGTGGTGGAGGATGTGACACGATGGCAGCAGATTTGGCACGAGTGGCACAAAGGGGCTTTGATGCAGACAAGGAGAGGAGGGGGACGGGCTGGGGGGGCTGTTCCTGGAGCTGCATGCTGAGACCGCGGCCAGGATATCTATGTGGGCACCCCCAGAGTGTCCCCTGGCACGTCCCCATCGCAAGGCCCGTGTCCACGGGGCACCCATCACCCCCCACACCCGGCTCCCCCCACCCGCCTCCTGCCTTCCCCAGCAGCCGCCCCCAAAAGTTGCCACCCCCCTCCCAGCTCCCAGGGAATGCGGGGATGATTCATCTTGGCGATTTCTTCCTCCTCCTCACCGAGGGCTCGAAGGCTCCGCAGTGAGCGGCTGCACACTGATTCATCAGTACTGGGGGGGCTCAGTGCCCCCCAGAGCGGGCAGGCTGGTGCCCATCAGGGATGGCAAAGAGACTGCATCCTTGCCAGTGGGCACAGGGCCATCCCAGCACACAGACCAGTCAGGACTGGCGATGCACTGGTCTAGACTGGTATCTGCTCTCCAGTTCTTTCTCCCCGTGTCCCAGCCTGGCATAGGGAGGCCGACGGGCTCCGGCCCCCCGGTTCCTCCAACGGGCAGTAAATCTGCTCCCAGCCTTGGCAGCAGCAGGAAAACACTTCCACCAAAACCTGCTGTTTTGAGACAAAAATCCTTCTGGCTCCAGGCTGAGAGCACGTTGTTTTCAGAGCATCTAAATTTGGATTCCCCCCCACTCATGGAGCCGCTGGGATATTTCTGCTTGTGCCTGAGACAGACGTGCCCCAGCACTGCCACCCAGCCCAGCACCTTTCTGGGACACGAGTGTCACTTTTGGAAGAATTATGTAATTTCAAGTGTCTCTCAGATTACTACGTAGTGACTTTTTTTTTTTTCCTCCTTTTGATACCATTGCTCATTTGACTGCAGCTTTGTACACATTGTGGTTGTTCAAATCCTCTTCCTGACACAGAAATACCGGGGTTTGGTGTGTGATCTCCATCTTGTTTCAAAGTCTCGGTCTTTTTCTCCCCCTTTAATTTTACTGTCGGATCCAACCCCCGAACTCCCATCCCATGCCGAACCCCCCCATCCCATACTGACCCCCCATCCCATATTTAACCCCCATCCCATGCCGAACCCCGCCATCCCATGCTGACCCCCGCCATCCCATGCTGTCCCCCGCCATCCCATGCTGTCCCCCATTNTCCCCCCCTGAACCCCCATCCCATGCCGAACCCCCCACCCCATGCTGACTCCCGCCATCCCATGCTGTCCCCCATCCCTGCACCCCCGTCCCGCCCCCGCCCCGCAGCGCCACGCCCCCGGCTAAGCCCGTCACGTGACCCTGCCCATTCATGCCTCCCCCGCCACCGCCCCGCCTCCTCCGATTGGCTCCCGCGGGCGCTGCTGCGCTGCAGCCAATCAACGGCGAAGGGGCGGGGCTTGAGAAAGGCCTTAAAACGCGCGCTCTGCCACCCATTGGCTCCTCCCCCTCGTCGCTCCGCCCACGCCGCCGGCCGGAAGCAGGAAGCGGCGGGTGCCCGGGACGGCGGCGCCGTGACCCGCGGGCGGGCAGCGCCGGCCGCGCCATGACGGGCAAGTCGGTCCGCGACGTGGACCGGTACCAGGCGGTGCTGGCCAGCCTGCTGGCGGAGGAGGAGAACAAGTTCTGCGCCGACTGCCAGGCCAAAGGTACCGGTGGGTCCCCCCTCCGTGGGCCGCGGTGGCTGAGGGGGCGGCGGGGCCTGGTTGGCCCGGTGGGCTCGGGCCGGGGTGGTTGTCACCCCGTCGGAGCCGGCGTGTGGCGGGCGCTGCCTCCCCGCCGCTTGCTGCCGGGGCTGTGGGCTCCCGGGGCCGTCCGGTGTCCCCTCTCCCGGGCCGGGGACGGCTCCAGGCTCCCCGGGGACGGGCAGGGCCGCGGTGCTGCCCCGGCTGCTGCAGCGGGGCCCGGGCAGTTCGACGGTTCGTGGCACGGCGGGTGGTTTCCCCTTTGGTTGAGCGGGTGCTTGGTGTTTGCAAAATCAGGCAAAAACGGCCCGGATTTGGTTTCGGTGGGGTCTCGTTCACTGTGAGCTGCTTGCAGAGGAGCTGCTGTCGGTGCCTCTAACTCCGTTCCTGCAGCTCCCGCTCATTCGGTGAGTGAGTTGAGCAGAAAACTGCCCCAGATCCCCTGATGGAAACTCATCAGTTCCCTGTCTGTGCCAGGGTTTAGCCTCAAATGTTAGTGTGAAAACACTTGACATGCGGCAACTGCTCTTCTGGAGAAGTCTCGTGTTAAAGAGGAACCTGGAAAGCTAGTGTTGTGTAATTTTGGAGGGCATTCCGGCTGAGGAGTAACATCCTGTAACTCATAGCTGTGAGCAACAGATCAGAGCATCAGATAATTGTAACCTGGCCCTGGAGCCACGTACCACTGAAGGAATTTCAGATTTTGATCCTGTGCTTCCTTTTCCAATTAGCGCTGATGACCAGGTGTGTTGTGGTCCTTACACTTAGAAAGGAGTGGGGTAGAGAGGAAGTCAGATGTAGATATTTGAATTCTAGAAGACAAACCAAATGAATAATACAAGTGTTACCTGTTACATGGTGATACAGATACCTTTCTGTAGCTTGCTACTGTGAAATGTTTTGCTTTCCTCTAGTAAAAGTGTTAAGGGTTGTGCCCATGCCTCTCTAAAATCCTATTTTAATGAGCGTTCTCATGATTTGGAGATTTGGACTTGAGGCTTGTTTCCCAATAGCTGCAATAAGTGAACGTGGAGCAGGGGCTGCTTTTCCATGGCCATCTGTAAGTGAGAGACTTTGTCACCTCGGTCTGACCTCTAAAAGCTGCAGAGAGCAATGCTGAACAGCATTAAAAAAATGGTGTTACTAAGGTTTTCTTTCAGCCCTGCTCTACAAAACAAAAACAAAAACCGAACACAAAATGTAGTGACCGCATCATAAGAACCTGCCTTATATTGGAGATGGCAAATTTTGTGAGGTGGTTCACAGCTGGCTTTGGTTGACCATGTAGACTGGACATGGTAGTGTTGTTGGAGAGCAGAATGTTCCTCTTGCTTGGAATCCCTTATCTCTTGGCTCCCAATGCCGGTGCCAAGGGCAAAAATAGCTGTTTTATCTTGTCTTTCGAGGCATGAGACAGTAACGTACACAATATGGGAACCAGCCCTCATCACAGTACCAGGTTACTTGTTTTGATGTGATTATATAGCTTCTCCTGTCCGTAGTACATCCTGGCAGTGCAGTATTCTAGTTAATTATGTTTAAAAATCCAAGTGTACAGTTCAGCGTTGCCACTAAAGCTGGGAGCTGTTTGTCTGGGAAGATCGGTGGCATCAGTCCTGAAGAGCAGGCTCCAGTTCTGCTGAGGGATCTGGTGAATTATTATCCACTATGCTAATAAGATTCACGGAGATGTGAAATCTCATTATTGAGGGCAACATGTGGAGTTTGCGGCCCCAGGAGGTGTCTGTGCAGCGAGGTCTCCAGCCAGGGATTTGACTGGTAGCTGGTGCCAGTCAGAGCATCGTACTGGGCAGCGTTTTGGTTCCTGTGGGTTGCTGTGGTGTCTCCCAGCAAGGCACTGGGGCTGGTTTGCAGGTCCGATGTTCTTACCGCTGCTGAGACTAACCGCAAAATTCTCCTTTACATATGGAAATGAGCCCCAGGTGTACTTGTGCAGACTAAAGAGCGCATTTTATTTGATATATGGCTTCTTAATAACTCAAACTCTGCATGTTGGCACTAAAGAGACGCCACGTGGTATTTGCTGCCTCCAGATCCCTTCCCTCCACGTTTCCAGTGCCACCTGGAAGTGTAGCAGCTTTTCTGTGCAACTGATTGTTGCTCTGCTTTTAGCTGGTTCCCAGTCTAGCTGCCCTAGTTGAGGCCCACAAAAAAATGTACTTGTGTACAGCTTTGTGAATGGGAGGTTGCCAAGGTCAGGGCTGAAATCTGGTCACTTGGTAAATGGTGCTGGGGGGTTGGTTGTGGTGGCAGGTAACGTTTCTTATACCGGCTCCCTCCTTTGTCAGCTCCTGTTCAACATCAGAAGGACTTTTGCATGAATTTCAACAAAGTTGAAGGCAGTAAGAACCTGGCAGCTCATACAGCACCTATCAAGACACTTTTACAATAGAACACTGGCTTTTGACCATCTGTTTTTATGGTGGAGTTACTGAATTTTGTAGTGGTTTGCTGCTCTATCTGAGTGTTTCAAAGCTTGCATGACACACAGGCAGAAACTGTTCAGATGCCACCCACACTTCCATTATGCCTGTTCCCAATGACCTAACTACTTGCTGGGTTTCATTACTGTATTTTTTCCCCTTCTATATACAGAACTAAACGAGATTACAGTACCTGTTCGTGTGAGCTGCAGTGCTCATATGTACCCACGTGATTTCATGCTCTACAGGAATTCTCAGCATTAGGCTAAAAGTCTGGTTTACAGGAACATCAGCTCTCTGATGTTGGCTACCGGTTGGGCCCACACTCTGGGACCAGTATAGCAAATGCTTTTGTTTGCTGTGTTGGTAACCAGTTGGGTATCTTTCATCTCTTCTGCCATCAGCAAAGTGATTGCTTGGAGAAAAGGTCATTTTCTGTGTTCTCGTTATTCCTTGCTTTCTACCAGGCAGCACATACAAGTGAATCCTAGTCCAGTTTTAATCTTCTCCTTCTGTTGTATGTTTGGGATTCAAGTAACTTGTTCTCAAGGTGTTTCTTCCAACGAGCTGTTGGAGACAGTGATGGCTTCAGATGCTTTCTCTGCACAACTTTTCTGTAAGAGCTGCACAGATGAGTTGGGGTTGCTGGACAGAAAAAAGGACGAAGGAGCTGGGAAAGCAAGCTGGGGGTGGCTTTGCTTCTGCAGCACCATCTGCTGCAGTGGTTAGAGCTCTTGTTTTGGAGGAAGTTGGGCGATATCTCTTGCCTGCGGCTTCCTCTTTTGCTTTGCAAACCTCTGCACCAAAGCAGCTGAGGGTAATCTAGGCAATCTGATCAGAAACAGGTGGAACGATGAGTTATCATAATCCTCTTTTTGAAGGCCTTTGCTTTATGAATTGCTTGTATAAAATGCCTTAAACGAGAAGCTGTTGATGAGGGAGGGTGGGATCTCTTCCAGCAGCGCGGTTTTGGTGGCGAAGGGCTGTTGTGTTGCTGGGGTGCGTGTGTAAGGCAGCGCGGCTGTCGAGCAGTCGGACTGTATTGAGTATCTGTCACAAGATCCGCTGCTGAACATCAGAATGAGTCTGGAGGCTGAAACTGCGATGTAGCTGGAGGGCTGTGGTGTAACCCGTGCGAGCTGGACTTGACCTAAGTGTCCCGATGTCTTCCAGTAAATGGGAAATGTTGAGTAACGCTTACATGAATTGAATCCTCCTCTGCATTTCTGACTCTAAAGCTGAACTTGTGTAACATACAGCTAATTCTATTTGATTCTCTCCTCCTCCCAAACTCTTCCCCTCCAGTTTTGCAGTCCTGTCTATCCAGCAGGCTCCTTGGACCCAGCCTGGTGTCGGAACGGCAGGTTCCTCCGCAGGGAGCACCAGCGAGCGCCGCTGTCTTCCATCGGTTCAGGTTGCCCTGTGCTTCTCCTGGTTTGTCTGACTCTTCCCTTCCTCCCTTGTGTCTTGTGAGAGCTGTGGGTTCCATGCCGAAATCGGCCCCTTCTTCTAACTTCAGTGGTTAGATGGGAGACAACTTGCTGCTGAACACAAACCTAGATCTAATTTTTCAAGCAGTCTTTTCTGAGAGAGGGTAGAACTTTGAAAATACCTGTGAAGAGGTGGTTGAATATTGGATGGAAGGCAGGAAGAGCAGGGTAAAAGGCTTGGGTGCAGTTGAGGAAGGATGATTTCCCGTGAAACGGGGGAGTTAACTTATTACAGATGGTTTAGTCCAGCCAAACTGGTATTAATATAAAACAAGTTTCTAATATTCAACAGAAATCTGTTGTGACTCAACTCCTCCATCAGCAGACTATAGTACTGCAGCTGAATTTCCTTATGGGTAAAAGCAATATGGAGAGTAACTTTTAAATAGCTGCCTAGAACAACTGCATGTGATGAAGAAATTATCATTATGGGAAAACTGAGCAGTGGGTAGTGATGTTTGCCTGCAGTGGGCTTCAAAAACCAAAGCCGTAGGACTAAAGCTTCTCAGTTTGCCTTAGAAAATCTTGTATTAGGAGGAAGCTCGGTCTTATGTAATGGAAGCTTTCCAGAGGGGATGCGTCTTTGCTTGTATGCTCATTTTAATTCTTAGCTGCAGTCATGATATTCTGCAGTTATCTTAATGAGCGCTGCATCTTCTCTTCTGCTTGTGAACTGTTCTGTTTGTCTAAAGTCAGATCTGAAATAAATAGTCTTGTGCATGAAGCACCGTTTATTTCAAGTGAGTGTAAATGTTCAGAAATGAACTTTGTGAGAGTGGCTTTATCCCTCAGTGATCTTCATCTGGGGAGCCTGGGCCAGGACTTTGGGAGGGAGCACAGCTCTGACCCTGCATCCACCTGCCTGAAGTAAGTGATAACTTCCCATTCCAGCCACAAAGCGAGGAGAAAAGAAGCATCAGCCTTTCCAGCAGAGACTTATTCTAGAATTGGTTTGTGCTTAGGAGAGTTGCAGGAAGACACCCTTGAAGAAAAGATACGCAGAGCTCTGAGTCATGTACACAGATGTGTCTACGTCTGCCGGAGACAGATAACAGAGATAATCCTCCGAGCAGAGGGCATCTCAGCAAACCATGTCGGCTTTAATGCCACTGTTCTGTGCCGGCTGTATCAACGCACCCGTGGAACGGAGAGCCTGTGCGCTGAGCGACTGGATAGCAGAGGGTGTAAATTAACGGGCCAGAAACGGCATGTGATTCTCAGAGCATAGCTGCAACTTCAGTGGAAGTTAGTTCCTATAGTAACTGCTGGAGGAATTACATAAGGGATCAAACACGCTCAGGAACTTGTATGTCAGCCTCTTCAGAAAGTGCCTCTGCAATTTAGAGGTAATTTATCTTTTAAAATGCAAGTAGGTTATCAAAACCAACTAGAGAATCAAGAATAGTTTCGGTCTCCTTCAGGTCGATCCAGAATAGTGATTGTTTTGTGTGTCCTGGGAAATCTAGGACAGGAAAAGTTTGAGCTCTTAAGAGAAACTCTTAGAGCAAAGCTTCCTCCAAGTGTGAAGCTGGATTTACCTGTGCTGCCATCAGACCTTCGGTGCCTTGTTAAACTGCTTACCTCTATTTTTGGCAAAACATGCCATTCCTTACTGGCCAGGTTATGCCCTTTCCTTATCAATGTCAAGTCCCTTTTGGTAACTGTGATAGTGACAAACAGTTCATGTCTATCTCTAGGTACTGAACACATCTCAATCAAGCAAAAGTGGCCCAGGAGCTGAGGCTTCTTCCTCTGTTGGGAGTTAAGGGCTTGGTGACTTCTACGTCTCTCTACAACTCCAATGAGGTTGGAAGCTAAGGTCTCAATATTTTTAACATGAAGTGAAGAACTGAAGACACTTTAAGGGATTTGGTGGTGGAGAAGTTGAATTCTGGTGGTGTAAAATAGTAGCGATAGAGTGAGCTTCCATCCTGCTGCTCTGCTCACATGTCCATTTTGGCACAAGGATGGTGTTTACCTACTACCTAATTTTTTTTCTTTTGCATTTCATGGGCATTCAGGTCTCCTTGAAATCTGCTGCCTTTGTCCCAGCAACTTCGAGGCCTGACCAGTGTGTAGTTTTAGTCACGACCACAGCAAATACGTGGCTCATGGAACTTGCCTGATTTTTGTATCTCCAGGCTGCGTTGCCGTCAGTACCGGTGATGTTAACCACGGCTCTTGCATGTGTCCTTGTTAGAGCATCTGCTCCAAATTGTCCCTTTCACAGTTTCTTTACTGAAGTAATAAACATCACTCGCTTAAACAGCAGGAAGGACCCACCCTGCTGTTTGCAGCCTCTGTTTTAATTTCCTCCACCTTGCTCCATCTGCCTCTGCATCATCACAGCACTTCTTCAAAGAACACGATGGTAACAGCGATAAGATCTGTGTTGAAGGATGCTGCTGCCAGCTTAGATCAGATGCTGCTGCGTCGCTGCCTTCACGGCCACTGGGCCCTCAAGTTTTATGCATTTCTGGTAAACTGCAGAAAATGCAAAGCCTGTTCCTATGGAAGTGAAGCCGGCACTGGTCAGCTGGGCTGGCTTGGCCAGTGAGGTACCCACAGCAAATGTGATGGTTTGGGGAAGGAGAGAGTATCCTGGTGCTGGTAACGCAGCCAAGAAGATTTTGAAGACAAAGCTCCGAGCTGTTTTTGGAAGCAATATTCTCAACCCCCGTAGATGCCTCTGGCTCTTCCTTTTTCCTGCAAAGTGTGGTTAAAGCCTGTAATTACTGCAGCAATCTTCTACTGAGGGAGGGGAAAAAAAAGGACAAAGAAACCTCCTGAAAACAGCCCTTTCATCTTTCAAAGGATGGCATAGAGTTGGATATTTGAATGACTAAACTGAACTAGGTGCATATCCTTATCAAACTCCCTTGCTATGGAGCTTTTTGGCTTTAGCATCCCTGTTTCGCTGCGTTCCAATGGCTTCCTAAAAACTGCAGAAATAGCTGAGTCTGGTACTAAACCTGGGGGTACAGCAGGTATTAGTGCTTCACAGATCTGAGAGGTCCAGGAACCCTGCATCAGGATGCATGCTTAGGCCATTGACTAACTAGCCTGTGTTAATAACTAAATAGCATCGTTTAGATATCTCCAAGCTGAGTTTAGCTGCTTTTTGCTGGCAGAGTTTACCTTGTTGCCCCAAACTAATCTGAACCCCTGGCTGTAGAACAGATGTCTCCAGTGAAGAGCAGAGGAAGCTGTTTTGTAAGACAGCCTTTGTCATGGCTGTTCTACCAGCGGAATGAATTTCAGTAAGTCATTAAGCAATCTCTTTCCAGAACAAGGAAACCCCAGGTCAAAGGAAGCTCTTGGATACTGGGCCGTTTCCTCATTTGGCTCTGCAAAAAGCAACGCTTTTCAACTTTTGACTCGGTGAGAAATTTCCAGGCGCTGGTGAAGGCTCCTAGGAGAGGATGTCGTAGGAGAGGATGCGAATGTCACCTGCAGGGACCGTCCCACCCGAGGAGCATTTCCCACATCACCGTGAGAGGGGCTGGTTGTGCGATGCCGCAGCCCGACACACGCACCAGTGTTAACTGGGATCAATGGGCTGAGCGGGCACGTTTCCCTCTTACAGCTGGGCTTTTGCTGGAGGTTGTTTGCACTAAGAATATTTCATCAGGCTTTGAATAGCGATGCTCTCTCCTTCCTGCCTATGAAAGCATCTATTTTTTTTTCCTGACCCCCCCCATCCTTCCTTCTCAAAAGAGCAGTGGCATTGCAGCCAACTTCTGTTTTATTTTTAAATGCCTTCTGGAGGGTTATTAGCAAAGAAACTTGCATGAGTAGCTTGAGCCAAAATGTAATGCCTGAATAAAGGGCAAAGAGTGAATCCGCTTGGGATCCTTTGATTAAAAACACTCAAGAGCGTGAACTTTCGGCAGGTCATTGAGACATGGTGTGAAGTGGAGCAGCCAGGCTGTGCTGGGGTTTTAAAGGGAATTAGGAGCCTTTTCGGTAAGGACAGATCATTCAGGCAGTCCTTGTGTGCATTAATGATTCCGGCTTAGATGCTAACTTAAGCTGGTATGACCAGCTTGGTATGTGGTGCTTATTTTGACAGGCTGGGATATAAAACAGGCTGTGAAACTGTCTCATGGAAGCACTGACTGGGCAGCCGAGTTCCTCACAAACAGCGTTCTGCTCTCTGCTGGATGGTGATGCGTCCTCGCTTAGGAACATGCTCAAGTATTCAAAGCAGCTTTACAAAACGAAAAGTGACTGAGCAATAGATGCTTTTAAGCTCGTGATCTTTCTGTGGTCATTGCCAGGTTAGGAATATATCCCAAAGTGGTCTGAGAAAGATTAAATATTGAGCCGGAACTGAGTGTGTAGCTGGGCTCTTAAATCTGTTTTGATTAGTGTCCTGTTCTTACTCAAAATTGCCATTTTCTTTACTCTCTTGTTCACCTGCAAGAGGCTGGCGTTCTCCAGGAAGGATCTGTGCGCAGATGAGGTGATGTACAGGGAAAAGAGATGTTTAATCAGAACAGAACAAACTATGCCCAGCTTGGGTTAGTGCCAAGTAACTTGCTTACCGTGGAAGTTAAAATTAGCCGTAATACTGAAACAAAAGTGACCGCAGCACCAGGCTTCCATGGCTGATGGGGGTTCTCATTGCGACAAACTCCCGGTTTTGCACGTGGGAAGGGAGTTTTCATTCGGGCCTCAAGCTCCAGAGCCATCTGGTAGCTGTGGGGCTGCCTCAAGGCAACTATTTTTATAACCTTAGAGTAGTCATGCGAGGACCAATTTCTTTCACCTTTCTTTCTAGTGTTTTAACAATCTACATGGCTCTGTTAGCCTTGTCCTAAAACCTTTTGCATATACATTTCCATGATTCTCTGAACCCGGTGCCCTCGTGCAAGCATCGGGGTGTGCGTGAGAGGAGATGGGGCTACACAGCAGCTTGGGATGTGCTGATAAACGCTGCTGTGTTCTCTAAAGCGACTTTACCAATATGAAAATTACGCTTCTACTGAGGTGCTTTGGCCCTTTTGTCGCTGCTCAGTCACTGGAGCTTCTGCACTTGGAGCTCTGTTTAGTTCTTGGGAAGCTAAATGCTGCGACATGTGAGTGAACTCGCAGCTGTAAATGCCACCTGGGGCTTTCTGCTGGTCGGTCACTGTGGAAATGGCACGTGAAACTGGGGGGAAATGACTACAAAGCTCTCCCCAGCCAGATCTTTGGGCGCTTCCCCACGTGGTTTCTGGTGCGAGGTCCTTCCGTGGCCTCAGAAGAGGGAAGTGGGAGGTTTGTTGACATCTGCAGCAAACCCCATCGAAACGAAGTGCTTTTTAAGCAATGAAATTATTGAAAAAAAAATGTTGTTTTGGCTTAATGGTTGAGGGCATTTCCCCGTTGTATTGCACTTTGCTGCATCAACCATTTGCTGCTGTTGAGGCGAGTGGTTCTGTTGTGCAGCTGCTTATCTCGAAGCAGCTTTTCACTCTCCAGGGGTGTCACCGTATCTTGTTCCTCCTTTTTTTTTTAATCCTGGTGTTTATAGAATACAGGGCTGTGTAACTGAGCTAAAGAAATTACTAGTTGTATCCAAAAGCGTGAGATGCTTAGATCTAGAGGTCAGATTCTTGTGCCTGCAGACTTTGCAGAACCGACCGAGCATCCCGTGTGTGTCTCTCTGGAGTCACCACCATGTCCGAGAGCAGATTGCTCAACTGCTGGGATCAGTGTCCTTCTGGCTCCGGGAAAAAACAACCACATCCTCAATCTTCTGGCGTTTCCCCTAGTCTGTAGATTCCAAGCCTTTCTGATGGCATTTATTGGCACTGCAAGGCTGCACAAACCCTGGCCAGAATAAGCATCAGTGAAGGGAAATACCCTTGGTTGTATAATGTGTTTATCACCAGACCAAATGCTGGCTGCCGGGGGATTTTTTTGAAAGCCTAGGTATTTTTTGTTTTAAATATTTGCTGGCATAACGAAGCTGCTTCAGTGCTGGGGTCTGGGAGTTGCAGCAAGGATCAGCTGTTATTCCTGTGCCCGGCCCTGGCTGTTTCGCATCCTGCATCACAAATGAAGTGATGCTAAAGCGGGATGGGTACAACAGGCTGTGCCACTGAGTCATTCTGTGTGGCATCGCAGGGGAGGAGGCTGCAGTGGCTTGAGCTGGCACATGTGACAAACCAGTGAGCTGATTACTACAGCCCTGCTCGGCTATCTAGTTGACTATTAATCCTTTTAGCCCTATAAAGGCTAAATATATCTAGAGTTTAAATCTAACCTTGAATCTCATGCTTAATCCTGCTGGCAGTCACACATTATAGGCTTCAGGGTCTATCTGGGAGAGAACTCCACACGTCAAATAAAGGGCCAGAATTCCTGGCTTCACCTTGGTGTGCTGCGGGTGTAACACTGAACAAGGCTTTTACTCCCACACCTTGCTCTGTAACTGGCATTCCTGGGTGTTGCTAAAGGTGTAGACCCCTTCTCTGATGCATTTGGTCCTAAATTTTGGTAGGTATCATGAAGGAGCTGAGGAATAGGCGAGAGTACGCTGCTGTTGAGGTCTTCACCAAGAGCTCTTCCCAAGCTGGGAAGGGACTTCGATCAGCTTCGTTAAATTAATATCATTCTCAAGGGCCACTCTTCTAGTGAAGAAGCAGAAAGCAACGGCAGGCCAGGCCAGGAGGCTTTTTAAAAATCATAAGTTAGCTGGAATAGGTATTGGAGAGAAATTAGAGGCTGGATGCCTTTGCCCTGGAAGGGACCATGAGGCACTGATTGCCTTGGCAGCACCAAATCCCTCAGGATGCTCTGGACTTTGCCAGGAAATAGGAGTTAAACTGTTAACAACCATCTAGCATATCCAGGGGAGTCAAATACAGTGCTGCTTTTTTAAGGCTTTGAAATTACACTTTTCCCCCTCTTCCCCCTCCCACCTCAGTCTCATTAGCTTTGAGGCTTGCTATTTTAACTGTGGCAAGAAAAGACAGAAGAACTCAGCTGCAACGATGCCTATAAAAAGGTCTGGCACAGTTTATTGGAGGCTCTTGGGTCCCTCATGTGTGGTTTTGCTGTGGCTGTTTGGCCAGTTACTTGTGGCCAGTGGTGGCCAAGGCATGGTGGGGCTGGCTGGCAGCTCCAGCCAGATATTTCATTTTAAAACCTTGTCTTGCACTGCGGAGGGTGATTTCTGAAGCTGGTCTTCCTGCAGCAAGCTTGTTAATCTTTCCCTTGTGTCTATTTTTCCCCTGGCATGATGTCCCTTGTACACCTTGGAGCTCCCTGCCTGTCCGAAAGCCGCATGCAAACCGTGCATATATATTGACATGACTGTTTCATCAGTTGAAGCAAGATAAAATCAGGGCTTTGTGGAGTCTCGGGTGGTTTGGATGCCTATTTTCTTCCCTCTTCCTCTTAGGTTGTCTTTTGAGCTCTCAAAATGGAAGAGGGAGGCAATAAAGTACTAGCTGTAAGTATAATGATTAG
The DNA here is from genome assembly GCA_013399365.1 of Pampusana beccarii. Lineage (NCBI taxonomy): Eukaryota > Metazoa > Chordata > Aves > Columbiformes > Columbidae > Pampusana > Pampusana beccarii. The sequence goes on from VWYH01007286.1 coordinate 2,344,228, forward strand.
GAGGCAACCTTTAAACATCCCGCTGATGTCTAATTCCAATTTGTAACCTGATGAAAATGCAAACGCCTCAGTCTCAGTTCACTTGGTACAGTTTCTGGGTTGCTCAAGGCAACTACAGGTTTGACTCTGGTGTGAAACGCTTGTGTCTCTTTGCAGGGCCACGATGGGCGTCCTGGAATATCGGTGTGTTCATCTGTATTCGTTGTGCTGGCATCCACAGGAACCTGGGAGTTCATATATCCAGGGTAAAATCTGTCAACCTCGACCAGTGGACACAAGAACAGATACAGGTAATGCGAGTGAAACGTGCACCGTGTTCTGTTGATGGGGCTTGGTAAGCTTGGAAATAAAGTCTGAATAAGCCGGAGATGTGGGAAGTGAAGCAGGAAGAAGATATCAAGCTGGGTTAGACTGGGAGGGAAAGTGTCATGATTCCAGGCTTAGCAAATTTGAGAGGGTAAAGACGAACACTGTAAAACTGTCCAAGGCTGCTGTCTGGAGCTGCTGCCCAACTCCGCTCCTTGAGGTTCCCCAAGACAAATCCTGGACTTCCAGAGTGACGTTAGGTTGCTAATAAGATATTGATCTTCAAATAAATATCGTGCTGTGGTACTTAGGATTGCTGAATTGTACCGGGGGAACATAGCAACTGTGTTAGGGATTCCCAGCTAGTAGGCTTGCACCAAAAGCCTGAGGAGCGGCTTTCAGGTACAGAACAGGCTTCAAATGTCTACCTGTGCCTTCTAGTGAACATGGGTAGGCTCTTGCTTGGTAGCCTGGCATGCTAGTGTGTGTAAGAGCTTTAACGTCTGTGAAACAAACGGCTCAAGAGTTCTTTTAAATTGCAGTGCATGCAAGAGATGGGAAACGGAAAAGCAAATCGTCTTTATGAAGCCTACCTGCCAGAGAACTTCAGGCGACCTCAGACAGACCAGCATCCTTTCTTCCTTCGCTGCCAAGGAAACGTGGAGTCTTCTCATCTTGTTGCTTTTTAGCTGCACTCCCTGCACAGGAGGTTTAGCTCCATGTGCCTGGGTGTCAGCTCTGAGGATGAGTCCCTTTGCCCGCAGGATGCTTGTGTATAGAACAAAGCAGAGGAGAGCTAAAAAGATTGCTTCCAAGCTTTTTTTTACCGTACAGGCAGGTTTTTAGATGCCCAGTGCAGCAGGGGTGTACTCATGTAAACATGAAGAAACACAGGAGCATCTCTACCGTGTTTTTATTTCTCTTAAGCTGCTGGCTGAGATGCTTTTGTATGCGCAGGATCCATTTCTCTGCCTGCTCTGTGATTTGTGCCAATGACATGTATGCTCTTCAGTGATGGCTGAATATACATTGTGAACAAAACACACTAGGAATTTAAGTCCTGACTTAATGTACCTTTTATAGCACTGTCATGCTTGGAGTAATCCAAGGGCAAAAATTGAGTAGCTAAAGTAGTGTTGGATCCAACACTGAATTATTTTAAGAAAGTTACTGCTGGAAATGCTTTTTAGACAGTCATTACTTTAGTTACAGCCTGTACCTTGTATCCACATGTCAAATAATACTACGTAAGTCTTCTATTCTCGAATCATTTGTCTTTAACAAGCTGCTTGCAGAGCTGTGGAGAGCTTCATTCGGGAAAAATATGAGAAGAAGAAATACATGGACCGAAGTATCGACATCAATGCATTTAGGGTTAGTTTCTAATTACTTCTACAGAAGCTTGAACACATGTTAAGATATAAGTGTGTGTTTGTTTTGTGAGTAAGCTTGACTATGGAAACAGTGTAAATGTTTCCTGTGTTAATGACTAATCTCTTCTCCAAGGCTGATTGCATTTGGTCATTCTGTAGAAAGAATTTAAATTGGAGGGTGCCTTTGAAGGCCATCGTGTCCAACTCCTTGCTCAAAGCAGGACTAGCTTCAGTATCAGTCCTTAGCTGTATCTTTGAGGCTTTTTAGATTAGTGACAGCATCGTGTAAAGCTCTGTATGAACTTTCTCTTGGTTTGATATGAGTTTTGACCCTCATGTCAGTGTTTTGTGTTTTGTGGTTTTTTTTCCTTACAGAAAGAAAAGGATGACAAATGGAAGAGGAGTAATGAGCCAGTATCGGAACGAAAACTGGAACCTATCATCTTTGAGAAGGTGAAAATGGTAAGGCTAAAAGGCATGGTCATGGATCAATTGTAAAAACTTCTCTTGAGCAGATCAGTAATGCAGCTCGATATGGAAGCATTTTTTCTGGCCGCAGTCATGGCAGTGGGTGCACTGAGTCACACCAATGGTAGTAGCTTGTTTTCCTCTGCTCGAGCAGATACTAAGCAGATGTGTTCTGCCTTGCAGTGCAGAGCAGGTTGGAATCCTGCTACTCCCTGCTTAGCTTTCCAGCTTGAGCAGTTACTTCTTTCCTAGTTTAGAGCATGGCAGTGGGTTCCAACATGATGGGACAATAAAACAACAATGTAAAACTTGCTCGGAAATGGTTCGCTTTGGGGAAGTACTTATGTCCACTGGAAAAAAAGGGATTTTAAGGGTTAATATCTCATTAAAGCCTCTAATGTATCCAAGTAAAACCCAAATTTGAACAAGGCTTCTGCTGTTCTTTTTCCCTAGCCTCAAAAGAAAGAAGAAACGCAGCAGTCTAGAAAAAGTTCTCCTAAATCTACCGAACCAGTAATGGACTTGCTAGGACTGGGTAAGAGCCTTTCCAGCCTTCCTGTGCTTGTTGCAATGACCCCAGACACCATCTCTGATCCTGTGAATTTGGTGAGCTTTTAGTACTTGTTTTCCACGTCAGGTGGGCAGCAGCTGTTCATAGTGGCGTTTTGCTTAAGCTACTCCAGCGCAACTCAAGCACAGTGCTCGGCGCTGCAGCAGACACAGTTTTCCTTACGTTTTTGCTTTAAGCTGGTGCAGTGGTTGTGCCCATAGTGTTACGGGAGCAGCTGTACTGGTCTCCATTCACCCTGTGGGCCCTGGCTGCTCCGAGGTCAGTGGGACAGAGATGGTGCAGCGCAGTTCCTCGGTCTTGGGCCAGTTCCTTCTCGGCGCCAGGACGAGCGAATTGCTCAGCAATATGCATTGGCTGAAGCAGCTCAGGGGTGGCACATGTGCAAACTGCTGAACTGGGCAGGAGGCTGCCCCAGGGCCACCTGTGGGAACATCCACGGCAGCTTTGCCTCTCGCAGATGCTCCTGTGACAACCGCCGTGACGAACGGCCGGCCGAGCAGCTTAGAGAAGGATCTTGATCTTTTCGCGTCGGTGGGATCGAGCTCTGACTCCAGGAAGGTGAGCAGGGAACATCAAAGCTTGACAAAGCCTGGTTCGATGCTGGAACGTGGTGACGATCTGTGTCCTCCCCTAGTGCCGAATGCAGCTGTTGCCCTTGTGCTGTCTCTCTCAGGTCACTGGCTCGATGCCAACGTCTGGAAGCGCTGGTTCTGTTCCCGAAAACTTGAATCTCTTCCCTGAGCCGGGAGGCAAAGGAGAGGAAGTGGGGAAGAAACAGCTCTCGAAAGACTCGATCCTCTCCTTGTACGGCTCTCAAACACCTCAGCTGCCTGCGCAAGGTAATGGAGCTCGGAGTCAAGCTGTTGAACAGCGGTACCCTAATTCAGAGTGGGTGGGGTGCGTTCTGATGGCTGACAAGCGAAGATGTGGGAGTGTAGGTGGTCGTTCTTGAGAACTGGTTGAGTAACACAATGAGCAGCTTAGTCTGGATGTCACGGCCAAGTGAGCATTGTGATAGTCTCTGATTTGAAGGTCGGCATTTCATCCCCTGACGATGGATGCAGCAGTTCTTCCCCTCATCGCTTCTCTGCCTTTTTCTAGGCGCAATGTTCATGGCCCCAGCTCAGATGGCGTATCCTGCAGCAGCGTATACCGGTTTTCCAGGAGTAGCCCCCTCCAGCAGCATGATGGGAGGCATGATGGCCCCGTCGGTGGGGATGATGGCCCAGCCCGGCGCTGCAGGGATGGTGGCTCCCATGGCCATACCGGCTGGGTACGTGGGGAACGTGCAGGCAGCCGTCATCGGTGTCCCCAACGGGATGATGGCCGCGCAGCAGGCTGGCTACGTCGCTGGCATGGCAGCGGTTCCCCAGCCCGTCTACGGCGTGCAGCCCGCGCAGCAGCTCCAGTGGAACCTCGCTCAGGTGAGGCGTGATCTGCGCTGCCTGGAGGGCAGGGGAGGGCCACGCAGTTAAACCCAGGCTGGTGCTTTCGTAGGCTGGGGTTGGGTGAGGTCTGTTGGTCCTGCAGGTGAACTGAGGGATCTCAGAGGGGTAACTTGTTCAGAGGTCTCGGTGCAGAACAAAACTCAGTGCGACGTCAGCTAAAATGAAAACTAGATGGGCACACACCTCAGAAGCCAGTGACTTGTGTTCACCGTAACTCTTTAAAATAATTTGTTTAAGCCTGTAATATGTTGAAGAGCGAGAGCTTTACCTTTGCCTGCTGCAGGCTGGCGATCTCCTTGCTGTAGCCTTGACTTTTTGTCCTCTCCCCTTTGCAGATGACCCAGCAGATGGCTGGGATGAACTTCTATGGATCTAATGGCATGATGGGCTATGGACAGTCAATGGGTGGAGGAGGTGCCCAGGGCAGCAATCAGTCCCTCAGCACTCAGATGTGGAAATGATCCCATGCGTTGTGACCATTTTTGCCTTCTGTTCTGTTCTTCAAAACTGCTCCATGAGACATTCAGGGTTTTTTCTTTCTGGCTGGCTTGCCCAGCCTGAGCCTCTTTCCGTAACTGAGACCCATCTCTGCCTTTTCACTGTCAGACACGGTGAAACCTCGGTGACCAGAACATGAGCTCCCCTGTATTTAGCACAGTCAATGCACACTTCTGGGGTGGACAAACCTCCTTGCACAAACCTCCACTAATGCTTCTGGGTAGCACTTAATGTCCTGCTGGGTATTTTAGCAGAGATGTGACTGAGGAACTTGGGAAATCTGTACTTAATACTGCCTGTAATGTCAGGCCTTTTTAAAAAAAAAAAAAAATCACTTCAACTCTAGTATTAGGAGGGGTTTTGGTTAGCAGAGGGGCAGAAACCTTGTTTGGTGCTGAGGAAACTGGATTTTAACCCAAGCCCAGGGGCAAGCAAGCCTTGCTACCTCTTCCCGTGAGCGGAGTTCTCGGAGCTGAGGCCTCGCTGTGCTTCGCTCGCCAACCCTCATTGGAACCAAAGTCATTTTGAAGACCCCTCTCCCTCCCCCCGTGAGCAAGCAGGATTCTCGCGCAGTGTGGGGGCTGTTAGAATGTGAAACATGCACTTCAGAGTGGCTTTTTCTGTCTAATATGTGGTATTGATGTATTTAACTTTTAACAAGCTAACTGAGAGTTAACTTATCAAGGGCTGAGAGCCCACTGCAAGTTTTCTTACACTTTTAAAATGACTATGACATCCTAATTTATACTTTTTTCATATTTTTTTTTGATCCTGTGTAATCCTGGTACCCCTTCCCAGCTAGCTTTTGACATTTTAATCTAGGCATAAGAAGTGGGTGGGTCAGATTTCTTTTTCTCATCTCCAGTAGAACGCAACTGCTTAAACTCATCAGCGTTGAGCAAAAAGCCAGACTTCTGCGGTCTGCTTTATCCTGTGTATATGTAAATTCCCAAATAAAATATTGCAGTGAAACCTCAACCGACTTCCCTTGTCTTGGAACAGATTGTGCGAAACGCGACTGTCGCGGGTGCGAGTTGTTCACTTCAGGTGTGGGGATTTTGGAGCTTTTCATCCAAACGGGACTAACTCCATCTGCTTTGTAGCAAATGTCCCAAATGCCAGACGAGAACGGTGTTTGCCTGAACGCAAAGGGCTCTCGGTGTGCAAAGAACCAGGCTCAGCAGAGGCAGAATCAGGTCAGTTGACACTTTTATATACAAGAGAGACTCGTGGTGCGGGGGGGTGGGTAAGGGCAGCATTCCTGCAGCTGCGCCTGCAGGGACAACGCAAATTATTAGGATTGCAGCTTTACACCAATGTTCAACACAACCTGACCAAGGCCCAGTCAAAATGGGGATTTGAAGCTTTTACAAAAAGGGGTAAGTGAGAATATGAGAGGCTGGGGGGGTTTAGGACTCACCTAAAGAGCAGCTGGGAAGCTGCACGCAGCTGTGGGGAGAGCTTGGCTCATCATGGGAGCCTTGGGTTGATGGGACTGTGCTTGCACATTAATTACAGTATTTCTTTCCTCAAGTCAAAACCTGCTCTTTTCAGAAAAAAAGAGCATTTCTTCCTTTTCCCCTCTTCCCCAGCATATCTGCTTTTATTTTTCTGAGGGGGAGGGTTGGCTTTTTTAAGCTACGCATGTGATTTTTTGGGCTGGATGCTCTGAGAAGCGCAACTCAAGCACAGAAAAAAGTTTTCAAGCTGGCTTTAATCATCTTCACTTGCTGCCCCAATACTGTACATGCAGGTACAAGCCAATGAAAATGTGAATACTTCAGGTTTTTTTTTTTCCTCCTTGGGAAAACTGGCTAAGAATATTTTACAAAATAGCGTGCACCCTCACAGCCATCAGTCCTGCTGCATATAAACCACAAAAATACAAGAGTTTTACATTAAGAAAGACCACGCACATATAAAACATTACGTAACACGGGTAGAAAATTGCCATTTGCTTTTTTTTTTGTTTTTTAAATCTATTACCATTCTCAAGTATCCATCACAAGCCCATCCCCTTGTCTTGAACATGGGGCTTAGAGGCCCCCCCTAGTTCACCCCTCTGTGGCATTGATTTTTAAGGTGGTGTTAAACTTATGAATCTGTCATCAAAGCAAAGTTTATCACAAAATACAAGTCGGGCTAGTGAAGGCAGCCAGATTTGTTCACTGGTGCGGTTACATCCTGGCTTCCAACAGCACGATGGGTCAGCGTTGTTGGTTCTGTACCAATTCTGCACCTAAATTCTGCTTTTTCCCTTGGGTACCGGCTGCACACAAAGACAGGAGGTCGGTGTGTGCTGCTCAGAGGGTGAGACATCTGCTACCTCCTGCGTTAACCGTTGAACGCTAAGGTCGTAACAGCAATTAACTCGTGGCTAATGAGTCCTGACAACTTCCCGATCTTTTTGAGACAATTTAGGTGGTTCTTTTTAACGCAACTTGTTGGGGACTTGAGGATGGAAAAGGTGAAGTAGCGCAGGGTTGTGTCCTCGCGTGGTTGTGTGATATACCCGTTGCGATGCTCGTCTCAGCCTTCGGGAGAAATGCCGTGGGTCAAAATGAGTTGTTCCGGGTGCATCTCTCATCACCTTGTGCCTTTAATGACCTTGGACCCTTTGATGTAAATTTTATTAGCCGGTGTATGTTGGCATTCTGTGCCCCCACATGTTTCGAGGGCTGATGCAGTTTAAAAGGCATAGGCTGTGTTTAAAGCTTTGTAAGCTGTAGATAAGATCCCTTCTGTGTCTTGTTTGGGAATATAAATTCTGAATTTTTTTTGCTAGGACGAATGCTTCAGCTTTGGTACTTCTAAAATATTGGTTGATGCTTTTCTCTGTGTGCTTCTGTGGGTTTGGGTTCGCTTTTTCTCCTGGTGCTGTTAGTAATCAAATTCAAGGACAAAGTCTAATTCAAATTCGGAGCTGCTACTTTACCAAGTGTTGTTACTAAAACAGATATATGTTTTTATATTTGAGGTATAAACTTCTAAGATCAATGACAGATTCTTTAGCCCTGGCTAACATCTTAAATGGTCCAGGTGCTTGTTCGTCGCTTAATTTTGAGGTGGGGAGTGGGACAACATGATGGGGAAGATTATTGACTTTGAACTGCATGAAAAGATCAAGCCCTTTTAAGAAAACAAGGCCACCAACTTCAAAGTGCTAACGAACGTTCCGGAGGCACCCGCTGCCGGCCGGGGTGCTGCTCCGGTCAGGGACCCCCCCGCATCAACCAGCGCTTCACGCTCCTCCTGCCGGCCTCGGAGTGAGTTCCCCCCTTTTATTGGGATTATACAGACCCATCCCATGCGATCCAGGTCCAATCCCTGTCCTTTTGCTGGAGGGAAACCCCTTCTGCCCATTCTCAGGCTCCCTCTCTCCATCCGTGCGATGGGCGAAAGCTTTAGCGAGGGTTTGGGCAGCAGCACCGGCCGCAGCTTCTTGTGTCTGAGATGCTCGTCCTGTGCTGGCCCTTTGAGGGGCTGCGAGCACCCGCGTGGGCTGAGGGGCAGAGTTTGGGTTGCTTTGGAACGGGAGGGATGAAATGGGGGTACAGACCATCCAGCCAAATCATCCCTCTGGCCGCTCGCTTCCCTCGCCCATAGCTCAGCCATTAGTGCAAGTGCGAAACGAAGCGAGGTTGGAGCCAGCGTGGGAGCAGGTGGTCGATGTGCATCCCGTAGAATTGCTCTTCATTGCACAGTTAACAACAACAACAACAAAATAACCTGAATGTGATAAGAGTGCACTAAGCTCTGGTTCTTAAAAAAAACAAAAAAAAATGAAGAGGGGGAAAAAGAAAAAGAGAAAGGAAAGGGGGGAAAAAAATAATGAGGTATACGAATAATCGGAGCTGCAGGCAGGCACAGGGGTTCACCAGCTCTGGGTGGCAGCCGCGAACCCGAGCTGCTGTCTGCGGGTTCCGTCCGTCCTGCTGCCGCGTCCGTCCCGGTGTCCGTGCCCGGCGTTGAACAGTGTGGCGGTTATTCAGACAGCAAGACAAACACGTAGGCCCTTTACTGGACATTCTTCCAAGTCAGCTTTTAAAACCTAAACCTTCCCCAAATACGGACCGGCTCGGTTAAGGTGTGAGCGTTCTTGTCTCGCCCGGTCGCTTTGTTTTGTGTAACTTTGGCTGCGTTGCACACAGTACATCTTTACCCGCCAGCTCTTATTGCGGATGCTTTTTTCCCCCATAGGAAGTCTTTTCTGCAGCTTTCAACCTTCTTTTTAGCTCATAAACATCCCTCTTGCACCTCTAACAAGCAGCCGAGGGTTGCGGTGTTTCCTATGCTTGTGAACATGGCGTAGAAGGAAGACTTCCAGTTGAAACAGCTTTGCCAGAGAAACATCGGAGCCTTTGGCACATCCTGGGATGCAAACCTTGCTTTTACTGCAGGTAATTGCACAGATCTGTCCGGAGGCATGAAAACCCAGAGGAAAGCAGAGAGAGCTCTTAATATCTTTTTTTCCATCTGTGATGCAAAACACATTGAGACTTTGAATTCAGCCATCGAGAAGAACGGTGCCTGAACACCGTTCCTTGACCTTTCAAATGCAGTTATTTTCCGAATCAGTAACCCAGTGCACACCCTTGGGGAAGTCTGCAGATGTGTGTTGTCCCAGCGTTTCACATCAATCTGGGAAAGAAGTGTCTGAGTCAACTGGAAGAAAATAGAAGGTGGACTCTTTATGCCTGAAAAAACATCACCGGGGCCGTTTTTATAAACGGCCTTATCGGTAAAGACTCTTAAACAGAACTCGTTGCCGCTGGGTATTTGCAAGCCCGCTTACACAAGCAAAGGTATTGAAATGTGTTATTAATAAGTCCTCTCACATGCACCCATGTGCACGAACACAAATCCAGGCCCCGCTTGGCGAGTCTCATCGCTGCTGGAGCAGGCGCGTAAGACGGGGACCAGAGCGGTTCCCTGCGGCGAAGGGAATCCCGATCCCTCGGCATTTCTGGTCTCGGGTTTGCAATCGAGAGCCGCACCTGTAGCTGCTTCTGGAGAAAAGGTGTAAGAGCTGGAGAAGGTGGCTGCGGAGGGAATGGTTCCCACTGTTTCCCTTGCTCTGGGGCGTTTTCCAAAGCAACTGAATAGGTTCAGTTTTCTGGCCAGGTAGTTGGTTCTGTATCGAACTTGATTTCAGGAAAACTGCATCTAAGCGTCCTCTCCCCCCGCTTTCAACATGCGGCGATGCTGATGAAACAGGAGCTCGTTTCTGACGGAGCCCAGAAGCCTCTCTCACCGTCTGGTGCCCTAGAATGTGTTCAGTCGCTCAGCTTTGGCAAATAAAGCCCATTCCAGGTGTGCAGAAAAGCCAGGGCTAACTTAAGCCTGGGCTTGAAATCATGTCATGTTTTCTGTACTTTGCTGCATGGCTGGGACTTTTTTTTTTTGTTTACTAGTGTTTAGGGGATGTTTAAGGATCATTTCAAGACTATTTTGGCAAAATCCATCCCTGTTATTCTGGAAGGTTCCCTCATTCTGACACCAGGATCTGCTGTTGGCTGTAATCTAGTAAGGTCTGCTGAGCCTCACCCCTGGGGGTGCTGGGGATAAAACAAGCTGCAAAACTGATGCAGTTTAATATTATTCTTTCTAGGGGAAAATATCTGGAAGTCGTAGTTTGAATTTCCTTCCACCGTGGAAGGTGGAGGAAAGAAAGGAAATAATCTAACGCATAATACCCAGTCAGTGCAGCCACCTTTTGCAAATCATATAGTACATATTTTTAAAAAAATATGCCCTTTGCAATAAAACATTCCCCCAGAAAAAACAACTGGAGCCCAGCAGCTTGTGGTTTTTCCGGTGTGTCACGTGTAGAAAAGCAACTGGGTGTCTCTGCTTTTTTGTTCTTGTTGTTCAAGGAGGGAAAACATCTTGACCCATGGTCTGGCGGGTGAAGGAATAAGAGGGACCTGAAGCTGTGATGTAAACGGGGCTCATTTCAGTCTCTTCTCCTATTTATTTTTTCCACGCAAGCGTCAGGTGGGTCCTGACCCAGATCCCTCCCCAGAGAGTGAGAACCAGCTCCCTGGGGGGCCGGGCTGTGTTGTGCTGTAGGTGAAGACATCAAGGTCTTGATGCATTTCGGTGACTCAAGTGAGTAAGTGACAATCGTCTGAAGTCCCTGTCGTGGTGGCTCCACCTCGCCAGCCTCTCAAAGAGCAGGAGGGGTCGTTTCTATGAACCCATTGCATGGCAGTGAAGGAGAATTCACCGCTGAGCAAGAACCGGGCCGCGGTTTGTTCTGACGGTCCCCGCACCGGCATCCTCCGGTGCATCCTCAGTCGGTCCACGATAAAAAGCAACCCAAAGCTTTTGGGTTTCCCCTGGAGTCCCTTCCAGGTGATAATTCTTTGCTCTGGGTTTTCCACGTACCGGCAAGGGCGGGTTTTCCAGCTGGTGTGGAACCAGGGAGCTGTTTGCCGGACCCAAGCAGCGGCCGCTGCCCCGTGTTCCTGCCGCTCTTCATCTGCTTCTGTTCTTCAGCTCCAGAAAATCATTACAGTGCTTGTGGGGAGGGGGACCAGTAAAGTTCTGCCACTGGCTGATGTGCAGCCAGCGATTCCTGTGCCGGCAGGGAAGGGGGTGGGATGCAGAAAACCCCTGCAGAGCTCCCTTCCTTGGGGACATGGTTATTGTCCCACCACAGGCGTATTTTTCATTTTTCTGTTGAAACAGAGTTGGTAAAGCAAAAGCAAATCATGTTAGCTTGAAGGAGCACAAAGCTTTTCCTCTTCAGATGATGCCTTCCCTCGCGTATATAAAAAAAAATCCAGCGCGCGGGGTGGAGAAAGTTGACACTGACCTCGTGTAACTTGCTTCGTGCTCTGGAAGGAACGTCATGTGTGAACCGGTGTTTATTCCTGTTTCAGGGCACCGAGTTTCCTTCCTCAGAGTGCTGGAGACTCGGTGCATCCCATGGTCCTGTATATGGCCATTCCACGCGGCTCCAAAATCGCAATTTGCTGCTCTCGATGACAAGGATTTAATCCTTTATGAGGCGGGCGCTGGGGAACCCCGAGATCTCCGTACCCATCAGCAGCATCCAGCCTGCTCTCTTCTCAGAGCTCTACAGCGATTTTAATGCGGTAAAGATCCAAATTCCACAAGAGCAGCTGAAATTCCGTGACACGGTGTCGCTCAGATCACAGCGGGGTCGGGTAAAACAGCCATCGAGCCCCGGGGTTGGGTTTGTGGGGGAACAGCTTCATCACAACAGTCTTTTCCTTTGGGTTTGGGTTTGTTCCGTGGTGGCAGCAGCTTTGAGCTGGTTCGTCCTTCCCGGTGTCCCCAGGAGACCCGCAGGTTGGTTTTGTTGTGCTCTGTGCATTGTGAAATTCTCTGCTTCGCCAGTAAATAATTGTAAAAAAAAAAAAAAATCCCAACTGTGCTGTGGGTTGATTTGTGTTAAAGACTGAAGGTCAGAGCCATCTGGTTGGTAAAAATTCCCCATTAGCCTTTTGTCCTCTTCCAGTCTCAAGACTGCTCATCTTTTTGGTGTGTTGTTTTTGTTTTCCTCTCTTTTGGAAACTGATCCTTCAGGACAGTCATTGTGGTAAGTATATTTTATGAAGAAACCAGAGTTTCTAGTGGTGTCTCCCCTGAGTATTTTCAGCAAATTTCATTAGGCACCTTCAAAAAAAGCTTCCATAATTCTTAGTTTTGCTACAAGAACTGGTCCCTCGGGGGGGAACCAAAATGCTGCTTTAAAAACAAACAAACAAAACATACAAACAAACAAAAAAAACCCAATAACACTCATCCTGATAATAAATTCAAAGCATCTAGTCCTTTGTTCGTAACCTCTCAGTCACCCTAATTCCAGATCAGCAGAAGATGCTGTTGAGATGTTCCCCTGTAGCTGTACCGACGAGTCCGGAGTTAGAGAAAGGTGCGGGGGCTGGGAAACCCTCTGGTCCTGCTTGGAATTTGGGTATCGAGGAGAGTGGGAGCATCCCAGACCAGGAGGACCATCCTAGACCCCAGGGCAGCATCCTGGATTCCAGGAGAGCATCCTGGACCAGGGGGAGCATCCTGGACCTGGGGGAGCATCCCAGACCTTGGGAGAACATCCTGGATCCCAAGGGAGCATCCCAGACCTGGGGGAGCATCCTGGATCCCAGGAGAGCATCCTGGACCCTGGGGGAGCATCCTGGACCACGGAGAGCATCCCAGACCTTGGGAGAACATCCTGGATCCCAAGGGAGCATCCCAGACCAGGGGGAGCATCCTGGACCCCAGGAGAGCATCCCAGACCTCGAGCTGGTCCTCACGGATGAAGGGGCTGGGATACAGACGATCAACCAGCATCACGATATTCCTGTTCCATCGGGTCACCTCCTCCTGACTCGGATTTTCACGTGAGGCATCGCAGAGTTTATATTTTGGGGTCTCGCTTTGGCCGTACAAGCCCACGGTGGGTGGTGGAACACGAGGATAAGACCAGCGTACGCTTCGGGGAGGTGAAGTGCACCTTTTTCTGTTCAGTCTCTCGCTTTGGCAATGTCACTGGTCACAGGCTACATGCTACCAAAAAAAAGAAAAAAAAGAAAAATGGCCACCAGAAGTGCTTGCTCAGTGTCGCAGGGTTTGTGTTGGAAAACGAACAAACGGGCAATGACGGGCAGATGCTCCCGGTCGACCCGGAGTCTCTTAGATATTGCAGAGAGTGAATGTGTTGTTAGCACGTGGCAAGCTACATAATAGAAGATGCTACATTCCTTGGGAAAAAAAAAAAAAAAAAAAAAAAGAAAAAGTAGTGCTGAGCTGGATATTTTTCTGAGTTTGTTTGTTTTTCCTTTGAAAAGCTACCTTTTCCTCAGAGGCAAGGAAAATAAATCGAAGGAAAAAGAAACCTCGTTGACGCGCTGCTTGCGGCGGCGCTGGATGGATCGGGCTGAGATGCCCTGGCCGGGCCGGCAGCAGAAACGCGGCGTTTCGGTTCCGTGCGCCGGGTTAACAGTCGGGGCCGGTCGGCAGCCGCAGCCCTCGCTCTGCCTCACGGCCGGGGTTTGGTTGGGGTGGGTTCTTTTCGCTTCTCTTTACCTCAAAACCCAGGGCCCTCGCTCCCCCTGCGATGTCCCCTCTGCACCGGGACGCGCGCTCGGGGGGGAGCGTGTCGAGAGCCAGTTTGTTTTGGGGAAGGAGATTTTAAAAAAAAAAAAGGAAGGGAAAGGAAAAAAAAAAAAAGAAGAGGATATTTAGGATATTTACAGCTATCCACTGACAGTTTCGGTAGGTCAGGATGTCTCCTGTCCCCAAGCTGCCGCCTACGGGCAGGAGGGGCTGGTGGAGCTCTCCAGGGAGGACTGGGAGAGCCGGCGCGTCAGGGGCCCGATGCTGGAGTCGGCCAGCGAGGAGGTGGGGAAGAGTTTGTACCAGCCCATCACCGCGCTGGAGAGATCCAGCTCCTCCAGGACGATCTGGGCCATCCCCATGAAGCACTTGTGGTCCATGCGCCCGTAATCGCCCCAGACGATCACCTGCGGGGCAAAGGAGGCGTTAGGGGAGCTGCCGTGCGGTGCGAGGTTTGGGGGAAAACTCAGCGAATCGGGTGCGATCAGGATGGGGAGGCTGCGGTCTGGAGGACAGCAATGAGGATGCTGGTGATGCCCCGTCCTTGCTCCCCTAATCCCTCCCTGGCCCCAGGTATCCGCTTGGGGACACGTCACCTGCAGGACTTTGCCCTGGGGACTCTCCTCGAAGAGCAGAGGCTGCTGGTAGGACGGGTCGCAGGTTTTCTTCACCGCCTTGGTCTTCTTCTTGGCCAGGCACACGCCGTTCTCCAGCAGGTAAACTTTCACGTAGGTGGCTGCGTTGGAAAACGGGTGAGAAACACCAAATCCCCGCACAGCACCCGTCCCCATCGCTCCCCCTCCACCCCAGACCCCTCCTTCTCCAGCCACCTACCAGGGATGGACTTGGAGCCCATCTTCGGGATAAGCCCCCTCGCCTGGATCACCTCCACCTCCAGCTGCCCGTTGCGGTCAGCCATGCCGACGTGGACATCGCCTGGGCGGAGGGACGAGACGCGCTCAGCGCCCTCCCCGGGGCCACCCCCCCAGCAGGGACGGCCGCAGCCCCCGCTGGTCCCCACCAGCTCTCTGTCCCTTTTGGTGCTGCCCAAAAAGCAGGTGGGAGGTGTCACCTCCAGGGCTGGCAGCCTCGGCACCCCAAACCTGCTCCTCCATCCTCAGCGCTCAAGCACGCCCAGCATCCCGCCACCGGGCGCCTGATTTATCGTGAATTTGGAGGCAGGACAAAGCCGAGAGAGCAGCGAAGAGAGAAGTAGGTGAGAGCCCCCCCATCCCCAGCCTTACAGGGTGTGTTTTGGTTTTTTTTCCCCTCGTGATGGGAAAAGGGGCTGGGATTAAGCAGAGCTGGGATTACCCAGGCTGTGCCTTGGCTGGGTGATGCCCTCAAGGGCTGGGTGATGCCCTCAAGGGCTGGAGGGGTCAATGGCTCAGTACCCACCGGGGGCACCTCACTGGGGTCCTTCCCCTCTCCCTGGGGAGGAGAATCTGTGGGAGAAAACGTGGCTGGGGGAGCTCGCTGTGAAGTTGTTCTCCCACTTACGCTGTCCCGCTCGTACGTACGTATGTCCCTTGGCCGGCAGGTCCCCGTCGCTCGCTGCCTTGTGGCCCCGGGGGGGTGGGAGGTGGGGACGGGGAAGGGGTGACCTGGCGTTCCGGCGGGGTTTAATAGGAGCGAGACGAACCTGGATGTTCTCAAAACACACTTGGCATTTCAACAGCGAGTCAGGGGCTGCGCGAGGAACCGGCAGCGGGAGCAACAGCCCAGGGCATCCCCAGCCATGCACCGAGCTGGCCGTGCTCAGCAGCGGGTTCGCCTGTCCCCGCAGCACGGGCCGCTGTCCCCCCGCAGCCCCATCCCTCTGGCTGCAGCATCCTTCAGCCCCGCACCAGCCAAAACGCAGCCCTTGCTCTGCGGGGGTGGAGATGGGACCCCCGTCCCCGGGCATGGACCCCCCCGGGCCAGCACTCACCCATCGGCGGGGTGGCCAGTGTTTGCCGTCCCACCAGCTGCCCCGGCCCCAGCCCGTCGAGGAAATCGCTGAACTGGCTCTCGGCTCCCAGCCGGGTGGTGGGGAAGATGAACCTGCCCCGGGAGAGCAAAGAGCTGTCGTGGAGCATCAGGGCCTCCAGCAAGACCCCCCCGGGAGCACAGGGAGGCTGCCCAGCTCCTGTCCCCCCTGTGCCACCCCCTGTGCCACCCCCTGTGCCTTACGTGCCGTCGGAGCTGTTGCTGTTGGTGCTGCCGTCGGTGGATTCCCGGCTGCCCTGCCGGGTGACCCTGGTCCTCATCTCCACCGCGATGCCCGTCTCCGTGCTCCTCCGGATGTTGCTGCGCAGCTTTTTGGGGCCACCCTCTGGAAGCCGAGATGGGGAGTGAACCTGGGAAGCGCTCGCTGCCACCGAACCCTCAAACCAGATGGAAGGGCCGGCCAGACCCTCCCCGCGGGCTGCTCCTGCCTTCCTGCCGTGAGTTATCCGTCGTGGTTTACACGCCTCCCTGGGGGTGAAGCTCTGCAGCGCCCAGCACGGGCACACGACCCGGTGCTGGAGGGGACCCCCGGGCCGCCCGTGTCCCAGCCCTGTCCCCACCGCTGCCATCGTGCCCCTGCACGGCTGACAGCCCGACACGGCCTGTGTCGCCCTTCCTCCCCGCGGTCACAGCGTCCCCGACGCCACGTGTCCCGGGTGGTGGCAGATGGCAGGACACGAGCATCCCGCCCCGGCACGGCCGGCAGCCCCGCTCCTGCCGCGGCACCATCTGTGTGTTGTCACCGTGCCGCGGCTGCTCCGGGGGGGGGGGCAGGTTTGTCCTGCTGATTTGGGGCTGTCCCTGTCACTTGGGGCTGACCCCGTGGAACTGTTTCCCTGACCCTGCAGCCCCCCCACAGCGGGTGCTGCTCCCCTGGACGCCGCAGCCAGAGGGTCCCGGTCCTGCTGGCCCCAGGTGAGGTTCTGCCGGGCTCCGGCACTTTTTGTGTGGCTTTTGGGGATAATTAAACCCCTTCAGAAACCCCTCGGATGTGCAGGGCTGGAGGGCTCTGAATTCACTCGTCTCTATAAAGCATCTCCTGAATTGCAAAACGCCAACGAGAACCAGAATAAAAAAGCAATAACTGAAGAAAAAGCCTGCGCTAAAATGAGGCTTCTGCTTCCCCCGCCCTTTAAAAAGCTATTTTAAGCATTTAAATATTTCCCAGAGCCAGAGCGGTTGACAAGTCCTTTCTCCAAGCTCTGTCCCTGCCCGCAGCTGGGACCGGTGTTACTGGGAGGGGGGACGCTGAGCCTGGACCCTCCCCGTGCTCAGGTTCGCAAATGGTTTTGGCACCTGGAGCAGCACCGGGGATTTCAAATGGCTTTGTTGGGTGTCCCCAGCGGCCGCTCACCCGTCTGGTTGAGCTGCAGGGTGCTCCTGCTCCACTGGGACAGCCCCACGATGGCCACCATCTTGGCGCCCAGGCTGGAGCGTCTCTTCTTGGTGATGGTGACGGAGTCGGCGCTGCCGCGCACGCTCTGCTCGATGTTGTACATCTCGCCGCTGATGCTGGAGCTGCGGATGACGCTCCGGGCCGCCGAGGAGCTGGCATCCCCGTTGAACATGGTCAGGCGCTCGCCGGCCCCGGCTCCGCTGGCTGGGATCAGCTGTGTGTGTATGGGGAAACCAGGGGACACGTCAAGGCCACCAACACCGGGCGGTGGCACCGGCCATGTCACCGCGCTCCCACCCAGAGCGGCCCCAGGGGGCTGCCAGCCGCAGTTCAGCGGTTGCTGCCATCCCTTCCCTTCCCCATGAATATTTAAACTCCAGCGGGATGGAGCATCCATCTTCTAAAGAAAGGTGAATTATTAACTCCAGGCCAAGTGAAGCCACTTTACGATAATGGATGGAGGCAGCGCCTGGAAAAATATTTCTCTTGCAAAAGAGAGAGAGACGCAAACGTGGGGGATCATTTAAGGCTGGGAACGGGGCGATGCGGGGGCTTCGCAGGGGCGCGGGCTCGGCTCCAGCACCACTGAACTCACAGATTTATCAGTTACAGAAGGGATGCAAACAGGGGCAAGTGGGCAATTAGTAACTAATATCATTAATGATGGGATTTTCTGCCTTTACACTTCCCTCCCCTGTGCCTCAGTTTCCCCACGTGCAAACCTGACATTAGGCTGTGCCTAAACAAACGCACGTCCGTTTGCAGGAGGGCTCAGCGCCCAGTTCAGGCCTTTCCACACAGGCAAGAAGAGCCGTGGCACAACCCAGCCCCGTTATTTCTAGGGCCAGGAAAACACAAAAGGCTCCCGCTGCTGTTTTCCCTGCTCGGTGCTTCAGCCGCCAGGAGAGCACCGGGCTCTGGTGGCAGCAAATTAGATCAGGAGAGCACAGCACTAATGGGATCATCGCCAGCACAACACACACACGGATAATCCACCGCAAGGGAAGGGGAGCGCACGCTCCTCAGCCCGAAGGGGTTTGCTTCACCCTGCATCATTTTACACCATATCTCTTATCACAATCTGCTTCTGGCCTCTGCAGGAGCAGGTGCTGGATGGGGAGATCGGGGGTGCCTGGTGATCAGTGCTGAGACTGTGCCCAAGCACCGAGAGCACCGGAGCCCATGGCTCCCACCGCCGAGCCGGCCCCAACACCACTACAGCATCCTCGGCACTGCCACAGCATCCTCGGCACCGCCACAGCATCCTTGGCACAGCCAAAGCATCCTCGGCACTGCCACAGCATCCTCAGCACCGCCACAGCATCTTCATCCTGCACCAGCAGCCCCAGTGCCGCCTCTGTCCCCAGCTCCCTGTCCCCAGCAGTGGGTGGGAGATTCAGGAAACAACAACAGTTTTCCCTTCAGCCCCCACCCCTTTTTATTTTAATCATCCTCTAATATTGCAAAACACCAGGATTCTCGGAGCAAACCAGCACAACGCCCCGGCAGCGGTTGGATCACACGCCAGCCCCTTCCTCCCCTCCATGGAAACACGTCCCCAAGCTGCCGGGGTGGGGGGCAGCACCCATAGTCCCCCCCAGCGCTTACCACGCACCGTCCTTGTGGGAAACGACAACAACCAGCACTGAGAAGTTCTCCGGGGCGGCTGCGGGATGCTCGGAGCCCCCGCGCAGCGGCCGAACAGCCGGGAGCGGTGTCATGGCTGGAGCATCCCCCGGCTGCCCCCGCCACCGACGCACAGCGCGCAGACCAGCAAAAGCAGCAGGAAAATGGGCTCCCTGTTGCATCTCGATCGCCGCTGCCAGGGCCGGGCCCTCCCCATGTCGCACCCCGAAGGAAAAGAGGAGACGGAGGGATCTTACCGCCCTGCGCAGGGGGAGGAGGACGGGGCAGCGCCCGCCCCGCCGAGGAGGCTCAGCCCCCCCAGCCCCATCCCTGGCTGGAGACGTGGGCGATGGGTCTGGTTAATCTTTAAAGGGTTCTGGAGAGCGGGGCTGTGCCAGCGCTGCTTCAGCATCTCCTTCAGCATCTCCATGGTTACACGGCTGACCCAGTTCTCCCAGCCCCGAGCAGAGGGGTCCAGCGGGGTGGGACGTGCCCCGGCGGGGCTGGGGACATCCCTGTGCCAGGCCTTGGGCACCCCAGGACCCCGCTGGGACCCCCAGCCGGGTGTCACGGAGCTGATGGGGGATGCCAGAGCTGGGAAAAGTGGAGAAAGAACGCGGCATGGAAGTGGGGTCGTGGGTGACCCCCGGGATGTGACGGGACTGCGCGGTCCCGCTGTGTCCCAGTAAGCAGACGGTGTCAGGGGGTGAGGAACAAACTGGGGCTGCAAGGGAGCCCTGGCCCCAAAGATCCCACTGAGATACAAACAGGAGGCTAAGTATGGATGGGAAAAAATGGTGTTTTGGTAAAGGCTTTGGGGAAGGATGGGGGAGCCCAGCAGGTGCCCCCGCAGAGGTGGGGAACAGCCCCTGACAGCGGGTGGGAGGAGGGAGGTGGTAAATGAGCATGGTGGGGCTGGCTGGGATCTGCCTGGTCAGGGAAGGAGGTGGAGGGGTTCTGGGGACCCCCTGCTCCCTCGCAGCCCCCACAGTGCGTGTCCCCAGGGACAGATGGGGCTGGAGAGCCCTGGCCATGGGGCAGCAGGTCCCCTCGCCCCTGGGCTGGTCCCACAGCCCCCAGCTTGGAGGGAAAGCAATGAAATGCTGCTGATGTCTGGAGCAGGTAGGCCCTAAAATCTGCATTTTTGGGGAAGAAAAAGCTTGTTACGAGGCCCTGCCAGTCCCGAGCAGGGCACAGCGCGCTGGGAACAGCTGCAGAGGCACAGATCACAGGTGTGTGCTCCTTGTATTGGCAAGTCAGGCAAGGGCTTGTTTCCCCTTAAAGTACTTAATTCTAATTAATTGCTTCAGGTTTGATAGGCAGTTGCTCATATAATTTTAACTGCCCAGCAAGAGGTGCGATTCAGTGCACATGAACCGAGAACTTGCAAGTAACTCCAGTTAAGTGTCTCATTGCTCGGGCAGGTTATAAAAGTTATATTCTGGTATAAAAGTTCTATTTTGGCTGAAACGTGCTGCAGGCACAGCACTAATCCTCCTGCACAGCCTCCATGGGAAACAGAAAGCTTGAAGTTAAAGGGTGGGTCCAAATGTGCTCCATCTGTGAGAGAAGTGGAGCTTAGAGAAGTTCAATGGGGCCAAGGTGGGGCTGTGCTCGGCGACCCCGGGGGAGCAGCTCCTGCCTGAGGATGCTGCAGCCCCTCACCTGGAGAAATGGCCTGACTGTTGTGCAAGGTTTTGCAAGCCTGTGCCCAGGAGGAAGAAGAGGAAGAGGAGGGTAAACCCTGCAGCGTGCTCCTGCCCCATTGCTCCAGTCAGGATAGCTCTCCAAAAGGCAAGTGTGGATGAACCACAAAGCTGCTCAGTTGCCTCCTGCACCCTCCTTGGTCCCTGTATCCACACCACCTCAGCCACGGTGATTTCTGTGCAGTCCTAGGAGTGAGGATGCTCCTGGGAGATGGGATCCATCCAGGAGTGCGAGGATGAGCTGATCATCTCCAGGAGGGACAGGTAGGAACCGCGCAGCCATGTCTCACTGTGCGGGGAGAGCGGGGGGCACCCGCGTCTACCCCTGCCTGCTGGTCTGACCTTGGGCTAAGCCCCCTCGGAGATGCTGGTAGCCCAGGGCCAGTGCCCTGACCGCACCGTCCCTTTTCCCCGTGTCCCTACGTGACGTCTGCCGCTCGGTTAAATCAGATCTGCGCCGAATCCCGTCGTTTCCTTGGCAACATAAAAGAATCAGAGGAGCAGAAGCCACCCGGCAGGGCTGTGGCTGGGGGACAGCCAGCTCCCGCCGAGCCCAGCCTGATGGCTTGGCCACCTGGCTAGGGCTGGTGGCACCGCGGCCAGCACTGGCCATCCCTGATGGCCCGGGCTCATCCCGCGGATGTGCCACCCGGACCAGGCACATCCTGCAGAACTCGGTGCCTCCGTGTTGGCTGCACCCTGGCGCTGGTTCTGGCCGTGACGGGTGGCTTGGGGCAGAGCAGGACCTTGCTGGGGACGCGCACAAGTGCGCTCCAGCGGCTGCCATGGGTACATGGTGCTGCAGCCACGCGGCCCCAAAAACTGGGCCACTTCCATGGGGAGGCAGTGGAGACGTCAGAAACCAGCCCAGGGCCTTTGGTGACCCGTGGGGTGGGTCAGGGGTGGCGTCACCTGCACCCAGACCCCAGCGTGTGGTGCGGACACCCAGGGCTGGCACCACCGCGATGGGGATGGGGCCAGTACCAACCTCCACCGGCACGGAGGGGCCGCGGGAAGGAGTTTTTCCCGTTCCCCGGCAGCCGCTGCCTCCCCGGCTGCACGGCTCCGAGCTCTGCAATGCAGCTCACACCGCTCGGCTGCTGTGTGTGAATCCCATCAATATTTCATGGAGCTGCTTCCTCCAGGGGAAGGGCTGCTATCAGCTCCGGCTTTCTGCTGCTCCTACCAGCTCTCCTCTTCTTGCAGAGAACATCTGATTTCCTCCCAGCACCCAGCAGCCCCCCCGCCGTTCCCTCCCCTTTCTGCATTAGCAAATATCTCTTTGCCTTTCAGGTGCTCTGTCTCCATATGGGCCAAGAGCCCTGAAGTCCCCGTGGGTTCAAATCAAAGCACAGACCATGTTGTGCCCTGCTCACTGCAGCCTGCCCGCAGCAGAGGTGCCTGATGCTACAGCCCCGTGTTGGGTTCCCCAGCTCCAGGATGGGTGACCAAACCAACCGCAAGCCTGCACCCCCCCCAGCTCCATGTTCAGCAGCAGGATGGTGAACGTGGCCCCCGTGCCAGCTTGGAGCCAGCAGCACGACCTGGTCTGATCCAACCTGCAGGTCCCAGCTTGCTCCAGAGCCAGCAGGAGCCAGAGCGTGAGGCGGGCTGTTTGCAGGAAAAAAAGTTGCTTTTTCTAAATGCTAAGACTGCACTATTGTAGCAAAGCTTCTTAAGGGATCAGCAGAAAACTTGCTTGCCGTAGGAAGACTTCTGTGAGCCAGAGCGATGCCAAGAGCCGACGGGAGCCTGGCACTGCCCGCAGCAAACACCCGTGAGGATGAAATGGGGACGAAGCGAGAGGAGCGGTGGGACGTGGGCGGCAGCAGGAGTTTGCCCTGGCAAAGGGATGTCGGTGAAGGTACATCGCTCTTCGGGAGGGACGCGTGAGCACAGCAGAAGGGATGGCTCGTGAGAGGTGTTGGTGTAGAAAGAAATTGGCACACGGCTAAACCGGGGCTGGAGGTGAGAAGCACGGGAGCAGCCGCTCTGCTGCGTAGAGAAGGGGCTGTGCGGTGCACCCGGCTGTGCCGGGGCTGGTTCGGGCCGGTGGCCCCTTGTCCTATACAGAGGGACAACCCCAGACATCTGTGCCTGGCAGCAAAGCCGCCGGGTTTGTCCTGCAGGCAGAGCCCATCCTTGCACCGCCAGCCCGCAGGGATCCGCAGGCTCCCGCTGTCAGCACACTAACAAAACAACGCAGCCCCACGGGATGTTCCCTGGGCACCAAGAGATGCGGCTCAGCCCAGGGCTGGTTGTTTTGCTCAGCCTCAGAACACCCCTTGCAATGCTTCCCAGAGCCCTGGGAGCAGGCACTGGCCATCGCAGAGCCTGGAATGGCCACCAGCTCCCGTGGGGACAACTCTGCAGCTCCGTGTGAGCACCCGGGCGGTGGCACTGGCTCTGGGGACCATGTTGAGGTGCAGAGCAGCCACTGCTCTGCAGCAGCTCAGTGCACACGGTGACCGGCCAGCCCGGCCCCATTCGAGTGCTTCCCCACTGCGGGGGACCAGCGATGCCCACGCTGCCCTCGGGCTTCACCCGCTTTCTGTAACCCCAGTTTGGGGAAGCGGGGAGCAGCACAGGGGCTTCTGCCCATCCTGGCGCATCATTCCACTCCTCACCAATTCTCTAAAGGATTTCCCTACAGAACCAGCCACAGCACCTGCACAAAACACCACGGAGGGCAGAACGGGCTCCCCAGATCACGCAGAGCTGAACAGAAGTATGAAGCACAGGCTGGAGCCGCCAGGGAGAGGTGGGTGCTGGCGCTACGTGGGCTGCTCGGTGCAAGGATGAGGCCCCAAGATGAGCCCTCCCCAGGCAGGACACCCCGCTTTTGCCAGTCCCTGTCCCCGTTTCCCCGGTGGTGGGGACCAGCGTGCACGGGACGGGGTTGACGTCAACGGGCTTTCAGCAGGGATGATGGATGGCACGGGAAAGCGCTCCCGTTCCCGAGCCGCTGGCTGGGAAACACTGCCCAGCGCCCCGAGCCCGGGAGGGCTCCGGTAAACCGGTCCTCGGGGATGGGGGAGCCCTCGGGGATGGGGGAGCCCTCAGGGATGGGGGAGCACGGCCGCAGCCCCCACACTTTCAGTGCAGTGATGGTTTTGGGGTGTTCACATCTCAGAGCCTGGGGATGTTTTAGGGATGCCAGGTACACCCTGTCAGCAGCCGTGGGGTGCGGGGGGAGCACCTAGGCTGTCCCAGCGGGGGTCGGGACCCCCCCATCTCCCCCTTAGGGCTATCGGAGCGCTCCTCCCGCTCCTCCCGGCACCGCCCCAACGACGGGCATCCCCAAAACCCCCGCGCCCCGCTCCCTGCCGCCGCCGGGGGATGCTGGGAGGCAGGTGCGGCCCCGCTCCCCGCCGGTGGCCGCGGGGACCGAGGCGGTCGCCGTCCCGGGAGCGCCCNAGCCCCGGACCCGGCCCGGGCGGCGGCGGAGAGGGGCCGGCATCCCCCGAGGGGCCGGCCCGGGGCTGCTGGGTGCCCCCCTTTCCCCCGAAGGCTGCCGGTTGCGTCCTGCTCTGAGCAGCTGCACCCCGAAAACCACCGGTTGGACCCTGCACCCGCTGGTCGGATCCGAAGGGCTGCTGGCTGCACCCTGCACCTGCCAGCCAGACCCCAAGAGCCTCCAGCCAGATCATACGCCCATCAAACAGACCCCAGGAGCTGCCAGCCAGATCCTACGCCCATCAACAGGACTCCCAAAAACCTCCAGAAGGACCTTACACCCAACAAACAGACCCCCAAGAACCTCCTGCAGGACCTTACACCCACCAACTGGACCCCGAGAACCTCCAGCAGGACCTTACACCCACCAACTGGATCCAAAGAGCCACCAGCAGGACCCTTCACCTGCCAGCCAGACCCCAAGTGTCACCAGCCAGACCCTACACCCATCAGTTGGACTCCAAGAGCTGCCAACCTGACCCTTCTCCTTCCAGGTGGACCCCAAAAGCTACTGGCCAGATGCCACTATTACCCGGACCCCAAGAGTTGCCACCTGGACCCCAAGAGCCTCCAGCCAGACCCCAGGGCTGCCCATGGGACCCTCCAGCAGACCTGAGGCTCCCCAGACTGTCCCCGCTCGGCCGGGTCGGCCGCGGCACCGGGTCCTTCGGGATCACATCAACTTCTCAGCTCCGATCCCCTTCGGCTGCCACCAGAGCGTGAGCGCGGCCCTCCCGGGGGCACAGGGACCAAGGGGGACTTCTAGCACCCTAGTTCCTTCCGAAGCAGAAAGTTTGAGGGGCCAGGCAGCCCCAGTTCCCACGCTGCCCTTGGACTCACCTTGGCTCCTGGGATCCGAACGCTAATTTCTCCCTAAGCAGCGTCTCTTTTTACTCATGGTAAATTCCTCCAGCGCTTTCCCTGCGTTCCCTCTGCAGGCTGCGCACCGCGGCTGACATGGAGCCACGTGCCAGGAGGAAACCCTCCTTCGCCAACTTTAACTCTGTCTCTCCCTACAATAACACCGGGCTCGGATTTCCCGCTGGGTGGGCTCCCCATCCTTGCCATGGTGGGGGGTCTGGGGCTGCCATCGGCATCCCAGACTGCGGGGAAACACCCGACCTCGTGGACAAAGCCTCTGCTGGGTTCCCTATATCGAAGGCAGCATATTGGGGTGATTTGGGACCATGTCTCTGGGTGGGTGGGTGAGTATGGTGCTCAGTGGGCACCCATGGGTGCAGGGAGGGGAAGGGGACATCGGGGAGAACCGGGATGCAGCGGGTCCCAGCGTTGTGCACAGGAAAGCTGGTTAAGGAGCAGGAATAGCTGAAAGAACTAAATATGGAAACTTGGATAAAACATCGCTGAAGTAGGGAGATGGTTTCCTAACAGAATTCAAAGCTTATAAACAAACTCAGGGAGGGAGAGAGGTTGTCTGGAGGGGGCCTTTGTGAGTAATATTTAGAAAAACTGGCTGAAAATATCTCGGTAGGGAAGGCTATTTCATCAAAGCAAACTTCCAGCTTTGTGGGGAAAGTGTCAGTCCTGGGAACATATTGTTTTGGGGGAAGAGATAGTGAAAACACGACTCGATTGTGAACCGCCTCTCATTCCCAGCCTAATAAAATGTTAGATTTTATTTCAACTGCCACATTTCAATGATAAAACATGAAGTTTCATGGCAATTATAAAGTACCAATGATAAAGTTTTCCACTCAATTGGCAGGAAACTTTCTGACCAACTGGTTTTCTGCTTCCCTTGGCAGGTTAAACTGGGATCCCTCACCAACCTCCCACCAGGAGTGACCTGGGGGTTCATCCCCGTGTGTTTGGGGCTGGGGGAGTGTGGCACCAACAACCTCCACAGCCGATTGGGATGGGCAAAAACCCCAGAACTGGTCTTGCACTGGGATCCCCTTGGGACCCCCCCCATCTCTAATGTCTCTTAATTAGTTAAGGAGCTCAGCTCTCCGCTTTGTCAGCTCCTCACCACCTTCTCCTTCACCTTTTGGTGTTGTGCTGGTGAAAGGGGGCTGGTTTAATGTGATTACTCCACTAAAGCCCACGTAAGAGGATTCGTGGGGCTTGGCTTTATGGTATCGCAGAGGGGATGAGTGTGCTGGTTGCAGGCTGGCGGAAAGTGTGGAAGAGGCTTTGCAAGCAACACGGTCATCGGCACCCCAAACCATGGTGTCCCACACGGGTGACCCCGGGATTCTGCAGACCCTGTGGGTGCCACGTGCTGCCTTTACCCGGCTCTGCAGGGCAGAGATCGGCCTGTGACGTGGCTGCTTCTTGTCCCGGCGAGAGGTGCAGGTAATGGGAAACGGAACACACAAAGAAGGGGGAAGAAGTGCGCTGGGGGGCCTCTGGGGCTGGTGTTTGGGGAGGGAGAGGGCTGCACCTTGTAAAAGAATATGGGGAGAGGATGGTTTATGCTGGGACTGGGTAAACCCAGCGTGTTTTGCTGTGTTTTCCAGAATAACGCTGCTCCAGGCAGGCGTTTGTCCCTGTCCAGAGGGCCAGGCTGTGCGTGAGCAGAGCGGTTTGTCCCCTGGGCAGCGCTGGGATGAGCCCTCGGGGACAATTGCGATGCTGCTGGTGCCGTGTCAGTTCTGCAGCTCTCCTGCTCCTGCGCCGTGTCCCACTTCTCGCAGGAAGAAGGAGCTACATGGAGATGCTTCAGACCTCCTTTTGCTGTTCTGCAGGGAGCCATCGCGTCAGGTGTGCTCACCAGTATCCTACTGGGAGAGCCAGTGTGGCTGATCTGTGCTGGGCAGACGCAGTGGGACCGCACGAGCTGAACTGAACCCCAAGCCCCAGCTCTGAGCCGGCGAGATCAAAGTGCTCAGCTGAAAACGGGGCCTTCCAGTTAGAACTGGGCTGAGCGTCATGGCTTATCTGCAGCTCGAGTTCGGGTTTCTGGATTTCGTAAGTTTTTAAATGACTTTTGTCATCTCTGGGGATGGAGGCTGGGAGACTGTGGTGCTCCTCTCTGGGCTGGAGAAGGTAAAAGCACTTGTGCTGTTCCAGGAGCCGAGTTCAAACCTCAAACTACCCGTGAACAGAAGCTGTGGGTGACCCAGAGCTCTGGGGCTGACACCACAGTGTCCTCCGGATCTTCTGGTCTCCTGAGGAATCCTGTGGCAATGTCCAAACCACCATCTCTCCCACGTCAAATTCTCTTTCTGGATTTTTCTTTCAATGCAGAAGGCAAGGTTTCCACAGGGCCTCCAGAAATGTGAGTATGTGTACAGGCATATTGATATATATTAACTTAAATACACTTGAATATCACATAGATGGACCAGGTGGGTACAAGTGGGTTAGGAGCATCAGGTGTGGAGGACAGCTGCAGGACTGACAGGCCCCAAAATCTGGCCCTAAATAGCCTCTTTGCCCCAAAAATCTACAAGGCAGCATGTCCATGTCCATATATCATTTACACCCAGGTTTTTCTTGTCTATGCTTTTCTTTGCTAGGGGATAATTGCTGCAGAGCAACAGCTGATTTGGGCTGAGTCCAGAGGGCCGCTGTAATGGGAGCCCGGGGGGACAGGAGGGGGCTGAGCCAGACACATCATCTCTGCCCTAAGTGCCAGTTTTCTGAATTATGAAACAAATTCAGCCTTTCCCAAACCCGGCCCCGGGGTGCAGTCAGTGCAGCTCCACGGGGTCCCAGCTCAGCAGGTACCAGCTGTTGGTGAAGTGCGAACTCAACAAACCACCACCAAATTTCTGCAAGCACCGATAAAGCAGAGAGTGGAAAAAATGCTTGCTGCTTTTTATTTTTTTTTTCTTGTTTTTCTTGGCTCCTCCACGTTGCGGGCAGGCTGACACAGGGAGCTCTGTGTCTGCAGATGGCTGCGATCCTTGGGGAAGCCGCGCAGCTCCAGACAATGCGCCCATTGCTGCTGGGAGAGCAGGTGGGGAGGAAACGGAGCGTCATGGGCGCAGCGCAGCGGCGCACAAAAGGGTTCGGCGGGAGGAGGAGCGGGGTATTGTGCAGAAAACCCTCGAGCGGGGCCTGGTTCCCAGCAGGAAAAAACAGCTGGTTGGTTTGACAGCTGCGCCCGACAGCAAAGTCAGCAGTGGCGCCGGCTAATTGATTTATAAATGAGTCGTTTTGAAGAGGGGCCATAGAGCATTGCACATCATCACCCTCAAATGTTACAACAAAGAGGCTAGCTTAGAAATTGTGAGAATTAATTAAAAAAAAAAAACCAAACAAAACCAACCAGCACGACTTCTATTTCTCCCAGTTGCCTTGCAAGCGACCCTGAGATCATGAAGTTGCAAGACTTTCAATAAAACTGCAGGAATTGCTGCAACATCTGTCCCACTTCAGTGCCAACAGGGTCCTCAGGGCAGCCGAGCTCTGAAACCGCAGCGTACGCAGAAATTTGTCCCATTTCCTACACTTGGGCAAATGTCGTGCAACAGAAACCGCAGAACTGAACTCTGTGTCTGCAGGACACATGAGGGATTTTGTCCTCTGGTGCAGTAAAGAGGCAAAGATGGACTCACTTTTAAGGATGCAACTTTTTCATGGGAAAAATACTGAAGCAGCATGAGTCATGCTTCAGTGTAACATGTCCGTGAGCCAGAAAAGCAGTCCCTGGGAAACGCGATAGCTGGCTGAGCTGGAGCACAGACTTTTGCTTGAGCCGGCTCCAGCTCGGGCAGGATAGTAGCAGAAAGTTCCCCTGCGATGACAGCTCTGGGGCCTGTGTGCAGTGTCGGACAGCTCACTGAGGTTTCATTTGGTCAGCTCTCGGGGCTGGAAACCTCCCTAGATGAGCCAAGAGTCGGGTTGAGAGGTTCTCCTGCCCCTCTACTCTGCCCTGGTGAGACCACATCTGGAATATTGTGTCCAGTTCTGGGCCCCTCAGTTCCAGAAGGACAGGGAACTGCTGGAGAGAGTCCAGCGCAGCCACCAAGATGCTGAAGGGAGTGGAGCATCTGCCGTGTGAGGAAAGGCTGAGGGAGCTGGGGCTCTGGAGCTTGGAGGAGACTGAGGGGTGACCTCATTCCTGGGGATCAATATGGAAAGGGGCAGTGTCAGGAGGGTGGAGCCAGGCTCTTCTCGGTGACAACCAGTGATAGGACAACAGGCAATGGGTGCAAACTGGAACACAGGAGGTTCCACTTAAATATGAGAAGAAACTTCTTCATGGTGAGGGTGCCAGAGCCTGGCCCAGGCTGCCCAGGGAGGTTGTGGAGTCTCCTCCTGTGCAGCCATTCAAACCCGCCTGGACCCCTTCCTGTGGAACCTCATCTGGGTGTTCCTGCTCCGGGGGATTGCACTGGATGAGCTTTTGGGGTCCCTTCCAATCCCTGACGTTCTGTGGTTCCGTGAAGAGGAACAGCTCCTGCACTGCGACTGTAGAACCCAGAGCCCCATCTGTCCCCCCAACAGCTGGTCCTGGGGGGACACCCAGGCTGGGATCGCTGTGCTGCCTGGAGAGAGCCAGAGCCTCGGAAACAGCGAGCGACATGTTCATTCACCGCTTCAGCTGACAGGCCTGCAGCCCGGGGACGGCCCCACGCCAGCCCGGCTCGGCCCAAACCGGGGACAGCCTGGGCTAGGCCCCGCCGCACGGGCTCCCCGCCGGCTCCCCGGCCCCTCAGGCCACGGCCCGGGCCCCGCTCCGGGCTGCCCGGACACCGACACCCGCCCGCCGCTCCCAGCGGAAATCTCGCGAGATCAGCCGCGGGTCATGCGCCTGCGCAGAGCAGCGGCCCAGGGGAAAGGGGCGGGGCTTCCGCCCCACCGCCTCACGGCCCCACCGCCATCTTGTTTCTCGGCCGTTGGGCGCTCGCTCTGCTCTGGCCGCCCCCCTCCCCCTCCTTCCCGCCTCCCCACAGCCGGGCCGGAGGCAGCGCGGGCGCCGGGCCGAGGAGGCGGAGGTCGCGGCGCCGGCCGCCCCGGTGAGTGCGCGGTAACGCGGGCGGAACGCGGTGGGGGGAGTCGGCGGCCCGTGAGTGGGCGCGGGGCGGGGGCGGCCCGAGCCGTTTCACCCCCCCCGCCCGCCTGGCAGCTCCGCTCCGATTGGCGGAGCCGCACCGCGCTCGCTGATTGGCCCGCGCTGTGAGAGGCGGGCGACGGGAGCTGCGCGTTGATTGGCTACCGAGGCGCGGACCGGGGAGAGGAGAGGAAACCGAACCGTTTCCCCGCGCGGCGTGGGGGGGGGCTCGGACCGGCTGAGGGCAGCGGGGCCCGTACGGGCCCGGGGCTGTCAGAGCGCCGGGAACCCGCGGGCAGCGCTCGGAGCAGGTGCTGCTGGCGGTCGGCGGGCCGGGCAGGGCGCAGAGGCCTGCCCGGGGTGGCCGGTTCCTTCCCGGGCGGCGGCAGGCGCGATCTCCCGGGAGAGCTCAGTTTCGTGTACCCGTGGTGCTGTATTTTACCGATCTCTGAGGTTTCTCTGCTTTAAGAACGTTCCCCGGAGTCTGCACAGGCACTCGGTGGGAGGCTGGGGAGGAGCTGAGGTGAAGCAGCTGGAGATGAGTTACAGGTCTGGCTAAATCTGTGAGGGATTGTTTAATTTGTGCTCGAAACCCAAGGGTGCTGTGAGAGCATCTGCATTAAAATATGGTCTCTCTAGATCCCCTTTTTTACCTGAGCTGAGAAAATGAAAGAACTGCCCCCCGGTCAAGCACAACACATTAAAAGCGATACGAGTATAGTATGGATGGAAGCTGATTCTTTTTTATCTGGGCTGGATCTCGTTCAGGTCAGTTCATTCTCCAGCTGCATCATGAGCTGTTTGGGGGGGGTGTCAGGGCTGAGGGGGCACGCGGGACAGCTCTTTGGTGGCAGGACCACCTTATGCCTCGTGACAGCTGAGCCGTGTCCTGGGGCCGGCTCCGGAATGCAAAGCTCTGCCAGACCAGGCTGCTCACAGAAGAAGAAACAATAGCGCTGGCTACTTCTTCTGGAGTGTGACTTCATAGCACTTTTTGGGACACTTATTGAGTAAAATATTCTCCACGTACTTAATGAATTAACTTCTTGCCTGTCTCAATAGATGTCTCAGTACAGGCAGTGAAGAGGAAAGTGTCAGCTGGCTTCACTTGCAGAGCAAACAGTCTGCAAACAGTCTTTTTCGGAAAACAGACCACCTGGGTCTCCAGACATCATTTGGTGCCGTTGCCCTTGGCAACATCGCGCCCTTAAATTAGGTTACATTTTTGGACTTAGGCTGCTCCTGCTAGATCTGTGTTTGTCTTCAGTTGAGCCATGCTCTGGTACCAGCCTAAGTTTACCTGGGCCAAGCTTACCATCCATTAGGCAGTGGTCATCGTGGTGACAACCTGATGTAATCTCACATCTACCTGGTCGCTGTTGTGATCGTGTTGGTTTTTGTGTCACTGTTACATGGGCTTGTCTGGAGCCTCATGGCCTTCGGACCAATGTGACCAGACTGAGTGGAAGATTTGACACGTTTTGGGGTGAAGACGCAGTTCTTGGTCAAAGCAAAAAGCCGTGTCCTGAGTCAGAGCACAGAGTTGTTTGCTCGAAGAGAGGACTGGGAATTGGGTGTAATCCTGCTGGTTTTCGGGTCGCTGCGG
This sequence comes from Pampusana beccarii, assembly GCA_013399365.1. Classification (NCBI taxonomy): domain Eukaryota; kingdom Metazoa; phylum Chordata; class Aves; order Columbiformes; family Columbidae; genus Pampusana; species Pampusana beccarii. The sequence continues at coordinate 2,375,726 of VWYH01007286.1, forward strand.
GTGACCTTGAGCTGGTCATTTATCCTTCGCGTCCATTGCTGTACGTTCTCATGCCATTTGTGAATAATGTGCGGTGACGCTTTCTTAGAAGTGCCGCAACCTGCAAAGTGCAGCAACAGGTGACAGTTCCTGGGTTAAGAGCCTGACTCTCTCCTTAGGTCTTCACAGCTGCTTTGTAGTTAAATCTTTCAAGTGGAATTTCAGCGATCCCTGAATGTCAGCTGAACTGCCCGGCCTGATTTCAGAGCAAGATGAGCTGCAATGATTGAAGTAAACCCTTTACTGTAGTGTTTCCCTAAATTATTATTTCCCCCCACACACACTGTCATGAAGGATTGTTAAATACTGTGAGAGCAGTAGCTGTAACCCACTCAGTAGGTAAAAGGCACATGGGGATGTGTTTGGGCAGTAATAGAGTAATATTTGGTTGGAAAAGCCCCTCAAGATCATCAAGTCCACCCCTGGCACTACCCCATGTCCCTGAAAACCTCATCTCCGCGTCTGTTCAACCCCTCCAGGGATGGTTTGTTTTGCAAACCGCCTGAAAGCACCTCCTCGCATACCTGTAATAGCTGGGAGGCCTCGGGTTTATCTGAGGAATGACACATGAGGAGAACAAAGCATTGCGAAGTATTATTTATTTATTTTTAAGACACATTTTAAACAACGGCATTTCATAAATCACCGGGAAGATCTATTTTAAAATTAATCTCTCCTTGCTATCTGATTCAAACTAATTTAATCTGCAGGACTAGTAAAGCATTGCCTGCGCTTTGTAATATTTTTTCCCTCCGCTGTTCTGTATATAATCCTGTAAGCACGTTATTTTCGAGCAGTAAATTCAGCTCGAAATCCCTTCAGGTGTTGTTGCTGGTTGGTGTGTGTTTGTGTAGGTTAAAATATCACCTGTGCTTTGGAAACACAACGTTCCCAAATATTGGTCCCATCCAAGAGCGTTTTTGGAGACTCTGGGAACCGTGACGAGGTGAAGCGGGGCTGGCGGGGCTGCAGTAGCGGGGCTGGTTACTTAATAATAATGGTTAATAATCCAGGTCACCGCGCGGCCACACGACCGTTGTCGGTGGATTTGAGGTGGGAAGCGGCACCGGCCGGTGACCGCTGCTCTCCCGGGGCTGCTCCCGCTGCTTGCACCGTGCGGCCCGGCGGTCAGTCACCCCCTTCACCGGGAACGACTCCGCAGGTGCCCGCGGTCCGACGCACCGCACCGTGTTCAGCTCGGTGCAGAGGCCGCGCTGTCCGGCGGCTCCGCCTGCCCGGAGATCACGGGCCCGGGAGGGAACGCGCCCGTTGCAACCGGGAGGGTAGGGGGGGAGCCCCGGGAGGCCCCGGTGCTGGGGGTGCATCCCCGGCCGCTCGTCCCGCCGAGCCTGCGCGCGCTCCCGCCGGTGCGCACGTGCAGCCCCGTCGCAGCCCGCGCGCGGCCCCGTGACCCGCCGGTGCGCCCCGTGACGCGGCGGCGGCGGTGGGGGGTGCTGCTGGAGTGACAGGCGCATGGGCCAATTGGCGGCCGCCCCACGATCCCCCTCCATCTGTTTGAATGAGAGCAGAACGGCCAATAGGAGCCGCCGGGGCGGGCGGTGAGGGCCCGGGCGCCGCGCTGCGGAGGGGGCGGCGGGCGGGCGGGCGCCTCTCTGACCCCTGCGCCGCCTCTCAAGGTAACTTTAAAACAGGAAGTGGACAGCGAGGTTGCGCCGCCGACTGCAGCCAATGAGCGCTCTGGGCCGCGCCCCCCGCGGAGGCTCGCAGCCAATGGGCGCGGGCGGGCCGGGCCGGGCGGGCGCAGCAGGGTAGGCTGAGCGGCGGCTGTTAAAGGGGCCGGCGGCCCGGTCCGGCGGGGACG
>VWYH01007286.1:2378357-2408785 GCA_013399365.1 Pampusana beccarii
TCCGGCGGCTCCGCCTGCCCGGAGATCACGGGCCCGGGAGGGAACGCGCCCGTTGCAACCGGGAGGGTAGGGGGGGAGCCCCGGGAGGCCCCGGTGCTGGGGGTGCATCCCCGGCCGCTCGTCCCGCCGAGCCTGCGCGCGCTCCCGCCGGTGCGCACGTGCAGCCCCGTCGCAGCCCGCGCGCGGCCCCGTGACCCGCCGGTGCGCCCCGTGACGCGGCGGCGGCGGTGGGGGGTGCTGCTGGAGTGACAGGCGCATGGGCCAATTGGCGGCCGCCCCACGATCCCCCTCCATCTGTTTGAATGAGAGCAGAACGGCCAATAGGAGCCGCCGGGGCGGGCGGTGAGGGCCCGGGCGCCGCGCTGCGGAGGGGGCGGCGGGCGGGCGGGCGCCTCTCTGACCCCTGCGCCGCCTCTCAAGGTAACTTTAAAACAGGAAGTGGACAGCGAGGTTGCGCCGCCGACTGCAGCCAATGAGCGCTCTGGGCCGCGCCCCCCGCGGAGGCTCGCAGCCAATGGGCGCGGGCGGGCCGGGCCGGGCGGGCGCAGCAGGGTAGGCTGAGCGGCGGCTGTTAAAGGGGCCGGCGGCCCGGTCCGGCGGGGACGTAGAGTCCCGGCAGGCAGGGGTCAGCTCAAAGACAAAAGGATGGCGGGGATCACCGGGGGCCGCCGTCCCCCGCCGCAGCTCTCTCCCGATTGGTGGGCAGGGCCTGTGGTGGCCGCGGCCCGGTAAGTTGCTTGCGGCAGCCGGAGCCGCGCTGGCTTGAGGCGGGGGGCGGCCGCGGCCCGGCCCGTGACGGGGAAGCAGGCCCCGNGGGGGCACCGCGGGGCCGCGCCCGGCGGGGGAGCTGCGCCGCCCCGGGGCCGGTAACCGGGCGTGGGGGGGTACAAAATGGCAGCGCCGCCCCCCGGGGCTGCGGCGGGGGGCGCTCCGCGGCTGTCCTTGGGGGGCTGCCCGGCTGGCGGGGGCTGGAACGCGGGCACCGCGCAGAAACGCGGCTCCTGGGGGTCAGCGCAGCCCCTGCACCCCCGAACCGCCGGCCGAACTCCTGGCAAGTACAAGCAGCCCTTTGTTGTCCTTTTGATTTGTGAAGAAGCGCTGAAGGTCATCGCAGCCCCGCAGCCCGGCGGTGACAGGCGGAGGAACGGGGTGAGAACGTGTCTCAGCTTCCAAGTTTTCCAGCATAAAGGGGTTTGTGGGTGTCCCGGTGACATCCCGAGCTCCGCTGGGCCGGGCTCCCCCGTCAGAGCGGTGCTGGAGCCGGGCCTGCCGTCACTAGCAGGAGTGACCTTGAAATACCACCGCTCCGAGTTTCGAGAATGAAGGACAAAGTTTGTTTACGGCACTTTGCGCTGGGGGGAAAAAAAAAATAAATAAAAAAAGAATCAAAGCTGAAAAATGAAGCTGCTCTTGATGGCCGAGGGCATTGAGGACACGGAGGAGAGTTTGTAGATTAGAATTAAAGTTAGTTTTCAGCCGGGAGTCAAATCACATTGCAGACATTCCTTCTCCTCCACTCCTACTGAGAGGTGCTAAATGTTGCTCTTGCCGTCCTTGCCTTCCCAGGAGTGAACTGGGTGACACGGCTCGAGTGTTCTCAGTCCTGCTCTTATAATTTTTTTTCCCTGGTTGCTAATTGTTGACCTTAAAAGCACCGTTTTGAATATTAGAAGTAATTCGATTGTGCAACTTATTTTCGTAGGGATGTTAGAAAAGTGAACCTGATCTGCACGTCAGTGTCCGCTGCTAACAAAGGACTGTGTCTTGGGGTTGAACTTCAACCTGAATGGTCTTTGAATTGTTACAGCCTTCGAGTATTACTTTGGGTATTTTAATTTAAATTAAGACTGGTGAATAGCATCACCTTCTCTGAGGCGAAGCTCATTCAGCTCTCTGTGGCGTCTGGCATGTCACACTAGTTTCAATCCGAGAAGGGGGCAGAATGAGAAATGTCACCATAAGTCATCTATTAATAATGGTGGCGGCTCCGGTATGTTAGTGGAATAGCAGTAACTTCTGTAGCAGGCGGTTGGCCAGAATTGGGGGATTTAGTGTGAGTGTGAAGGTCATTGTTAGCATCTTTAAGCAGAAATTAGTAATTTTTTCAGATTTTTGCCTTGAAATTAGGTTATATTCGGCTGCTACGTAGTTTTAAGGGGTGGCAGAATGCGAGGGAATCTACAACTGCTGTAAGATGGAATAAATCCTGCAGAAGTCTTCGTTACACCCGATGTTTATCATATTTTGTTGCTTAAGCTTGCAAGAGGTTGTAGCTGTGTAAGAAGAGGCGCCACTTGATCTTTCTAGGTCAAGAGCAGCAGGAAAAACCTAAAGCTTTTGGTAGCGCTGAAAAGGGCTTTATTAACAGATTACACCAGTTCCTGACTTCTTCTTGTAGCACTGTCAGATTTCAGCTTCGATTTATTGATATCCCATACGCCGTGTGCATTATATACGTTCAGGGTATGGGACAGGTACTTTTGTTTTGTGAGCACCCAGTGTCACCAGAGTTGTGAAATTTCATTCCCATGTGGTACAAGCCTGGGTGAGACACCTCCTGCTCCTGCGAGCAAAGCACGGCCTTCGTGTTTCTCTCCAGATTTTTTTCCTGTAAAAGTGCAAGCACATAGCTATTCAAGACTGAGACCATGTCGTTTTGTTGAAGTTGGTATCAGTTTTTTTCTTTTTATCCTCATTAAGGCCACTGTTAAAGCAAGTGAGTAAAATGCACCTATACCAGGACTGGGAAGGACATTGTGAGGTGTGTAGCTTGTAATTTCTTTTAAATTCATAAAGCTGCAATACATAACATCAGTTTTATGTTGAGATCAAAGTTTATAAGGTGAAGTGCACAATATGCAGTATTGTTTTGGTATGTGCCAACTGCTTTATTGTGTGAAGGAGACTTGACTAACTTGAACACACTTTACTTAAAAGAGCTTTTCCTTTTGCTGGGTGTTTAATGTAGGAGCTGGAGAGGCAGTGCGATTCATCTTAGACCCGTATTGTTATTTGTCTGGGAATTTTCTTCCGGTACTTCTTATTCCGTGTGCCTGCCTGCCAAAATTGCACTGCAAAGAGCCACTATTTAATAATGTTTAACTGTTGGAACACCAAATATCAAGTGTGACCCTTGTGCTCTTTCATTCAAAGAAAACAGGAAGGTAAAATAACCAGTACAAACAGCAATTCAGATTATTTTGTTTGCTTTACCTTTAAAAAAAAAAAAAAAAAAGTCCTGTGCTACTTTCTGTGGTGTTCTAATATTTGCAGCCTCATTTTTGACTCGGTGCTGCTCTGTGGGGAGGTGGTTTTGGTGCTGGAGCTGGTTTCTGGTCCCGTGCTGCGGGTGGGTTTCTGACACCAACCTTGCGTGTATTTATGTGTGCTCCCAAACCCTGCCCAGCGTTAAACAGCCTGTGTGTGTTCCAGTCTTTCTGTGAGCGAGTCAATGTGGACCGCTGCTGGATGGGGGGACTTCTAGCAGTGCTGGTAGGTACAGAAACTCAACGCTTCTGTTAAAACAGGCATTATTCTTGATTATTTTTTTTTCCTGAAGGAGAAAGCCAGTGACAATCGCCTGCCTGAGGTGCAGCGTGCCGTTGTCTGCACTGGCGATTGCCTTAACCGCTCGGTCACGCTGACTCCTGTATGGAGGTATGAAGCTCAACGCGCTGTCTCTGGCGTGTTCAAAGGTGAAACGCCTTTGCTGTGCCGTGTCTGTGCTGTAGGATCGCAATCACAGCACAGTTTGGGTTGAAGGGACCTCCCCAGCTCCCCCAGTGCCCCCCCTGCCATGACAGGGACATCTTCAGCAGCTCAGGTTGCTCAGAGCCCCGTCCAGCCTGGCCTGGGATGTCTCCAGGGATGGTTCAGCCACCACCTCTCTGGGAACCTGGGCCAGGCTCTCACCACCCTCAGGGGCAACAATTTAATCCTCATGTCCAGCCTGAATCTCCCTCCTTTAGTTTAAAACCATCACCCCTTGTCCTATCACAAGAGGCCCTGATAAAAAGTCTGTCCCCATCTTTCTTATCGGCCCCTTTTAAGTACAGAAAGGCCGCAATAAGGTCTCCACGGAGCCTTCTCTTCTCCAGCTGAACACCCCAACTCTGTCAGCCTGTCCCACAGCACAGGGTTTCCATGGAATCATTCAAAACATCAAAAGCCAAAGCCCAGTGTGTCGTAACCCCCGATCCTTGCGTGCTACAGCTTTTGTCTTTCCTTGTGCTTCAGCAGGGCCAGGCACAAATCATCTTGATGGTTCTTCCATCTGCCGTAGTGCTTTGTGCCATGCTGTGGCAACATCTTATGGTTTTTGGTTTTTTTTAGACCTCTACAGCAACATTTCAAGCTTGGTTTGTTCAGCCCTTACCGCTGGTGGCAGCTACCAGTTCTTCATCAGGTCAGAAATGTGCTGCGGAGATGGGGTTTGTGTGTGGTTTTGATGGGACTTGTGACCGCAGTGCCTGATTTCAGAGCTAGGAAACGTGCAGAGGATGATGCCCCAGTTCTGTGCCCACCCAGGACCGTGCTCCGTGGTCTCTCGTTGCTGTGTCAGAAGTTGGGTGAGTTCCCCTGGCAAGTCCAAGTAGCTCCTGCCGCTCTCCTGATCAAAGCTGGGGCTGTGATGAGTAGGAGGGGCAGAAAACGGATACAACACAAAGCCCATGGCATCGTTAGGAAAAAAAAATAATCTGTCTGCAGTGCCAGCTCTACTGCCAACATGACTCAAGTTTCTGAATTGCATTACTGGTTTAAAACCATTTTACATAATTGTGCAGGCAAGGCCTGAATATTAAGGTAGAAGAAGAAACCATTGATCTCAAACACAATTAAGAACTATTTTTACACCACCGCCGCCACCCCCCAAAGCAAGTAGAAGTAATTCTTGGCTGCGGTTCTGCCACCTTTGTATTTCCAGCCGTGCTGTGCGCTTGTGCAGCTTGGCCTCCGTCTACTGAACGTGTAGTTTGGAACTGTAATGGAAATAGATTTGATCTTATTTCATAAAAGAAGAGTTGGCTAAAAATATCTAGGTTGACTTGAGTAGCTTTTAAAGCAGAGAAAATGTGCAGTGAATCAAGGTATGATATCTCTGTCGAAGCAATTTTGGACCATTAACATGACTTGCGAAAGGTTTGTTTTAAAATCCAACAGCACGGGGCGTGATGTCGTGCGAAACAAGTGCTGTTGATCCGCGGCACAGAGACAACATTTCAGCGGGTTCACCCATCCCCATTGCTGTCGTCGTCCACTTCAAACTCAGTTTGGTATTCTGGTACTGCTAATTGCTCTAATTGCAGTAACGAGAGCAGCATCTCGCAAAGGTGCTGGGATGTGGCTTTCTCACACATCAAACACTCCTCCTTTGCCACATTTCAATAAGTGTGTTACTAAATTCACATAAAACCGTATTTATTCTCCTTGTGAAACTAGTTCTTGGTTGCTAGATTGTTCCTCCTGATTCTGGCAGGATCAGGTGTCTGGCGCTCATTGCTACACAGAGCTCATTCTTTAGATATGAGAGTGTGGCTCTGCACATTTTACTTTTAAATCAAGGGACAGGCTCCCAAGACAGAACGCTATAGTTTTGAGAGTCAGTGCATCAGACTAGAAGTAGCACAGAATGTCTGGATTAGTATTTATTCTGAATATTCTCCTTTCAGCTCTGTGGATCTATTTGTAATTCTTCAGACTTCCAGAGTTTTTCTAGATGCTGTGGCATTGGTTTTTAGTCTTTGATCGTGAAGATGATGTATTTATTATTTTTCTTTCTTTTTTTTTTCCCAAGAGGAACTTATGGCTTGTTTTCTCCTTTTTTTGTGACACTACTTCCTAATAATTAACTTGCGAGTTTTGTGGGATAGTGGATGATTGTAAAATCAACAGCATCTTAAGAATTGAGGGGGAGGCTGGGGAGGTGGGGATCTTCTAAACATTGTCGATGTGGAGGTGGTAAATCTGTATTTGTACAGTGGTAGAATCTGGCAGGGGGATTTGTTTTTGCAGCAGCAGTTTTCATAAATATTTGTGTGTTATCCTTATTTGTAGCTATAATCTAAGAATGTTGAGGCAAAACGTTTGCCTGAGCTTCTAATTTCTTTGTAGCCTTCATCTTACTCCTTATTTAACCATCTTTTTAAGACGTTTGGATGGAATATGCTTCTGCTGCCTTGTAATACGATGCTGTGTAAAACAGGCCCTTTCTCATTAATGTAGGTCATGGGAATGTGACTGTACTGTATGCAAAGGACCTGATATTTCAGATATAACCAGGATCTGTGGTACTTGACAATGTTGCTGAGTTACTGCCTCCTTCATCGAGAGCCTCAAGGCTTCTCAGTCCTTCCCTCTGCTACTTGCCGTTTGCATATCCCTTCAGATATTCGGATACATTTCGTTTAGATCTGCTCTCCACCCAGCTGACTTGGGTCAACTTCTTAATCAAGGCCAGCTTGGGAGCGACTTAAACATAGGGACACGAGCAGCCGCTTGTGCTCCGGTCCCGTTCCGTGGTGCCCGGGATGTCCTGTGCCCGCGGCTGCTGCTCCGCTCGCCTGTTCCTGACCCTCGGTTTTCCAGCTGAAGAGCTCCAGGTACCCGCTCCAGGTGGAACAGCAAAATCAGAGACCCCAGTTTTATTTGTGATTATACCGTAGCTTGTGTTTTCAATAGCAGGTTCTTGCTCGAGCGCGCAGATTGTAGGCATCCAGGGCGAGAGCTTCGTTTGGCTGCTTCCCCCCTTCCCACAGCATTAAAGAAAGAGCACAAACTATCATCTGTTTAAGGAAAAAAAAACACAAGCAACAAAAATAAAACCCAACCACTTGAGGTGCCTTCGTGCTTGCTTTGTGCTCCCATGGAGTGAAGCTCTTCTGCGTTTGTCAGCTGCCCCAGGATTTTGTAAGTTTAATGTTTGTAAAAGGTGTTCTGCTCTGGTGAGCAGAAAAGCTCTAATTGCAAAGTGTTGATGGCGTGGTTCTTGAGATGTGCTCGCTAATCTGCTCTGTAATCACCTCCAGGCATTTCATGCGTAGGCCTCGGCTTTTTGGCCTTCGGTTTCTTTTTCCCTTGTTCTGGAAACAAAATGTTTGCCTTCGCGGAGCAGATTCCAGGCTGTGTGGACTGGGCTGGCTGTTGTGAAGCTGCTGTATCCGAGTCTCTCCTCTTCTTATACCCTTATTTCTTACAGTGTGTAGTTTTTTGTTTGCTTCTATCTAATTCACTAGCGTGTGCATGTTGTGTGTTAACCTCCTCATCTAGATTCCTCTGCAAGAGCACCTCTGCAGACAGAGCCTGGTTTTTAGGCTTCAACTTCCCGGGACTCACGTCTGTAGTTTTGCTAAACCGAGGTCAGCGTAGGACCCCGTTTGCTTTGACGCAGCATCAGGAGCACCGGTGAGATGATGCTTTTTGGTAATTAAGCTTTGTGCGGAACAGAAGTGTGTCCAGCTCACAGGTGCTTGCCCAGCATTGCCAGAACCGACAGGTTCTCTCTGCTGCAGTTCTGCGTTGTGGCAACCAAGTGACAAGGGAGATGGGCTCGAACTTCTATTATTCAGCAACAAGATGGTGTCGGAATAGCCAGTTTGCTCTTAGAACTCCTGAGAGACCACACGCTGCGTTACGTGAGCGCGATGTGGGGTCCTGAGCACCTCTCCCCGCTCTGCACGGGGTTGCGGAGCGAAGACGAAGTATATTGAAGCTCTAAAATTTCCCTACAAACCGCATCTCAAGAAAGACGAACAGGTTTAGGCACTGATACTGTGAAATGAGAGGAACTGCCGCTTTGGTGGGCTCCTCTTCTGCTGCGCACTTCGGGATTTTTGTTGTTGGCCCTAATCCCGATGTGAGACGTTCTTAAAAGAAGAGAACACGGCTTACCCTTGGGTGCAGGAACTTACCTAACTGCGCGGGAATGGTTTCATTAGTAATGTTTATCTCACAAAGCCAGTGCTGTAGGTTTGCCCAATGATTTGGGGTTTTCTCTTTTCCTTGCAATCCTCCTCTAATGCTTGCGAGCACCTTCAGTGTGCTTATGGATCTGTTTTAATGGGGAGAAATAACTGTAGTGACGTTCTGAGCAGTTTTAACCTGCTTAGGCTTCTATTTTGGAGTTTATAGTGATTTCATTCTATAAGCGTTTCAGAAAATCAGCCTATTGGTGACTCTTGTTTCTACTCTTACTCAATTTCCTACCAATTATCCTAAACAGTCACTTGAAGTAGCAGTTGTCCCTTGGGTCGAGTGTCAGGCTGTTCATTTTGAATTCTGAAATCACTCCTATGTTTACTTGGAAGATCAGAATTTTTTTGTATGCGTCGACAGGATTTTTTTATTTTAAATTCTAGATGACTGGAGTAAACCATTTCTAGCTCTTGAAATCTGGATGAATGCTACAGAGGCATATATTGAATGCAAGAAATGTACTTTTGCATGTGGTAGAAGGCTAAGCAGTGATGATGGCAGTGGAATTTTCTCCCTCTTTGCTTCATTAGCTTTTTTTCTTTTTAACTTCTTTTTTTGCAGGGGGAAGGGGATCATTTAGAGCATTATATTCCAGTACAGCATTTAAAGTGCATTAAGTGCAAGGAGTCTGTGTTTTTAAATAAAGCCTTGAAAAGTGATTTGGCTTGTCTTCAAGATGAACTGCATCTCCAGTTGCAGAAGAGACCCAGTCTAGTGTTGAAATATTGTTGCAACAGAGCAGATTTCAAGGATTAGCTTTTATTTATGTGCCTAAACTATTTTTTGCCTATTTGACAATGCAGATCAAGGGGGGAAGAATCAAATGCCAATTTAACACTCATTAGAATATTTATCTCTCTGTATTTTCCTATAAATACTTGAAATACCTTCATTTGTAGGCGTATAGTATTATAATGCAAATAGTTGTTGAAGAGTTGTCAGGTAACTCATCAGTCGCTTATTTCCATAGGTTCCTTACCTGGAGTTCTTCTTGTCTCGAACTCTTGCTTTGAGGCTGAAAATACAATTTTCTGACCTCCTCTTTGTCATCCCCTGTCAAAATCCCCTTTGGCTCTTCCCACACCTCCCGTGTCCTCTTCTCAGATTGATGAAAGAAAAACACGACCGTTCGGAGGCCGCCTTGGGAAGCGGAGGCTGCGGGAGGTAACGAACTGATTGTCTGACATTCATCTCTTTGATCTGTTAATAAGATTTTGTGGATCGTCGTTGCTTTGGAATAGTAGATTTTGCAATGACTGGTATTTTGGTGCGTTGACCAGTGTTTCTTTGCTTCCGTTTGGCTTGAGGGAGGACAGAAAGAAACCTTTACATGGTGGATGAAACGCAAACGGGGATTGTGCCCGTCTGCGTCAAACCTAAATCTACTCTGGCGTCTTTTTCCATTACATGGCAACGCGCAAACATCTGTGTGTATCTCGAGATCTTTCCCTATAGCGAGCGGAGCAGCTTTTCGTGCTGTGCGTTCCAAGGCACAGAGACTTATTGTTTGTTTGTGGCGTGTTCGTGTCATTCACGGAAACTTCAAAGCTGCGCTGAGTGACCCTGAGACTGTTTAAAGTCAGTGAGTCGGTGGGTTCCTGTGCTCGAGACGGGGCTCTTTCGGCCTTCACCAAGGCTGGGAGTTGGAACGTTCCTGGAGAGCCCCACACATGGTCCTGGCACCATCTCCATCCACCTCATCCTCGAGTGACCGATGTTGCGTGTCCAGACCTCTTCACCATCTTCACCGCAGCGGTTAGAGGGGAAAATCCGAACCCGGTTATTGTCCCTTTGTTTGCTCTATATACGTTCCTTATGGTGACTGGTATATACTGTAAATAAAGGTGTTTGCAGAGATACAAGTCGTAAGGAAAGCACAGGCAATATGCAGTATAAATTTAATAACAGCCAGACTCGCTTAACATCCTGCAGTTGCAGAACACTGAATGGCAGACAAGGGGCTTTAAAATCTCACTTTGTGCTTTTGACATTCTGCATTATACAGACTGTTAATTTCTCCTCTTGATTACACCCAAGGAGAAGAGGTATTTTTAAAATAGTGTAGAGACACTTTTCAAACAGGCACAGAAGCAACTGTTTCGTTACGCTTTTTAGAAATAATGTCGGGCTGACATTGACATTCTGGTTTCAACTTGAGGGGCATTTGCCGCCGTAACCTGCACAATTGTTGACTGTAACAAGCAAGAGGAAAGAGTGATTTTTATAATGGGTGTGTGTGCAGTGACGGGGCATCAGTTATGTTTTGTAACTCCTTGTGAAAAGGCAGAGCTCTAATAGGGGAATAAGGAGACTATTTTTGCTTTCTTTTTTTTTTTTAATGTTCTTTTTCAATCTCTGGAAAAATAAATTAAGAAACACACTTGCAGAGGCTGTGAGTATCTCCACGTTGTTGCTGCGAGACCTGGACTGGCGTATCTCGCTTTGACAGTTTTGCAGGGCGATTGTTCGGGCTGGGACTTGGCGGTGGCTCCAGGAGCCCGTGGCTCTTGCCTCCCTCTTTGCTGACACTCGGTTTTGTCTCTCCCAGCTCCCAGAATGTCCACGGACGGCGGCTTCGGCCCCGCCAGCAGCAGCGATGCCCAGCAAAGCCTCCAGTCCTTCTGGCCACGGGTGATGGAGGAGATCCGCAACCTCACCGTGGTGAGTGGCCTTATCACCCTCTTTATTTCTGGTAGGGAGAGAAACCTCAGCGTGAATGGATTCCTGCTGCTGGTGGGATCCAGTTGGCTACTGATGCGCTGCAAGGTGGCCTGAAGAGCTGATAAATGATCATTCAGCCAGGCTTGTGGCCGTTGGCTACAACTGGATGAACTGGGGATATATATTGAACGCAGCTGATTCGCTGCGTAACAGGATGTAATCATCCCGTCGGCTCTTTCTGGACTAAACGAGAACACTAAGTTGATTCAAATGTTACTGTTCAAAATACGACTCTCGGTCTTTTCCCCACTTCATAAATTCAAACCCCTGGTTATTGGCGGACAGGTACAATTTTTGTGAATGAGTTTTTGGGTTTTGACTTGTGTGTAGAACTATTATGCCCTCTTTCAGAACCGTCTCCTTTGACAAGCCTGGAATTTTGAAAATCACTTGAATGCCAAGTGCATCATTATCACATGCTTTATTAATTTAAAGACATTTGATTAAAAAAAAAAAATCATGCATAGGCTGAGAATAAGAATTGGACTAAGTAGCTTCTATTTTTTTCCATCCCCAAAAGAGATGTCCCTGAGAACAAGGGCATATAATAAAAATGACTTTTCAAGAGAGATTGATAGATTCCTGTGACACAGTGGTACTGAAAGCACACTCCTGTGCTTTTAATGCAACTGAAAACAAAAGAACTCCAGTCACAGACGGGCTGTTCAAAGTGAAAACCCCAATCCAATAGTCTGAAGATAAGCTGCTTTTTTCAGCCTATGTGCAGATAGTTGATTAAAGAAACAGATGTAGAAATTTGTATGCATAACCAGAATTAATTACTTTCCTCTTTCAGCGCAGTGAATTCTTGTGTTCAAGAGCTGTAGTTTGTCTTCATCTCCACATGAAAGGGGTTTATTCTGCAGCTTATCAAGTACGGGCAGCTTAATTTTTAACTGTCGTGTGAATCTATTTATTACATTGCAAGCTAGTAAGTCATTGAAAATTTAACTGAGAACAGTGAAGGGAGTTGGAAAGGAAAAGGGATAACTGCAAAGCATTCCTGTGCAGTCGTCCCTTGCATCATCAAATCCCGAAATTTAGTGTGCATCGCTCCCATGGATGTGGACGTAAGTAAATTTATATAAAGCTCATCTGTGTGTACTGGAGAGCAGAGGTCAGAGCAGCTGTTTGATGGAAAAGCTGCTTTGGTTGTCTGCTAAAATTCAGGGGAAAAAACAAGGGAGTTGCTTTAGAAAAACAAACCAGAGCTCCCTGTTCTCTGCCCCATGTAACAGAAAGAACTGTAGCCGAGTCTTGGAGAAATGGGAAAGGGGACTGGGCTGGAACTTGAGTTTCAGCTCCACAATGAGTTAGAAGAGGCTTGTGAAAACATTTGAGACCTAATTTGGAAAAAAAGAAAAGATGAAGAATTGGTGTCTAAAGTTTGTTCTGCTGGGTAGTAGCCAGTAGTGGTCATGCTTCTCTTCACCGGGGTACTTGCGTATTAATTCTGATTTATGTGACGTTTGCCTTAAAGGAATAAAGGAGCTTTAATTTTGTTCTATTTTCTCTCACTGTCTCTCTTCTGTAAAGGTTTTAATAGCGTTGTACCTGTGCATGTCGAATTGCAGTTCTGCTGCTCGTAGAAGTTAATAGAGTTAAGAATGTTCCGAGTTTCACAAACTAGAAATTTTGTCCTCGGCTCCTTTTGAGGAAAAGCTCATGAGGCTCTTTAAAAAGGAACGAGCTTTTAAAAAAAAAAATTTAAAACGACCGAAAAAACCCCTTTGGCATATTTTTCCATGCCCTAGCAACCCCATAACTTGTTTATGTGGCAGTTTGTGGTTAAAACCCTGAGCACACGGTGTATCCAGCACTGGTCCCATCCTGGCTGCCTCTTCTCCCATCACCCCAAATCCTCCCCCTCTAAGGTCGCCCCCCACCCTCCAAATCGGTTTCAGTTCGTAGCACACAACTGGGAGCACCTCATTCACGGCTCTCTGCAGAATGAGGGCACAGAACGCTTTTTTAATGTATATGCAGATACAATAGTGTCTATAAATATACACAAAATTTTAACATGGAAACGCAATAAAATGCCCCCTGCTGGAGTGCCGGCCGGACAGCACGTGGCCTCCATAGTTTGTCTCAATAGAAAACAGCATTTTCAGCATTTTTCCCCTCTTTTGTTTCACTAACACGGCTTGCAGTGCTTTCTTCCCCAGAGAAATGAATTTCCTTTTATTTTCGATGACATTTTTGTGAAGAAAGGATGACTTTTTTTTTTTTAGGAGCCCTTTGTGGGTAGGGATTCTGCATTCCTGGTGCAATGGTATGGAGCTTCAGCCTTTCTCCCTTTTTAAGAGGCTCCTGGTAGCAACACACTGTGGAATTTGTTCTTTTTATTCCTCCATCTCAAACCAGGAATAGAAGAGATTTTTTTGAACAAGATTCTTGCAAGTTTTTTAACACCAAAATGGGTATTGGGCACCAGGGAAGTACAAATAAATCAGGTTTTTTGGTGGCCCCATGTAGCTCTTGATTGCCCTCTTTTTTTTCTCTTGGGACTTCTTGTAAATTCCAATGGTTTCTGGGTGCTGAGACACTTAATTGAATTATTTGCTTCGAAAATAAGTAGATACAGAAATGTGTGATATTAGAACCCTTCTGTTCTGCAGAAGCACTTCAGCTTTGAGGTGAATTAGTAGATACAAGCGTCTGACAGAAGATTTAAGTAGAATTATATCAGTATAAAATAAAGCAGATGAGAGTTCTCGGGCCTGAGGAGAAGCTGCCATAGCTCAAAGAAAATACATTTTTCTATATCTAGTTTTAGCCAGTTTATTTCTAGACTAGACAGACTTGTTTTAACATTTCTTACCTTTGTTTTCAGTTAAGTGTCAGTAAAGAGTCTCTCAAATGTGAATCTCTCTGCAGAAAGACTTCAGGGTTCAAGAACTCCCTCTGGCTCGGATTAAGAAGATAATGAAACTCGATGAAGATGTGAAGGTACACTCGGGTTTTTTCTTAAGTAGTTATGATCCTTTTGGTGGATATTGTTCCTTGCAATTCTCTACTCATGACTATCATTATTTATTATCATCTTTAAAGCACGTTTTAACTGTTGCCTTGAATGCAATATTAGCTGGGCTTGCATGATTAAACTGAGCTGGGAAAGCAAAATCATTTGGGATTTTTGCTGAAGACTGTTGCAGTTTTGCTTTCTTCTCTATCATTCTATGTATTTTCTATTATTTTCTGTTTAACTATTCTCATGTTTCCTCCTTGTTTCTCTCAACTCTTCCTTTCACAAAGCCATAGAGTGTTTAGAATGAAGAGCGATATCGCTGTTGGTGCTGTTTCAAGTTTTATGGAAAAAATAAGTAATAAGTAGTTAATATGGGTTTGATAGCAGCATTTGAGCTGAACCTTGTGGAAATTCCCCCAACTTCCCTATTAAGCAATGCAACCATTCAGACTTGACTAAGGTGATAAAGTTACCCTGACTACCACTTTGCAGTGATACTAATGGGAAACTTTAAAAAATATATATTGTAAATTTAATTGCAGATGATCAGTGCGGAAGCTCCAGTGTTGTTCGCCAGGGCGGCTCAGATCTTCATAACAGAATTGACCTTGCGAGCGTGGATACACACGGAAGACAACAAGCGCAGGACTCTGCAGGTAACGAAGCTGCTCCCACCCAGCCCTCAGCTGCCTTCATTTGTCGTTTTTACTCTTTGTTTCCATAATACGAGGCGTGTTTTGTAGACAGTGACTTTGGTACGTGTCTATATTGCTGCAAACCCCTGTAAAAAGCACAGTGCCCGGTGTAACTGTGAAACTGAAATGCTTTTTTTTTTTTCCTTCATTTGTTTTCAGAAAAATCCAAACAACAAAACCAATCAAAGCTGCTGCTGTCAGCTCGTAGTGACCTGCGGTAGCTGTTGAACTTGCAGCCCATTTGTTTTTCAGCAGTAGTTCTAATGTAAGCTTGTGGGTGTTAGTTTGTGTTGGTAAAGGTGTAGAGATAAAACAAAAAATACCCACTTCCAGAGCAGATGAGTGTCTCTTCTGAATTGAGAGGCCCTCAATAATAGTCACTTTTTAGTGATTCAAGAGTAAACTGTAACGCTCCAGGGTCTTTTATGGGGAAAAAAAAAGAAAATAAAATGGACATGTTGACCAGAACGACTCGATCTCCTCAGATCGGAGGAGAGATGGTGATATTCAGGACCGGGTCAGCTCTCCTGGCGCAGAGGTTGCTGTGGTGGCAGGGAGACATGTCTGATTTCAGTCTAAATCTGTCCTGTGATAGGGGACTCGGCCACTCGGCCTCCGCTAAACTGGGCCGATACTACTTGTTTAACCCAGGTTTTAATGCGGTACCCACGGGAAGGATGGATTTGATACGCATTTCATGAACAAGATGCTTAAAAGTGCCGACTCGGGCATGTCCTGTTAACAGTTTTCGAGCTTGGATGGATCCGTTCATTTCAGAATCATAGTGAAGTCCTGATCCTAACTTACAAGACCCTAAATTAAGTCGGGTTTTAGAGCTGCCTTGCCTTCCGCTTTCTGCACGGACGGTGCAGCTGGAGAAACGCGGTTGCTGCTTATCAAGTATTTGGGAAGAAAATTGTGAGCGGAGAGGTCTGAATTATGGGAGTCTGTTCCTGAGGAAATTGGATGGAACCCAATCCTCAGCAGGGAGAGTGAAATACGAGTTACATCTGCACAGTAAAAGTTTTCTTCCTGGTGAAGATGCTTTTCTAACACGTGCTGCCTGCAGAACAGGAGGAGTGTCTCTCTCGTGCTTTCAACCTGATCGTTGTTTGGCAATTAAACGCCAAGACAAACATAAGGTTTAGAAGCATCAGCTAGCCTGATATGAGACGATTGATGGTCTTTCAGATTTTACCTGCTTGCTAGGCAGTGTAGGCATCTGTGCCTCAAATCCTGTTCATAGATATACTTTATAAATTTATCTTCAGCTAAAGAGAATGAGACTTCGAATAGCTCCTTGAATTAGCCCTGCTTTTTAGGGTGGCTTGCAAGAATTTTAAAATGACTGCTTGGGGTTTTTTTTAAAAGTAATTTGGCTTTTTTATCTTGGGGGTTTTTTCAAATCTTAAGCAAATACATGTATGTGATGACTTATTGCTGGGTAACTCTTTATTCAGGCCTTTAATGCTTTGACCTCATGCTATTCCTTAGATTTCTTTTCAGGCAAGGTAGAAAAGTAAAGTTAGAAGCTGCTTTGAGAAGATACTTACCTTGCCAGTTTTTCATTGAAACTCGTTGACTCTTGCACATCCTTTTCCTGATACATGTTTGGCCAGTTTGCTGAGTATGTTTTAATCTTCATGCTTTCTTTTAACCACTTTGCCCTTCCACATGCTGAAACGTGTTCTCTCAACACCTCTTGGGATTCCCCTGCCCTGAATAAGATCCTGTGATACTTTATTTTTTCCTTTTTTTTAATTCCATCCCCAGTTCATAGATTCTGCATGTGTTGCTACTCATACATGGAACGGGCATCCTGGTCTTTCTGTAAAGCTTCTTTTCAGATATCTTTGGGAATTTTTTAGTTTGTTTTTTTTTTTTAGAAGAATTACCCTTTTCTTCAACGTGTGAAAAGGCTTATGGTGGTTGTCATGAGTCCTCTGTAGTGAATTACAGCGGGACTGTTGTGGAGAGCTTGACATGATTAAAAACCTCTCACTTTATTTATCCAGTGACAAAACAGACTTTTAAAGGTGAAGAACGGTTTTATCTTTTTGTTCTCACAGAGGAATGATATCGCCATGGCAATTACCAAGTTTGATCAGTTTGACTTTCTTATCGATATTGTTCCAAGAGATGAACTGAAGCCTCCAAAGCGGCAGGTGAGACATAAAAATGAAAACGTTCTGTCCTTTCCTTGGGGTGATTTCAGTCAGAGTTGACAAAGCGACACAGAACCAGGTTTAAACATGAGGTTTGTGCCTCTCCTTTGCATGTTTATTTACCACAGTTCTCAGAGCTTTTATTTTTTTTCATGGAAATGGAGCTCGAGTGGAGACTTACACAAGCCTGACTCGGAGATTTACCGAAGTGACACAAACATTACTAAATGTCTCCGAAGCCAAATGTTAAAAATCTCATTTTAAAAAGCGTCCTTTGACGTGTAAAGGGAGAAGCAGACCGCTTTGCTTCGCGGTGCCGGCCCCTGCGTCCTGGGGCAGTCCTTGCTGCTGTAAACATCCTTGACTGGAAGCTGTGAGGTGTGAGAAGGAGCTTTCAGTCGGATGTTTGCAGCAGCAGGCTGCTGCCGTCCTCTGAGCACGACGCCTCGGAAACGCAACAGGTTCGTGTGTTACAGAGCGTTCGGTTCCCTCCCCGCTTGAAGATGCGATGAGGTGGGGTTGAAGCTCGGTCTTGCCGCTTCCTGCACAGCTCCTTCCATCCCTTCACTGAGTTTAGCCCTGCAGCAGAGATGATGTGTCCAAAGATCATTAGTTCAGTATTAAATAAAGAGACAGAGCAGCAGCTGGCACAGCCGCTCTCAGTGCTTTGCTCAACTCGGTTTGTTCAGCTTGATAAGCTGAAACGAGTTGGCTGCAGCCTGAAGTAACACAGGTTAATTCTGGCATTGCAAATTCAGTTATTTTTCTTTTAGGTGCCTTGTGGTGCTATTTTTAGAAGTACTCCATGTTTGGGAGGGAGAACATCGCCTGTATCTTTTCCTTGCTGGAACCTTTTGATTCACATCAGAATGTTCTGATTACAGAACATTCAAGTTCCGTAATCAAATGAATGTCCAGGGGATTTTAATAGGGTGCTATTAGGTTGTTTGGTTAACGTGTCTTGATGATACATCCCACCAGAGCTGTGCCATTGGGATTGCACGGCCTCAGCAGTGAAACCCGGGCGGTTTTTGGGTTGAAATAAGCTATAGAGATGTGTCGCCTGCTGATACATCCGCTGCCTGTGAGCGCTGCTCAATCACTACAAACACTTCTTATGGTGAGAGAAGTTTAATGGAGAAATAGCTGCCTGATAAGAACTCAGGTCAGGGCTTTGCAGTGGAAAATACTCCTTTGATTCAGCGGTGTTGAAAAGTGGCTGCCTGTGCACTGACAGTCGGTGCTTTTTGGCTGGGGATACAATCTGTACTTTATCTCTACCATGGAAAAGACTGTTTGACAAGTTAGTGTTGGTTACGTGGAAGACCTGGGAATGAAACCATGACTGTTATGTTGCTCTGGTAACTAAAGCTGTGGCTTGAAAATAAAAGATGGCAAATGATATGATATAACCTAGTTCAAGCAGATTTGGATTTTAAGCCGGTTTTGCCTGTAGCAAATGCAGCTTAACCTGGAATAGATACTTAGAGAAGTATTCAGTTGCCTTAATTGTTTGAGGATTCAGATAGGAGCTGAGGACTGGAGTGCTCTAGAAATAAGATATCTAAGGACTAGACTTATAGAAACAGCCGCAGTTCTTCTACGCCTGTGGTTTTATGGTTAACTGAAGACATGTCCTGTTGAATATATATTTAAAAGTTGTTATTAATCCCTTCCCCAAAGGATTTTTCATGAAGCAGGTTGGAATAATCAGTGAACTGTCCTGTGTAGGAAGTACTGTAAGTATTTGATTGCGGTGGTTTGCAGTACCATGGGATAGTGCTGATGTTTGCTCTGAGAGCCGGGCTTAGGCGGCACTTTTGATTACAGCCAACTGCCAACAGCTTAATCTTTGGAGGAGAATTTTCTGGTGGGCTGTTGAGAAACCTCCCAGTAGTAAGTCCCTCCGAGAGACCAGGGCTGTCTTATTCCAGCCCATCTAGACAACACACATCGATCTTGGTAAATGTGAATTTTTCTCCTCCCATTCAGTTGGACGCACCGAAGGTGATCGGGGAGCAAGCCTTACAGGGGAGTCAAGCAGGCTCGTGTAAATGGGAATTCACCATGTTGTAGCACGTGTAAACATCCTACACTCTCAGCTGTGAACTGAGGTGGCTGGGAGAGGATTGTTTACTCCTCCTGCCATGGAGTGAACGTCTGCCGAGCTGCATCTCCCGAAGCTGCAACATCCAGCTGCTCCTCGGGGGAGCTTAACAATTGTGATTCTTGAGCGTTAATGGCTTGCCACTTCGCATAATCTCGGAAAATCTACATCTTTGCCTAAAATATCGTTCATCTTAAGGGGCTTTTTCTCTCCTAAAGACACGCTTAGATAAAACAAACCAGCCGTATTACAGCCTGTGCTCTGACAGTGAGGGAGAGCAGAGCCTTTTGTTTCTTCACACTGTTGAGATATTGCTGCTTCCAGCAGCATCGGGCTGTTGAGCCGTGGTACAAGATGAAGTTGTTATAATTCTGGAAAAGCTGGATTTAAATAAATAAATAAGGGGATGACGGTATACATCAAGTCCATGACTTTTATTCCCAGGGATTTAACATCAGGGCTAGGTTGAGATTTGTGTTGGGTACGTCGGCTAAGAGGGTTTTGTTGACAGATGAGGCTTTTAAGTCTTCCCGGTACATTTGCAATTCATTCTATGTTAAGATAACAGGCGATGATGGAATGTACTGATGAGGAGTTGCGTGGTTTTCAACTATGCTAATTTTACTCATTTGCTTCTCGTAATGAAATTGGCGACTACATGATTATATGTAGTTATTGGGAATGCTTTTGATTTCCATACAGCTGACTAAACGAGGAAACCCGTTTTGATTTAGCGTTTCAGATTTACTTAGTTAAACGGTTAAGGATGAGGTATTAAAGGTGCTTTCCCATGGATCGCGCTCACGGAGGGGCTGTTCCAGCCGCGGTGTTTGGGTGTCTGTGTGTTCCGTCTGTGGTTAAATGTCTGTTCCCTGTGCCGCAGGAGGAGGTGCGTCAGGCTGTGACCCCAGCCGAGCCCGTACAGTATTATTTCACGCTCGCTCAGCAACCTGCTGCCGTGCAGGTTCAGGGCCAACAGCAAGGCCAACAGACCACCACGTCCACCACGACCATCCAGCCGGGACAGATCATCATCGCCCAACCTCAGCAGGGCCAGGTGAGCGATGAGCAGCGGCCGGGGCTTTGCAGTGAGTGATGTGTTGCTGTGTCTTGCTCTCACCGCTCAGAACAGTCAGTAACAATATCGAAAAGTGTTTTCTGGTTGTGCCCAGCTGTTCAGACGCCTTAGTAACAAGGGTCGTGTAGGTCCTGGGTTCCCTTTGTGGCGATTTAAGCATCAACAAGTAACAGTGGGTCTAGGAAGCGATCTGTCTATGATAATCTTTGTATCTTGTGGCTGTTTCACCCGTGATCAGTCCTTGCTTAGTCCTTCTCCCCGTTTTGAACGCAGACCACCCCCGTGACGATGCAGGTGGGCGAAGGGCAGCAGGTACAGATAGTCCAGGCCCAGCCGCAAGGCCAGACCCAGCAGGCTCAGAGTGGCACCGGGCAGACCATGCAAGTCATGCAGCAGATCATCACCAACACAGGAGAAATCCAGCAAATCCCGGTAAGGCTGCCGGTAGAAACGTGTAACAGTCTCGTGAGCAAACTGTCTGCTGGTGTTCTGGCATAAGACTGTAGGTGTGTGCTTTTTGAACCGTGAGAGGAAGTTTGGATTGTGTTTCCTGCACTTAGAGAGGAAAACTAACCAGGTGTGACATGAAGAGGGGAATAAATCTAACCCATCTAGTGTAAACTCATTGCCCACCCCCGATACTTTCTCCTGAGTGAAATAGTTACAATTAGGAAGCAATAAATAAAATATTTCCTGGATAAACCTTAGTTCTTTACCCCAGCATGGTCTAAATAAAGCATAATTAACTTCTTTTGCCGTTACTTCATTCTGCCTCTGCGCACTGAAGCCGTGACCTGGCAGGCTGAGTGGGAAAGGTGCCATCTGTGAGGTTATTAATCAGCTTTTATGTTACAAGAAATATTTCTACAAAATACTTTGAGCTGGTTGGAGGAATTGCTTTGCAGAACCAGAAAACATCTCCTCACTTTCACATCATCGTAGACCTACTGTGGCCTTAAGATTTTGAGTACCCAGCATCAGCTGTAACATCCTGGCATGTGTCCTAGGTAAACGCATGGCTTGTCACATTTTTCCCCCCCTCTCTGTAACTTACAATCACAACAAAGCTGCGTCTTTTGGTTCCCATCTGGAAAATTTTACACCTCTTCAAGAAAAAAAAACAAAAATCCAGTTCTATATACTTAACCAGTAACCCAAAGGTCAGACCGAGTGACCAAGACAAGCATTTTGCTTTGATTTCTATCATTAAGAAGTGTACCCACAGCTGGGGCAAAACTGATCTCTCACGCAGTTTGGCTTTTTGAGATTTGCTGAGCTGCCCTCTGTACGTCTGGCAAAATCAGCGCTTTGACACAGCATCTTCAAAAAAGTTGAGATTGTGGGTATTACTAGATTTCTCCAATTCACTTCCGAATTCTTCTCATCTCTGAAGTCTTCAGCTGATTCCTACTGCTTGGTGTTGGTCAGAAAGGAAGTCTATTTCTTACCAAATATGGTGGTTTACTACAAGCAACCTTTTTTCTTCTCTCTGTTCTCCACTACCTTTCCTTTACATTCTTTGTTTCTTCCTTACCTTATGAAAGGCTCTCCAAGGTAGTTGTTCTTCAAAGCATTTTGGATCTCCACCTCCAGCCTCGGTGAATCTGTTACAACAGGACTGAGTGTTAAACCGTCCTCCTTTGGTTCAGCGATAAACCAGCAGCTCAGACTTGTTCTCCAGTTGTCTCCAGTGAATGCTGTAACTCCCTACAAGAAGCAGGCTTGGAGATCTGCTAGGAGAAAGAAGTCTTTATAAAATAGCTGTTAGGGGCCATAATCTCCTGCAGAATGTTCTCCTCAGAGCTTCTTACACACAGATGTGAGACAAACCGAGTGCCAGTGTGGTGTCTTGTCTTTGGGTACCCTCTAATAATTGTCAGACTGCAAAGCAGAGCAGCTTAGGAGCAGCGTTTTAATGGAACGGTCATAATTCGCACTTCTCTATCTGGCAGAGAGACTGTTTTGACTGTAATTAAGAAGATTCTTAATCACGGCATGCTGAAGAATCACAGTTTGTGCTGAAGGAAGCATCGCTTCCAACAAGTGAAGTGAAATAGAACGTGGAGCCACACGTTCCCTCCCAGAGCTTTTAGTGCCCTACCCTGCAAAGCACTTTTTGTTTGGTTTGATATAATTACTGTCCTTGGGCTCTTTGCTGCTCTCTGTTCTGTTCTCTTTCTACCGTGCTTTTCTTATTTTTCCCTTGAGTTTCCTTTCTGTCTTGATATAGTTAGTGCTCTCTTCTGCTGGTTCCTTTTCACTCTGGTATCCGTTCGTGTTCAGCAAAGAATCTTTCACAGCACAAAAATGACGATTTAAAACACCCTCATGAAACTGGTAGCGCCTCTGGTGATTGCAGGAGTGTTGAGAGAATCTTACTAATGTTCTCTGCTGTTCTTCCACGTTCTCTTGATACCATGAGCACTTCTCTACTGTGACGTACCGATACTCTAGGACCACTGGATGCCTGTGGAAAGGCAGCTTTTATTTTTTAAAAAACTGAGAAAAACCTGGAAATGTATGTGTCAATTAAATGGTAATCATTTGTCCGCGTTAATTTTGTGTTAAATTTAATCTCTATGTTCTCGCTGGGCAGGTTCTTTGGAGCTTACCCTCATTTCTGGAAAAATGCTGTTTCTAAATTGCTTTCATCCGCTCAGTCAGTAGCGCGGTTACAATCTAAGCAGGAAGCCCCCAGTGTGGAAAACGTGATCTGCCAGCAGATCTCAGCGCAGAAACAAATTCTTTATTGGAATGTTTATGCTCATGTGGAGTTTATTTGCTCTCGAAATAATATTGGAGCTTTCAGACACAGCTGGTGAAGTCAGCGGCATTTGTGCAAATACCAAGACCATGTTCTCGGCACTTGAACCTCTGTCAGTGAGCAGGTTTCAAGTATTCTGTATGTCCCCCTTTCCTGTTTTTAAAAAGACAAAAAAACCCACCAAACCTCAAAACATTTTGTGTATATAATTAACCTTAAGACCGTGACTCCAAATGTTCTAAGTTAAATAACACTAAATGAACAATTCAACGCTAGCATCAGTCATACTGTGATCTTTTTATTGCTTCTCAGTGGTGTGTTAGTAGTAGTAGCTGTTTATATTGCAGAAAATGCAAGATGAGACCTGAGGTTACCACGATTTAAAAAAAAATGCATTTGAATATTGTACACAACGTATTGGCACAGAAGGTTTTGGCCTTTGCCAGGCGGAGGTGACATGTATTGGCAGAGAGTTGCATTAAAAGCTTCCAAATGTTACCTCACAATATTCCTGGGTTTTGTCATCTCTGCTGTCTTTATGTAAAAATCTCCCATATATTCTTTTATCCTTTTTGGCAGGATATAATAGGAGTGTCATTATGTGCAGCTAGCTCGTAAGAATACTCTTTATGCGAAATGATACATCTGAGTAGTGAACTGATTCTCGTAACCAAAAAGAAAAAGAATAAGAGTTCTCCAAGCTCTCTGAAATTGAGCAGTTAATATGCTTTAGGTGCTAAGTGACCACTCCGTTCTGACGTTGTGGTTCCTCGGGGTTTCGCTCGGAGATGCTGCAGGAGTTGTGTGGACTCCGGTCTTGCTTTGGCAGGGTCTGTGGTAGTTACTCATCTCCGCCGAAGCTCCCCGGTGTCATCTATTCCTCTGGCTTCTGTTGTGGAAACAAGAAGGCAAGTCGATGCGTTTCAGGTTACACAGTTATGTGTTTAATTTTCTTTCCCTGCCCCCTCCGCTTGTCTCCAGGTTCAGTTGAATGCTGGCCAGCTGCAGTATATCCGCTTAGCCCAACCTGTGTCAGGCACCCAGGTAGTCCAGGGGCAGATCCAGACGCTTGCAACCAATGCTCAGCAGGTACGCACTTAAACCGGCAGGACTGACCTTAAAGTGTTGTCCCCTCGCTCCTAAAACTGCGAATTCCAGGCGAACGCTCTTGGGCTAGGATTCCTGCGTTTCTGTTCTTCCTGTTACTTCCATCACAATAACGAAGCGAGGAGCATAGTGGAACTCTCCTTTCCCTGTCCGTGAAAGGTGCATGCGAATACGCGTGTGTGTGTGTGTGTGTGTGTCGCGCTGTGTAAAGCTCGTGCTGCTTCTGAGCTGATTGCAGGTAAAACTTGAGTTCGTCAGCCTTCTCTTTCCTTCTGCTCCTTCTGGCCGGGTGAGGGAGGAGCAGCCGATCGGGGAACACATCACGGCCAGCGTTGCTGCCAGCAGGTTGTCTCATGTTCTTGTGGACACCGGTCGCTGAGAGACTCTTCTCTGCCTTCGGAGAAAGGCGGCGGCTTTTCTGTCATCCCGGAGGCCGTGTTCTGCGAAAGCCAGAAAGGACGTGCTGCGTTTGGTTTAGAATGAACTGAATCCCATGTCCTTTGTTCTTGTGGTTAGCGCCAGCCGGCGGCTTAAGCTGTATCTTAACCACATGGTGGGGTGATGAAGTTTGAAAGAGTCTAAAAGCTCTGGAAAAGCAGCAGCAGGATCTTGCTAGTGGGGTTCTGGCCCTCTCCAAAGTGCTGTCAGTGATCGTCCTTCTCTTACCCTTGTAGATAACGCAGACAGAAGTCCAGCAAGGACAGCAGCAGTTCAGCCAGTTCACAGACGGACAGGTAAGAGCTTGGAGGTCGTTGGTGCAACATCTCTTTGAAGTCAAGGCCTAGAAAGACTCTCCTAAGATCTGCATGTTCCAGCAATCAGATTCTCCCGATAAAACTGCTGCTGCCAGCAAACCCTGAGCAGGAGCAGAAGTGGATGTTGTGCCAGTCTTCGTTCAGGTGGATTCTTCGTGTTTTGCTGCCTTTGCTCCAATTTAATCCCGTCCCTTGCGCTCTGGGTGGGACCCATTTTAGTCCTAATCACTTTAGGAATAAAGGCCTTAAGATCTGGCTGTTGTGTAAGTAGCTTCAAACTCAGTCTGGGCTTCAGAAATTCACACAATTACTTTATGATTTAGCAGGAAATGTCTGTGGCAATTTGTTGTCTGTTTGGGGTTTTTTTTGGGGGGGAAGAGCAGATTTTACTTGAACCTGGGAGTTGCTGGTAACGCCACCGCTAAAGTCGGAGGTTTAATGCCCAGCTTTGTGCATAGGGTGTTGGCGCTGGGTGTGATGAGAGCTGACGGTCGTTTCTCTTCTCCTGCTTCTGTCTCCTGCAGCAACTTTACCAGATCCAGCAAGTGACCATGCCTGCAGGCCAGGACATCACGCAGCCCATGTTCATCCAGTCCACCAACCAGTCCTCAGACGGCCAAGCCACACAAGTGACAGGGGACTGAGCAGGGACGGGGACGATACAGCAAATCCCTCGACGTTTGCCGTACCTCCCTGCTCGGATGAGCACATCAGCTTCTGTGTATCTGTACTTGATATTAAGCCTATAGTAGGCTGCAATCTCCGGTGCACTATACACCTTCCTCTGCTGGGTATGAGAGAATATCCAACAGACACTGACAAGAATGCAATATTTTTATTTTTAGAAACCAATATTTCAGTGTATTCAGCTGCTTGTTCAGACCCGTTAAACTGAAAGAGAACTAATCGAAAGGCATTTGTAGCATCTCATTGAACAACGTGTAAAACGTTTTTACCTAGTAAAATTATTAAAGGGTACTGCATCTGGTTTGTTGTAAGAGCTTTATTCCTGGTGTTCTGTTTGTATCTTTTTTTTCTCTGAATAGAGCTAGATTGAGTCCTCCCATCTCAGTGGGCTGGTGGGCTGTATGGTGGGAGTGTGTGTGTGTGTGATTTTCCTCTCCTGCCTCCTTTTTCAGTAAACAGGAGCATTTGCTCTATGCAGCTCGAGGGCAGGGAGTGGAGCGAGAGTGAAAACAACAAAAACATTCCTTGCGTTATGACTGTATTTTCTAGGGGCAAAAGATCCTTTAATTTGGCCTGGTTGGTTCCAGAAGCACTGACAGAAATCAGGACAAACCCCAGCCCTGCTGTTACCTGTTGTACTAGCTTCAGTTGATGCATGTAATATAAGCTTCGTAAAATGAAATAAATTTCCTTTGTAAAATAATGTGTGTGTTCTGCTTGAGATCCATCGCCCAGTCTCAACCTGAATCTCTGGAAAAAAATGAAAAAGGGAGTTTGGGGCAGGTTCGAGCAAACTCCAGAGGTCGGGTTTAACTGAACACGCTGCGAGGATCCTGGCAGGGTTGGGCTGAGCTTAGGTCTCGGCTAAAACGTGGGTGCGGGTTTGTAACCGAGAACCTTCGTGCGTCCAACGTCGAGGCTGCCCCAGAACCACGGGAGCAGCTGCTGCTGGGGAAGGAAAACTCCGCTTCAGCATTTGGCTGGTGCAAACCGCTCAATCTGGGCCAGGTTGTTCCAGTCAGGCAAGGGGGAGCTTGCTGCATTACCTGCACCTCCTGGGCTTTCGAGATGTCAATTTTCTTTTTATTTTTTTTTTCAATTTTCTTCCGATCCTGCAATGCCAGGGAGCCAGCAGCGCACTGCAGCAGAGCCCAGCACCATCCTGAGCATCAGCCCTCGGGTCCCGCTCCCTGCAGGAGCATCTCATGGAGAAAGTGAAGTCGGGGAGGGGGAAAACACCTCGTGTGAAAGCTCCGTGCGTGGGGACCGGCCAGGAGAGGGCACCCGTGGGCGGTGGCTGCCCAGAAAGGGTGGAGGGAGCCCGGAGGTCCCTTTGATGGAGCCAGGAGTGGTCCCCAGCACCCTGATCCTCCCCGTCCTCTGCCCCCAGCTGCCGTCGGTCCAGCAGCCTCATCCTGCCCCAGCAAAGGCACCGCGGCCGAGCTGGTGCCCTCCACAGCGAGAAGAGGAGGGATGGATTGTGTCCCAAGCAGCTCTTTGCAAAGCATCCTTCCAGATCGGCTTGTGGGGATGGAGAGGGACGTTCGGCTCCTGGGCGCGGGAGCGGGGCGGCCGGCGCAGGCAGCTGCTGCCTTATCAGCCGCCGGCAGCGGTGGCCAGCGAGGCTCTTCCAAAGCTCTTTACCCAGAGCAGTTGTGTTTGCTTGAAATAGTTCAAATTCGAATGGGGATAAATTGCTTAAAGGACAGCAAATGGGAGTGAGACGCTGAAAGGAGAGTAGTTTCCACTGAAAGCCTCTACCTCTAGCTGAAGGGGATGCTGGTTTTGATGCGCGCAGGTATCATCTCGGTGAGCTGTGACACCCACGGTGAGGGACACCAGACCTTCTGCAGTGGCTTGGCCAGTGCCACCAGGCTGTGTGGCAGGTGAGCACGGATGGAAGCGGCACAGGCAATCGCACCCCAGGCAAACGGTGTTTCCTTGGGGAGCAGCGCTGGCTCTTGACCTCTGCCACCGCCATGGGACACTACATCTTTGCAGGGACCGGCATCCCTGGAGGGATTTGGTTGTAAACTGTCCTGTGGCTGCCGAGCCAGAGAGCCCGGGGGTGCAAAGCTCTCTTGGAGTCCTTGTCCGTTCTTCCTTCCTCACCTTCAGAGCTGGGAAAAGCAGCCGGGTCCCAGCCCCATCCCGCTCCCCGCACTGGCAGCGTGGGGTGGAAGCCTCCCAGTTCCTCCAGCGGGGCCGTACTGGGATGTGCCCCAGCTCCCAGTGCTGCTGGTGTCTCTCCAAGCTCAGGGTCAGGACAGGCGAGCGCTGACACATCCCCACAGCAGTGCTGGGATATGGGGAGGGGTTTGTCCTGCCTTTGGGGCTTTTGTCCCCATCCGGCAGCCGGCAGCGGGAGGGATGGATGGAGCTCACCGAAGCGAGGCCGGGGCGTCCCAGCGCTTGTTTGTCAGAGCCTGTGGGATCGCTGACACCAGGAGCTGATTGCCCTGGGCCGGGGCCAAACCTCCAGCAGAAGCAGGTGCTCTGCAGCCCCTGCGCTCCGCTGCTGGAGCTCCTGCCCGTCCCCACCGCTCTCCCGGCTCTCGGGGTGACGCCAGCCCTGGGTCCCCCAGGGCCACTTGCCCCAAACTCTACCCATCCTGGCCGTGAAGTGCCAAATTAGGCAAATTCCTCGCACAGAGAGGGCTGGTTGCACCCTCCCCTCTGTGATGCCACCCCCAGCTCTGCCCAGGGCTCCCCAGCATCCCCCCATCCAGGGGGCCAGGCTGGGGCTTTGCTGGAGCCGCAGTGCCCGGGTGAGGAGTCCCGGCTCCCCTCGGTGCCGCCTGCCCCTCTCCCCAGCCCGCAGCCCTGCAGCTGCATTCCAGGGCTGCAAAACTTACTGGAAATCCTGCAGATGCAAATCCTGGCCTCCCGGCCGTGCCAGGAACTTGAGCTGCAATCCCAAGAGGGCAGCAGGCTCCAAGCACGCAGGCCGCCCCGCTCGCCATCACCCAGCCTCGGAAATCCTCTTTAAAATTTCATCGGGACTGGAGGACACGGAGCCGCAGGGACTCCCACGGTCGCGTAGGTGGGGGAAAATCCACCGGAGCCCAGGAGAGTTCCCAAAACCTCCACTGGTTCTGACAGCTGGGTCTGTACCGTGTTGATTCAGACTCCTTCGCTCCATCCCAAAACCTTCAAGCTCCAGGACTGATGGAGATTCACAGCGTCCGGGCAGGTGACAAGGCACAGATGGGACCTGTCCCTTCCCCGTGCACGGTGACCCGCAGCATCAGCTCCCTGTCCCTGTTAAACCAGCCCCGGCTGCAGCTTTGCAAAGTTTCATTCTCTACCGGGGGCTGCTCAGGGTCCAACTGGAGGCAGAAAGCGACAGCCAGGGAGGGGTGGCAGCCGGGGGTGGCAGCACGCCTGCTCCCCTAATTTATTAGCAGCTTGCCGATTCCAGCAAACAATTTAGAGAAGTGACGTCTTTGTTTAAAAAAAAAAAAAAAAAAAAAAAAATCAGCACTTCTCTTGTGCACTTACAAACACAGCCCTGCCAACGCTTCCCTGGCAAGCCTGGGACATTAGGCTGGATATTCCCCATCCAGCTGCGAAGCAGCGGCAGGAATAAAACAACTCCCACTTCCCCCGACACCTCTCAAGCAAGTGCACACCTTGGTCCAAGTCCTTTCCAGGTCACCTTAACTCTGTCCCCTATGCAGCCCGGAGGCTTTAATCAATCACCAGGTGAAACCTAAACCTTGCGACCGAGGGGAATACGCTGAACCAAACGGCAGCGGGATGAAGGTCAGGGTGCTCCCGCCGCGGTGGCTCGGCTGCGGGGACCGTGTGCCGGGGGGAAGTATTCTGGGATCCCTGTGCACAGCTCTGGGGGTTGTGTCCCCTTGGGGGGCACGTTCAGAGGGGGCTGCAGGGGCTGGGGCTGGAGGGGAGCGTGGAGGAGACACCACTGACTCACTGGGGAGAATCTGGTTTGGATTTACGGGATTTCAGCCTCTGCAGCGTGGCTCTGGTCCCCGTCCTGCTGCTGTGGGGTTTGTGTGGCAGTGGGGGGGAGAGGTGTCCTCAGAGCGGGGGTTTGCTGTCTGGCTCCCGGGGTGGGTGTTACCAGCCCCATTTCCGCTGTGCCCAAGTAAATAAAACTGCCTATTTATTGTGTGTGTTTCCCGAGAACTACCAAAATACCGCAGTGCTCACAAGGGCCCGTGCCAGTGCCAGGATCTCCAACCACCACGTTAAATAATTCACTGACTGAGCCTTTAACTTGCTCTCCTCTCCCAGAGCACAGGCCCTGGGGCAGCCGTGCAGGGTGGGGGGACCTGACTTCTGCAAAGGAAGAGGGGATGCCCTGGCCTGGGGTGCTCACTGCCAGGCAACTGGGGAGGTTTGGTGCTGGCTGGCTTGGGAAGCTTGTGCCTGGGATGCTCCATGCCTGGTGGCCGGGGACGCTGGCTCCAGAGATGCTCCCTCCAGAGATACTCAGTGCCTGGTAGCCTACGGTGCTTGATACCATGTGGTTTGGGATGCTCACTCACAGGATGCTCCGTACTTGGCAGTCTGGGATGCTCTACACCCCATGGTTTGAGATGCTCACTAGAGGGATGCTCCACCCCCCACAGTTTGGGATGCTCACTAGACAGAGGCTCCACACCCCATGGATTGGGAGGCTCACTAGAGGGATGATCCACACCCCATGGTTTGGGATGCTCGCTAGCGGGATGCTCCACACCCCGCGGATTGGGATGCTCACTCACAGGATGCTCCGTACTTGGCAGTCTGGGATGCTCTACACCCCCTGGTTTGAGATGCTCACTAGAGGGATGCGCCACATCCCGTGGTTTGGGCTGCTCGCTTGCAGGATGCTCCACGCCCCACAGTCTGGGATGCTCACTAGAGAGATGCTCCACACTCCATGGACTGGGATGCTCCCTAGAGGGATGCTCCACCCCCCACAGTTTGGGATGCTCACTAGACAGAGGCTCCACACCCCATGGATTGGGAGGCTCACTAGAGGGATGATCCACACCCCATGGTTTGGGATGCTCACTAGAGAGATGCTCCACACTCCATGGACTGGGATGCTCACTAGAGGGATGCGCCACATCCCGTGGTTTGGGCTGCTCGCTTGCAGGATGCTCCACACCCACACTAGGGGGATGCTCCACACCCCATGGATTGGGATGCTCACTCACAGGATGCTCCACACCCCACGGTTTGGGATGCTCCACGCCCCATGGCCGGGACACTGCCCAGTGCTGTGGGCAGCAGGAGGTCCCCAAGGGCTCTGCGGGGAAAGATCCCTCCAGCCGGGTCGGGGGTGACAGCAGAGGATCCCCCGGGGCTGCCGCCCCCCCCGCCCGTCGCGCCCGTCCCGCCGGAGCCCCGGGGGCGGGAGCCAGGTACGGCGGGGCGGGCCGGGCCCGGCGGG